>BQKN01063871.1:64553-100238 GCA_022839385.1 Asparagus kiusianus
AAATCTTATATAAAAAAGATTTAACGATGTGACTGAAGAGTTAAAAAGATGGGGGACAAAAGAGATGAGAAACAAGAGGTTATGGACATTCCCAATGGCCTAAACATGATTGTCTAACACCCCCCACCCCCGGGGGGAAAACTCAAATAAAGGTGGATATGGGTCACTTTGCTAATTGCAAGCAAAGGGGTTAATTGATCGAGTAGGCAAATCACATGGAGGTGTACATAAACAAAGGCAAATCCTCCGACACGTCTAAGTCATGGTTTTCCTAAGCAATAGGCACCAACACCCAGGCGACTGCATGCCCCCTCTTTGATATTTGCCATATTGTACCTTGTAGAAAGCTCCAGCTCTTTCTTTTAGATTGGACAAGAGGACACCGCCCCCCCCCCCCCCCCTCCCTCCCAATCCATCCGTCACTACCCCTAGTCATTTGCTCCCTTACCCTATATTGTCTATAAGGTCTACAAGGGGTTGTTTGGTTCATTTACTAAAAACCCAAGTTTGGGAGATTAGTCATAGAATATAGGTCGTGGGACCCACTTTCATATTTTCAAGCCAGTTTCATAACTTTTTGAAAGTAAAGGTTCGTTCGGTTAGAAACTTTTTCCCTTGAAAGCCTACCAAAATGTCACTTCTTTGGCAGGCTTTCAACAAAATCGCCTCTAAAAGAAAGCCTACCAAAAAGTGGTACTTTTTGCAGTTTTGACAGGCTTTCAAGAGAGTCTTTCCCTCAAAAACAGGGAACCAAACAACCCCTAAATGGGTTTTCTTAAATTTGAGACCCATGATACTTTATCTTACTAGCGGGTAGGTCCCACATGCACAACATCTCTTTTTTACTTCTCTCGACCAAACACAAGAAAATGAAATCAAACACCTTCACATGGAAGTGTCGGGTGTTTTTTTTCTTCTCTTAGTTTCTCAGCCAACCAAACAGCCCCTAATTGAAAAAATATTGGGTAACAAAAAAGAATCTATCGAGGAAGTGTTGGACAACAAGAAACCACCTTAACAATTCTATCATTGCTGCATGAAGACATCCCGAGTGTCAGCACGGTTCACAAAAACTCAACAAGGCTATGGAAAGGGCATTGTGGCAGCGGTGGCAATTACCAAGAACGTAACTATCGTGTATAGGCGTCAAAAATTACCTATAGGTTCCCACACACAGCTCGAGACGAAGAGAAGACGATTAACGTCATCATCAGAGTCAGAGAGGATTATCTGAAGCGACAAAGCGATGAAGCCATGAAGCGACAAAGCGATGGAGCGACGAAGCAAAGGAATGTGCGAATCGACAAAACGACGAAGCACGCAAATCAACGAAACGACGAAGCGAGACAACCAAATGTGTCTCAAAATTTGCGAGACACATCAATGTGTCTCGCCAATTGTGAGACACATCAAGGTGTCTTGCATGCATAGCTAGACACATAAAGGTGTCTCGCCCGGTCAGCCTCCCGACGACGTGTATTTCGGTAGATTTTCAGGATTTGTGCGTTCCAGTGGCTTCCTAACTGGCTTGGGGTTATCCTTAAACGTGGTAAAGTCGTTTCTAACTGAAGATACACTCAGATCACGAGATCTTATCCACAAACATGGTATTTGAGGCCTATAAATACCCCCCTTCGTGCAATTGTGAAGAGGACAGGACGAATACTAACGAGCTCTAAGCTCTTAGGCGAGTTGCTAATGTTTTCCAGAGCAGAGCCACGGATTTCAGAGGAAGAGAAGCGAGGTTTTGGCGATTTTCTGAACATAAAAAGAGAATTTCGAGAGATTCATAGCTTTTCACACCTTCTCTTGAGATCAAACTTTATTTTGATCTTGAGAAGAGTAGTAATATCACCTTGTTGAGGTTATTCACTTCTGTTTTAAGTTTCCTCGATTGAGACAAAGAACACCATGTCTTCTTCACGATCAATTTGAATATGTGATTCGGTGGTCCACGGGCTAACGCGTCTTCGACACAAACAAAAATCCCACGCAAGCAGCGACCGATAAACAGTCTCTGCGTGTGTTTCTAGGAGATCTCATTTGTTTGTTTCCATTTGTGTAAAGAAGACTTATAAAAAAACTCACTTTTTAAATCTGTAATTCGATAAACGAGTTGTAATGGATTCCACAAATAAACTGATTTCCGACGCAAACATCGTGGTGGACAACTTCAAGATCATCAAGGTCATAGCTCAAACAATCACCAAGGAAAAGTTAAGGGATTGATCATATGTCATATCTGCAATCAGAAGAGGCACCAAGTCAGTGATTGATGGGAAAGGTTCAACCATGCTTTTAATCTCCGAAAAGCCAAACCAAATCGGAGCCATGGTTGCCTCGCCTCCTCCATCAACTGACCACTTTGGTACGTTGATTCGGGACATCTACTCACCTCAATTCTGATCTCAACACCCTCTCTATTCACTCCGATTACAACGGTGAGGATCATATTCAGGTTGGGAATGGTAAGCTCTTACCTTATCGATCACATGTTGGTTTTGGTATCTTACCGCACAAAGCAAAACCTTTTTCATCTTTAAAATTTTATTGCTTGTTCCAAAATTTACCAAGAAAACCTTCTGAGTGTGTCACAATTTACTTTTGATAATTGTATCGTTAAGGCTGTGTAGGGAAAAGTGCTTAGTCGGGGGACGCTTGACCATAGCCTTTACAAATTGTCGGGCAATTCTTCCAACATTCTCTCACCACTTAGCTTGCGTTGGGGAGCGAACTAATCTTCAAGGGTGGCACAATCATCTTGGCTACCCCAATGAGAAGGTCCATCCACAAAGCTGTTTTTACTTTCAAATTACCAAATTCATCAACTAAGGGGCTGTTTGGTTGTTGTTGGTAAAATTGTGTATTTATGACACAACTTGGAAAGTTGTTGTCCACCTCATCAATTTCACTTGTATACTTTTCTTTGTTTGTTTTTGATTCCATTGGAATCATAAATTGCTTGTTTGGTTGGCAAATATAACTTTAATTGTTTGTTTGGAAAGTGTAAAAAGTGGTCCCTACTCAAATGATCATATTGGTTGGAATTATTTTTTATTATTTTTTTCTGACTTCAATGTCAGCTTTCTCCTAAAATCATGTCTTTTTTTTATGAAATCACTTTACAAGCCACATCAGCATATGAAATCACTTTACACTCTTTTTCACAACTATAAACAAACAATTGAAAGTGATGAAAGCTGACATTGGGATCCATTTTTTTACACTTTTCATCCTTTTACATGGTAAAAACATACAACCAAACAGCCCCTAAACATTTTTTGTGTGGTGCACGTCAACAAGGAAAGATGCATAAATTTCGCTAAACGGGTTCGCATGTACGGGCTTCTAGCCCTTTTAAATTGATTTTTAATGATGTTTAGGGTCTTCCCCTTATTGCTTCCACGAATAATAATTATTATATTGTGCAATTTGTGGATAACAATAGCAAGTTTGTATGGTTATATTTCATGTCAAGTTTGTGACCTGTCTAACAATTTAGTACTATGGTTGAGCGATAATTTGGGTGCAAAATAAAAAAATGCACAAATGGACTGTGGGAGAGTATCGGTCATTATCCAATTTTTTTACTTCCCTTGGTATACTTCATCAAGACCCATGTCCTCATAAGCACAAACAAAAATGCGGCTCCAGAGAGACATCACGAGGACATAGTAGGGGATTATCCTTATTTGCTCATGCTCATCATCCATAACCTTTAGGGAGCAAATGTTTTCCACTATAGTATACTTAATGAATCGTACAGTAACATCTACCCTTCAAAATAAATCTCCATATGATCAATTGCTCTACAATAGACAATCCAATTATAAATTTCTCAGAAGTTTACATAAGTTGGATTTTCTTTCCAAACCATGTTTAATTTTAGGGCATAGCATGTTAGTCTAAGTGTGTAGACCCAAAGCTGAATCAAAAAGACGAAGAAAACATGATTGACATGGGTCGGTCGACCGACGAGATGGATCCAGTCGACCACGACGCCTGCATGAAATTGAGAATAAAACCTCACTCTGTCCGGTCGACCGCGAGAGCTGATTCGGTCGACCGCGAACATGCACCAAACTCCTGTAGGAAGTTGGCGTTCTGGCAGGTTGACCGCGGGACATGATTCGGTCGACCGAAGTCGGGTTTTTCCTGTTTCCAAATCTGTTTGGGATTCTGTTTTGATCCGGAATCCTATATATGCCTAAACGTTTTTAGGGTTAATAGGACACGTGAAAAAGAGAGTTTTTGAGAGGATTCTTCAGAGAGATCTCAAAGAGATTAAACCCTCTTTCTTCAAATTAATCAAAGAATTATGTAGTTTCCGAGGACGTAGGCACGTTGCCGAACCTCGTTAAATCTGTCGTGTTCTTTCTTGTTTACTTTCCTGCAAGTTTTATCTTTTATTTGTGGTGATTTTTCTACTTTACTACTCTCAAACACAAGGTCCAGAATGGCACGGATTCGCTTTGATTGTTTCAAATTCCCAACAAATCTTTGGGTATTTTACATGCCCTCACAAGATTAAATTGCTGACGTTCTCACCAAGGCTCTTTCTACTAAATGATTTCATAAATTTCAGTTCAATTTGTGTATTCGCCTCACGCTCAGTTTGCGGGGGCGTATTAAGGAAAGGGTTTGACAAGAAGAGACCAGCAGTTGAGGTAAGGTTGGAGAGCGAGAAAAGCTAATTACCTTGTAAAGATTATGTTATCGATTGTAACTGAATCATCGTAACGTGTATACATATTATTCTCCGCGGTCGGGAGAAATGTGTGAGGTTCACCAAATTAGCTTTCTTTTTATACTTGGTAGTTGGTGCGGTGTGTGATTGATGTTACTTGGACCATTTAAAATTGAAATGCTCAGTTTGCTCCAAATAAACTCTTCCAATAATAAAATGGATCTTCCGACGCTCTGATGGGCATCCCAAGCTCCATCCTGGCGTCGAAAGCTCCGTCGACGTGTTTGCTCGCGTGCGGAGATCATCATCCTCGCGACGGAGCCACGCAGAAACGAGTCATGTCGGTTTCTTTTCGGACCATCTCTTGATTTCCGACATCAAAAACCATTCGTCTGTTTTTAACTTATGTAGATTCTGCTGCCCAGATCCATCCACGTTACCAAGTGACAGACATCCCTTTCTAGTGTTAAAAAATATATATATATATATATTATTTTTATCTTTTCGAACGATAACCATGTTTTTTTTTAGCGGCGGAAGTGTACCAAGGTCTTGATCATAGTATTAATGTGACGCACCAAGGAGTGGACTTTGGAAATTTATGTGATGACATAATCGTGGATGCCTCTCTCCTTAATTAACATGTCGCTTCTAATTGACTAACTCGCTAAACATACTAATATAAATGAAGATGGCTTATACTAGTTACTATGAGATGCAAGAGAAAAGACAGGGGGACCCAACAATGACTTCATTTAATGCTCCTAATACAAAAGCCAAATGACTTCATTAATTGAAGTGGGGATTTATGTAGAGTCGTGCCAGGATCATATATGTACAAGAAACCAAACCCAACATCCTTGGGTTTGGACCCATAAGGACCATCTGGCTCAAAATGGTCCCAAAACCATGAGAAGACGTTTCAATTGGGTGAGATTTGACTGTAGCCAACAACGTCCACTCTTTTATTTTTGTACTCATCAGAGGGCTGTTTACTTTGGAGCTACTAGGAAATTAAGGCCACGTATGGTTGTATTTTGATGCAAAGGGCTGGAAAGTTTCCCAGGATGATCAGATCCACAGTTAAATTTTCAAATTTTATTTGTTCGGTTTGTCTTTTTAAAATAGATAATGGTGTGTTTGGCAACTTTTGAGACTTTATTTTAGCCTATGAAAACATGAATAAATCTGGTTTAAACATAAATGAGGAATTTAGGTACCAATATGAGAATTTTTTTGTACTATGTTATAAAACCTCAACTTCCAAAAAAAAATCTAGATAGACACTGAGTGGATAAAATCTATTGAATAATTTTTCTCACTAATTTAGGACTAAAGATCGACATAAGAAGTTAATTTAATATGAATGGATGTTTAAAACCAATTAGCGTCAATTAGTTTCCGTTAAATACTGTCTTTGAGATCCAACTTATTAGTGATTAAATATTAAGATTGTATCACAAGGTTTCAGATTTCAAATACGACCAACCATCTTTTTTTTGAGAAAGAAAAGAAAAGGTGTCTTTGATGTCTCCCTTAAAATTTCATTTATTGTCAACACATTCATAAATATTTAAATGTTAGAACTTGTATTATTATTGTTATTATTATATACGCTTAGCTCTTTAGATTAGCGTGGTTGCGTTAACTGCTAACTTTGGCAGTTTGCATACTTAATTGGGTGGGAGTTGTCTTTGTCTGTTTGTTAGTCTATTGTCAGATTACATTATTGTTTCCTAAAATTAAGCCCTCGTAAAGATAGGGAGATCAGAAGACGGTGCATTAGTACATTATTAAAAGCGTCATTAAATTATAGAAGAGCAATTAATTAGCAAGAAATGGTTAGGAATCATGAGATGACTAGACTACTGTTGCTAATAAGGTCACGAGAAATATGCGTGTATACAACTTATTAGAAGATAACTAACCTATAAAGTTGCAAATGTTATTAACGTTTTTAAACTTTATAAGAGACACACCCAATAACTAAAAGACCAAGGTGTTTAATGCTAAAATTAGTATAATCATTTAAGATAAGTTTTTGGCTCTGTACATACTTGATTATTGAAACTACATCTCTTCCACACTTTAATTCGTTCTCACCAAATGGCACGAATACGATCTAGAGCAATTTTATCTATCAAAATTTAAATTTAAAACTAAAAAAAATCTACATAAAGCAACTTATGCTATAAGTAGAAGTGTTGAAGATAGTAACATATATTCTCTTTATATCCTATCTTCTCATTTAGGTAGCATGCAATAGTATATTAGATAGCTGATAGCATATTCTCTATTTTATTCTTTACCTCTATTGGCGCTATCTGTATTAAGTCTTTGTATTGTATAAATACATGTTATCATGCATGTATGAAATATTAAACATTCTTCTTTAGTTATCATGGTATCATGACTCATCATCTTCATCCAAAAGAGAGTCCTTCCTTCTTCCTCCCCCTCAAGCTAGGCTGCCAAGGGGTTTTAACCCTCGGCGGCTTCTACATCAACTCCTTTGGCCAAGCCAACTCTGGTCAGACCTCCATCCCAAAATCCTAACCCTAACTCCCTCGTCTTCTTTGTCACTACCCTCAATCAATGACCACCACCACTACTCCTAATCAACCCTCGACCTTGGACAAAATCCTAATGTCACCGCGACAGACCATCAACACTCAACACCTACTGTAAGCAAACTTACATCACAACGCGTAGACTGTCCATTCACTGAAGGCCTAGATCTTGTCACTGCCCCTCCTCTCCCTGCCGCAGGTTCTGCCCCCTCACAACCACCATGCTTGATCTCCAATCGTCATTGTCAGATTCCACTCTCCACTCACTGACAGCCCGGATCTAGTCACCACGCCTCCTCTCGTGATCGCATATCTTGCTCTCTCCTGACCACCATGTGTGACCTCCGATCACCGCTGTAATACCACCATCTCCTCAATCGCCTATGCTCATCTCGATCCAAACCCTTGGTTCTCAATCCACCATGAGTTTAACGGTAGGTGTTAAAGATAGTAACATATATTATCTTGATATATTATCTTCTCATTTAGGTAGCCTATAATATCATATTAGGTAGTATATTCTCTACTTTATTTTCTACCTCTATTGGCCTCTTTCTATATTAAATTTTTGTATTGTATAAATCTCATATAAACTATTAAGTCTTCTTCTTTAATTATCAAGAAGCAATAAAAAAGCATTGGAAAACTTAAGACATAATATCCTTAGTCGCTAGCAAATGCGTTTATGTAGGAAATAAATAATATGAGCATGAGATGTCAATTATTTAATCAGATAATTAGTTTTGTTCCTTACGTGACTGATAACAATTAAGCGCAATCACTAATAATTGGTAAATATGTAATAATCCAAAAACAACAGGGTTGTTTCCGTCTATAAAAAAAATAAAGAGACGCTGCGGTGATCTTTGGCCATAGCCTGTCCATTGTCGTACAGTAGGGACCACATGGTCCACCGTCTGCGAATGTCCCCTAAATCAATCCCGACCGTGCATTTATTTCCATCAAACTCCCCAAACTGCTTTATTTTGTTTATTTATTAGGCTAAATTAATAGTCCTTAAATACCTTTCTTTACCGTCTTTACACAAAAATATCCTAAGTTACAAAAATTAGCACATAAATATTTAAAGTTGTCCAGTATTAGAATATGATAAACACCATTAAAAAAACTCATTGCGACAAAAATCCCTCTTCATAGGAATTTAATAAAATATTAAGGATATAGATAGTGGTAAATATGACAATAAATAGAGTCAATACAATTACAAAAACATCATATGCTCGTCAGATGATAATATTCCTAGAAATATTCCAAATGTAACTAATAGAAGGTACTAACGTGTTATTTTTTTCATCTTAGGGTACTCAATGCTATTTTTTTATAACTTAGGATATTAAAGTACTACTTTTTATATCTTAACCATATCACATCCTTGATCTCAAAAAATAGGATGAATTTGAGACAATATTTTCTAAATACGTAATTATCTTGGATATATCAACCATTTCTTTATTTTCTAATTGTTTGAAAGGGATAAAAGAAACATCTTGATTTTTCTTTAAAAAATTCTAATCTCTAATGAACCTCTCAGTAGAATTCGAACCCAGATGAAGTTCTAATCATTTGTCAAATAAAAAAATGATTTGATATTGTAGGATTCCTAATAAATTCTTCGATTTCTTTCGAAAGCAAATGATTATTCATCTGCTTCTCACATTTCCTAAATAGCCAGGCATTGAGGAAGATCCAAAAAAACATTTGGGAATCGATCTAATTCTATCTCCGTTCATTTCGCTTGAAGAAAGGGTTCCAAAGAATTGATCTTTCTTGTAGTTGTTGAATCTCAGTTTGATCGATTAATGTCTGATGTTCTTAATCCTCATTTCTAGAAATGATCTCTGGATTGGTCAGAATATCTTTTTAATTGGCTAGAATCATTCAAAGTGTAAAGATTGAAAGAGGGATTTAAGTTTCATTTAGGCCGTTTATTATGAAACTTTCTAACATTATTTTAGGAATTTTCTAATTGGTGGATGTTAGCACTCATCAGAAAATGAGAGAGATAAGAGAAAATTCGTGCAAAATCAGAAGGCGGTCACTTGTTACTCACTTCTCTTTATCTCTCTCATCTCCCAATGAGTGCCTAGTGGCACATATTAGAGAAACCATTTTTTTTATTACAATACTTCTCTGTTGTTAAGAAATTTTTTAATATTTTATTTTATTTTTATCTCATTTTCTAAAATACCCCTCAATAAAGCCTACATTCTCTTTTAAACTATTGCATAAAGATTCTATTTGCTAATGAGTGCAACTTTTCAATCGGCCTACAATTACATAAAGATTATATATATATGAACTAAACATCTCGAAGCCTAAACATCTCCACCAAGATATGAAGTAAAAGTTCCCTCCTGTCGTTCTAATAGTAGTATAATGATAGAAAAAATACAGTTTGGTAACACTAAAATTTTCTAGATCAAGCCTCTAGTGGGTCTGCAATGATATATCAAAAACTTTGTCCATAGCTTGTTGGTGTTCTTTCAAATTTATGGATTCATTATCTAAAAAGGAAAATGATCATTGACATCGGTATAACCTTTTCCCCCATTTTAGATCTGTCTTGTTTGATTAGATTTTGTTTCATAACCAAATATTCATTTTCCAAAAAAAAATGATGGGATTTTAATTTGAAAATTTTACCAATGGCACACATTTTTTTTGGAGAAAGATGAATGTCCCATGATTATCCGAAAAATTAATTGTAGACCCTACAATTTACTTTACAACTTTTGGACATAAAAAAGGGTGGGGAAAAAAAAAACATGCAGCCATACCAATCAGCCATTAAAATTTCTTATTTTCAATATTTTTATTATAAGGAAAAGATAAAAGGTAAAACGCAATCCTCATCCTTCTCAAAGACCTCGAATTTCCATCACGTAAATACTACCGACTGCTGCTACATTGTACTAGCTTTGTTAACGAAGGACATTTTGTAGGACCACAGAATTACTTGTGTAGGCTATTGGCCCTCGGTCGGATAAAAAAATTTCGCACGCAAAACGAAGGGAAAAAGATGGTCACTGGTCAGCCTAAGGTTGGGTCTTGGTCCCTAGCGTGTGGGTTCGAACAAGCCAGAACTCCCCAATTTTGCAGCACAACTGTCTGCAACCCACCCATCCCCTCGTTAGTCTATAAAAAAAAAAAAATAGATAAATTAATCTACATGGGAAGAAGAGGTTGAGCTTTTAGGTGCAAAAAAGTGGTCAAATTTTAGTTTCGGACTAATTATATTTAGATACGACGAGGTTGCGCGAGAAATTTTAGAGCATGCACAGCTGCCTGAATAATCTTGAAATTACCAATTGTATATTTACAACGAACTAGAAAAAAATATGAATTTAAGAAACTTCATGATCACTCAAGTAGTGATGATCATTAATCTCGAATTATCATTACGTACGGATACACTGATTCTATGATCACGCATGTGATTACACCATATTTCAGGGTACTTACTTGAACAAAACCATCTATGTTACCTACTTTATTCATCATTCAGAGGACCTTTTTTTAAGTCATCTAAGCATCATATTTTCCTCTTACAGTTTCATATTGGTTTCCTCAGCGGATAATTTTCTAGCGTTACTAATAATAACATCCAAGGTGAAGGTATTGTAGATTCACAAACAAACTTTGAAGCTCCAAATCGCAAAAATTAAATTCATAACGATGGATATGGTTTATTGTCTGACTGATTTCAATGTGTTTAAATCCTGTATTAAGGATAAGAATTTATTTGATTATATGAAAATTCCGGAGATTTGATTTTGATAACGCGGAATGCATGATTAAAACACGATGATGAGATTATAGTCCCTGTATTGACCACGTCTTGTATTTGAAGCATAAAATGCTAGGATTCATAACTGTTATATTTTGAAAGTGTATTAAACTAATAAATCAAGATTTTCAACGACACTGCTATGAGCTATAACAGGTTAAAGTGTATCATTATGTTGATAGAGCTTTTAGGTAGATTAATACTCCTAATTAATAAGGGTTAACTCCTTTTCCCTCCGAAAGTAGATCGCGAGAAATTACTTTAATCCAACACATCTCAAGAGATCTCACATGCCCGAGATCTCGTTGCTTTTAATTTCAAAAGTGGTACGAAAGCAGCTCAGATACAAATGACAAAACCACCCTCCTAAAGTACGGCCTCCACGTTGGTGCAGACAACAGTATGGGGGTATTTCGGTCAAAATACAAGCAATGATGGCGGTGTCTCTGGCTCCACCCGCCTTTATTTTATCTTTTACCAACGCTAGTTGTAGCTTTTGACAGTTTCGAACTCTGGGCACTGTTCAGTGCAGTAACAAGCCAAAAAAATAATGGATCTTTTGCTTGTATAACCCAAAGCGTGTGTTTATTTGCAAACTTGCTTCTCGAATCCAATGCTTTTTTTATTTCACACCCCGGTACTACAAATTATACTCCTGATTAAATTAATTAATTTGATTAATTTATAATCTATTCCTTTATACAAAAGAGAGGATCAAAGAATGACTGTTCATGCTACAGTAAATTGAACAGTAAATAAAATACTGTAGCATCAACAGACAATATACATCATCTATTCTTCTATAACAATTATTGCTCCTCTCCCGTGTATCTCAAATTTCAAATTTCAAAACAACCCCCTATAATTCCCCCTCTTCTCACCTCGATCCTCATTCACCAGAGACAAAAAAAAACGCCTCAAGAAATCATCGAAGACGATCTATGCCTTCCGATCCCCAAGGATCGACAATCGCTGATCCCGAAACCTATGCTCAAACGCCTCAAGACAATCGCCGATCCATGTAGCTTATTCGAAGCCTAAGCTCAAACGATCTCGGCCTTCCGATCCCCGAGGATCGACAATCGCCGATCCCCGATTCATGTAGCCCGTTCGAAGCCGACGACAGCCACTCACCCGCCCACCCGCCGCTCCAATCCATCCCATCCCCGTCGTCACCGGCCGTCGTCACTGATCCTCCCTCGAATCGAAAGGTAATTTCTCACAGAATCTAGGTTTATTCAACCAATCTTCGTAAAAATCGATTCTTTTTCTTCGAATCGCTTTCTTCACCCGCCTCTGCTGCAATTAAAAAAGGTGATATTTTTGGAATCCGATAAGGAGGAAGGAGAAGAGAATGTCAGAATTAGGGTTAGGGTTTGAAGAATAGAGGATGAAGAAGAGGAAGAAGAAGAAGCAGCAGCATCAACAGTACAAGCTCTATTCTACAACTACGGTAAATTTTCATCTCTGTCGATCATGCGAATTTAACTGCTAATTAGCCTAAAATTAAATAAAAAAATGAGAATATCAATTTAATTTCCATTTATAATAAAAAAATTGGTCTTTGAATTGAATATCTATTTAGTTGTATTTGCAGTAATTGTTCTTTTGTTTTTTTGGTCATCTGGTTGGTATTATTTTGAGTTATTCAAGTGAATGTTCTGTAATTAAGTTTGTAATTGATTGGGTGTTATGGTTTAATTATTGCAGCAGAGGGATGGGCATGGCCCCAGTTAAGTCTTTCTAGAAAAGCATAATTTTGGTGCGCACTGTTAGTCTTTTTATGCTTATTTATGAAATATTGTATGTTATTCTTATTCTTAATAGTTTTCCTCATTTCCTTTATTGATATATTTGACCTCTCATAGTACTGTCATGTGTTTGATTTCCCACCCCTTTTAGAGTGGTGTGGAGTAACATTGGTCATTAGATTTTATTTGCATTGTGTCCTGAAACATGTGAGTACTTACCATCTTTTAATTTTGTTATATTTAGTTTTCTTTAGCTATGTTTTTTAAAGCATCATACATATTGTTTGTTTCTTCTACATTTGTAGGTAACTACCTTCTTAAAGAAAAAAAGTATTCCTCTCTCAGTGAATGCATTTAAAAACTCTCCATTATATGAATCCTCTAATCTACAGTTAGCTCACAAATTCATAGATAATTTGGTAATATTTTTATTACTTTTTGTTGTTTCCTTAGAGTTATAAGTTTCTTAATTCTATCACTCACTCACTTTACTGAGTGCATTTTATGCCTCCAACTACAATAAAGTTTATGGAACCACCACAAAATACAACCTACGGAATAAAAGTAATATTACATGTATATCAAGAAAATATTTGAATATACCACAAACTATACAAGGATAGATAGCAAAACAACCAAGAAGTACTATTACATGTAGAAATGATAGTGCACTTTTTTTAAAATTTGATAACCTGCCTATTTTCTATGGAGAAGGATGTAGTACACCACATGCATCTTCTAATACGTAATGTTGTTTCTTATTAACATGAGATTGATTGCTAAACTAATTAAGTTCTTTCTTTGTCATTTATTATTACGCTTTTTAAACATTATTCTTTACTTTTGTGTTTGTTTAAAATGGTAAATATAGCTTATTTGAAGTCCTTCGGAATCTTCTTTTGGTTTAATATCTTAAATTTTCTGCTGTTTATGTTATCTTAAGTGTTAAAATCTGTTTTGCTATCAACCATGTTGATATTTTTCTTTTTCCTCTTAAGTAGTTTGCCTACTTATATTCTTAACTGTATATGGTATTAAGTAGTAGAAGCACTCAAACTGTCAATAGCCATTTTGGTTAGGCTATTCTAAGTAGTGTTCATTCCTTTTTATGAGTAGTAAATTACACACCATAGCTTTTATATTGTAAATTCGATGCATGTATTTATGAATAGAGATATTTCATAAGTCGATAAAGCTCACCAAGAGTGTGCTTTTAAGGTACAAATTAGAAAATTATATGCATTATCTTTATCTGTATAACATGAGGATATTTGATTGGATTTTACATTAACTTAAAACAAAGTTCATTAAGAGAGTAATAACATTTGAAAGGATTTTACTGTTTTTAAAATTTTTGGTCTCTTTTGACTTCATTGACATTTATTGTGAAAAAGAAAGAAAACCTCCCAAATAAACCTTTATTACCCCTTATTACTCCCTCAATCTTCTATTTAATGTTCAGTGGTGCCATATCTCCTAGCTTGAATTATATGCATTTCTCTCCTTAGGTTTTAGAATGTGGAAGCACCACAATTCAACTTTTTAGAGCAAAAATTACATGGATTTGGAATGATAATTGGTAACTTATATTTGAATTATGAAGTTATAATTTATGCATTTTCTACATATTCCTAAGATGAGTTCTCTGTTCAGTTTTTAAATTCTACCATGTCTAATGATGTACTAGGTATGCCTTAATATGTGATGTTTCATTAGGATGTATGGTTTTTTTATTAGTTGTTTTACCTACATACATGCATAGAAGGACCTACAATGCTTCCAAATATGCAAACCTACATTACTTGATTAATTTTCTATGCTACGCTTTTTGCTTCTTTTTTATGTGACGTTGTGTGCTCTTATTATTGTTGCCAGGCTAATTTGGGCTTATGTTGAAGTGATAGGCAATGGTTTGCATGAGGAAGAAGTGTTATTACTCTATGTTTTCCTTTTTCGAGGTTTGCTTGATTTATGTTTTAATGCACGTTACTTCATATAACTTAAATTTCAAGCTAATACAAAGGTCTGATCTTGATCCGAGATCTTCATTATTTGACTTTTGATTTGATATGCTAACTGTGAATTATGTTATGTTAAAACTGTGCAAATATATGAAATTGTGAATGTGGTTGAAGTTGAATTTATAGCTGATTTTATCATGAATTTGAAGCCGATTTTATCATTTGGACAAACTATTATTTGCCTTCACCTAAAAAGAGTTATTAATTTCAAGATTTTTTGAGCTTTATGAATGCAGCGTTTTTTTAGTTTTAGTAGGTAGCACATTTTGCTATACATCCTCTTCCCTTCTCTACTTTAAGTTTACAATTTCTATGCAAAGTTGTACGACTTCATACATTTTTATTTTTGCTCATAAGCATCTTGAAATTTGTATTATTTATTCAGTTCTCTACAGCGTTTCTAACTGGCGAAAGTGTAGATGTGAATATCACTATCATTACAAATGAGTAACCTCAACAATAACTTAATTGAACAAACAATCTACATGTATGACTTATATATATATATATATATGCATATGTTTTCTTAGTAGAAGTATCCGCAAAAAAATAGCGGTTGTGAATTAGACAGTGATTGAATTAGCACAAGACTGATGTAGTTTTAATAGGTTTTGTTTGCTTTTTAATTAGGGAGTGGAGAAGTTGATTACATTGAAGATGATAATGGCTGATATCTGACTAATTATTATATTATTTTATTATTCTTTTACTTGCGCTAGATATGTGTTAGAGATACTATTTAAATACTATTCTTGCCTCTAGAAGTCTGTTAGGTAATTATGAAGATGATCACAAACTGAGGGGATTACAATATACTTGCTCTTTGATATATTGTTTTGATTATTACTTAATCTAATTATTATTTTTGCCCCTTGCTTAAATTTTTATTGTCTGCTCAAGAGAACTTAAGACTAATCAAATACTTTATAACTCTGTTCTTCAGTCTCATAATTTGTTTCGCTTGAGATAATTCATATCTCCTAGCCTTTTCTTTTTGCATGAGTTAAGTTAGGCTTCCAGTTTGAATTTTATTGTTTTCAAGTTTATCTTCAATTTAATGGTTGTGAAATTTTAATAGCACTATAGGGTAAGAAGAACCCTCACAACATTCAATTTCTCTCTCTGAAGAGAGTTTCCCCCCTTTTTGCTTACGTTTTAGTTTTAGATGCAATTACTTTTTTGATACATGATTTTTTAATGATTTGAATTTGTGGTTAAGTAGATCAATTTTATGCATATACAGATGTTATAACTATAACCATTGTAGATTATTTACATTTTTTTTCAATATATCAAACTTAACAAATCATTTATACATATGTTCTTTCTCATATGTGTATAATATTGCATCTCCATTGTTTATGATTCTTATAAATATTTCCTTTAGTATTGCAGTTGTTGAAGGTGGTGGATTCATTTACAACGCTCGCTTCTCATCAAGAAGTGACAAAAGTATGAATCCTTTTCTTTTCTGTATAATTTACAACGCTCTATTCTTTTCTACTCATTGATATGTTAAATATGAAATAATTTTTTTGTTTGAGTTTTAAATGTTTTTATGCAAACCAAGCTCGATAATAATCTTTGATTTGATTGAACACTATAATTTTCATTTCATTTGTTTGTGTATATGCCTTATAAAATTTGTTGTTGATTAACCTAATATTCTTTTATTGTGAGATTTCGATCTCAGTCTTGATTTCATTTAGTGCTGAATTAGTGTCATATGTTTAAGCATTCTGTACTTTATTTATTTCTCTGATTTGGTTTTGATTTTGATGAGTTTTATTGATTTTTACAGGGTTATGAATTAGGATTTTAAACTTCTCAATTGTTGTCACTCAGGGCACTTGCAGAACCCCAAACACATCGGATAATCTATATTAAACCCTCATCTTTACTTGACCAAGGTCCTTTTTACTCTATTTGTATGCTATGTGTAGATAAGAGCTAGCATACTCCAGTATCTCTCTGGGGTTATTCCTCATTTACTATTTGGGTAAGATTCACTCTTCATTTTCTTTGTTTTTGTCTAATTTCTATGCAAATTTGAAGTATTACAGTTTAAATTCAAAGAGTGATCATGGTAAGAATATCCCATCAGGCTTTGCTCAATGATTCTCATAAAGTTGATACCATTTGTTAATCATTGTGTTAGATTTCTTTAAAGTTGATATCATTTGTTAATATATCTGTGAGTTGTTGGAGTAGTATTGTTATATTTGCACCTACAATATTATTAGGCATCTATTTTCCAAATACAACTTATTTGAAGTTCTTTATAGTTGCTAGCTGTAGGAATCAGTTTGTATAAAAATAAAATTGAGATGAAACAACATTAAGGAATTGTTAAGCTACCTAATAATCTCTGCTCATGGAACTGATTGTTACTGCAATTTGCATTAAAGCGATTCATTCACATTTAATCTTATTTCAACTGAACCCTCAATTTGTAATTCAATCACTTCCATTTTGAATAGGCGGGAACTTTTGTGTAGAAAATATATTATTATTTATGCAGAAAATATATATAGAAAATATATATAGAAGAACATGTAACTAATGTGTTTTCTATTCGACTCTTGGTTAGTTCTCTTCAAAGTTCTTTCAATATGTTTATTTCTTTTTTATGCATGCTTTGTTTCACTTTTTAAAGTTTTCTTTTAACATTCATTTACTAATTATCTTCTATGATTCTTTATGCAGTATTTTAACTTTGAAGAATTGATACCGTGGAAGCTTCATCAAATCAATTCCGTTAGGTAAGTTTTTATTGCTTGCAATAATTTATTATTTTTACTATACCCCTCATTTCAACTTATTTGCTATGCATTAAATGAGCATTATTGATGAAAGTTTTCTTTAATAATTCTAAAAAAAAGTGTTCATGGCATTTTTATTAAGTAGACAAAAGTAGATACTTTCTAAGCAAATCAATTCCAAAGTAGATACATTCTATAGCTTTCATAAATCTAAATTCACCAAGTATAATAAAAATTTACATAAAAGATCAATTTTTGGTCTAATTAGTTAATATTAGTATTTGAGCATTAAAAATAGATATATTTCTAATCAAATCAATTCCAAAAACATAACAAGTTAAGGTTTTCTTTTTGTGGTGCTAAACACTTACCATTCTGTAACTTTGGTAATTCAGAATTCACAAACCATGACCAATATTTACCTAAAAGATAAAATTGGGCTAATTTATTAACATTAGTATTTGATGAATTCTGAATGAGGAAAAACACGGTCATTTTTTAGTAAAAAATGCATCATTTTTTATTATACATGAGGAGTTTCATGGGCTAACTATTTAATTATTTGGTGAAAGTTGAGGAGTGATATGGGCTTATATTGAATTGATAGGCAATGGTTTGCATGAGGAGGAAGTGTTATTACTCTATGTTTCCCTTTTTCGAGGTTTGCTTGATTTATGTTTTAATGCAAGTTACCTCATATAACTTAAATTACAAGCTAATTCAAAGGTCTGATCTTGATCCGAGATCATCATTATTTTGCTTTTGATTTGATATGCTAACTGAATTATGTTATGTTAAAACTGTGCAAATATATGAAATTGTGAATGTGGTTGAAGTTGAATTTATAGCTGCTTTTATCATGAATCTGTAGGTAATTTTATCATTTGTACCAACTGTTATTTGCCTTCACCAAAAAAGAGTTATTAATGTGCTGCAGAGTACCTTGAGATGCCTGAAACCACTTGGTTGAGCTGTTGGTTAGGTGGTTATAAGTAAAGGTTAGCCTTGAGCTCATACTAATTAGACTCTTGAGTGATTCAGTTTCTGCCACAATGAAGTTTATGAAGCTTTGGGTCAAAACCTGATTCTTTTCAGGATGACGACGACTGCGTAAGGTAGGTTTTTTCATGGATTTCGTTGTTGTTTCATAGTATATATTCGACTTGGAATGCTTATTTGTTTAGGCCTGTTTTTGTGTATTTATTGTTGGTTTTTGCCTAGATTAGCCTTTTCATAAAGATCTATAGAAAATAAATGAAATTGTCAAAAGTATTCTAGATTAATGCTTACATTTTGTTATATAAATGTTATGCGTAAGAGAATTATATAACCTCCAAAGTGCGAGTAGGTTTAGGGCGGGTGACCTCCTGAGAAGTCTTCGCTTAAGATATTTAAGTGCATATCAATGACTTATTTTAATGTTGCATTATCTGCTATCAGTTCGAGTATCTACTTAGTATTTTTTTTAAACTCTCTTTAGTTTTGCACCAAATCGGCGTATAAATCAAATTAGTAGGCTTCTTAAGGTAATCTGCCTATGCTATGCTTATGCTGAATGATCAAACTTTATTTTAGCAATTTATGTAATTAGTCCTCTGTAGTCATTTGTGTTAGTTAATTGAAATACACAAAGTACATGTAATTACTCCAAATTAAATGATACTTAGTTGAAATTTACCCCTGCTTCCAACCATTAGTCACTCGACATTTATTCTTTCCATTTTGGGTTCTATGCTTAATAGTTAAAAAATAGCTTTCTTACTATTGATAAAAAGGCTCTTTCACCTCTTAGCCGGAATTGTAAGGCATTGCTTCTACATCGTGTAAACAATTACTCATGTTTTTGAGTTCATTACTTTTCTTTATGTGTTGCTACATGCCTAAGTAGTATTGATCTTCGCAGATTTGTGACAACTGGATTGGCAACTGACATCATTGTGAATGTTGGAGATGCGAAGTTTAATCTACATAAGGTGCAGTTCGATCTTTGCGTCAAAATCACTATATTGTTCCATCATATAACATAAAGAGTATCGTGTTGTGTAATTTTTTGTAATCAAATCACCCCATCTGTAATTCTTGGTAATCAAATTATATAGCATAAAGGGTATCATGTATTATGCAAATTCTTCTTTTGAAAATGGAGTTAATATAGCAATTATTCTATGATAATTTTGTGTGTCCTCCATATATTCAATTGAGAAATTACACATTTGATTTTGTGATATTTTGATGGTTATTATAATAAGCTATGCATTTTGTTTGTTCTTTTTACATATTTATAGAGATGCAAGAGTTGATTTTGATGATTAATAAAATCTTTGGTAATTAAAATGTTGGTAGGTAACAAAAATAAAATCTGATTTTTGGAAAATTTTTGAACTTGATTCATTTTTAATCTATTTGATTTTAGATCTTAATTTTTCTAGAATGATAATATATCTTATATCTATGCTATACTGAAAAGTCATCATCTTTGATATTTTCCTTTCTTTTTTTTGTCAGTAGTGTGCCTATGCCTTCTCAGTAAACAATATGAATGTATCTCATTTGTTTTGCCTCCAGTGTTGGTCGCTTTGACTCTACTTTTTCTTTTCTGGTGAGTTAGAGTAGAGAAATGTCCCTAACAAGCAATATGAATCTCTTATGTATTTATAGCATGCACTATATTTGAAGTGTTAAGTCTTCCTTAAATTAGTTCATATCAAACTATACTTGAAACTTATTGAATAGATAAATATCATAATTGATATGTAGCTATATTTTAATGAAAGGTGGTGTACTTGAATGTGATTGCAGGTTGTACAACTAGGTGGGAAAGATATGCTTGCAATGCTTCATATTGGCTTGCAAAAGTGTTGGAAAATTGAATGTTTTTGTAAGTCAATTATTTATTTTACCCCCTTAATAACTGTGAGATTTAATGCACAAGCTTCTCCCTTTTCTTTTATTGTAAATATCATGTACAAAATTGTCAAATCTAATAAAATTCCAGTTACAATTAAGGCATGAGTATCAACATTAGTTTAAGCATCATATACATCGCCTTAATATATTTCAATGCACAAGAGATAAGGATGTTTGGCATCCCTCCTTGCAAATAAAACATCATAAAATTACAAAAATGGAAATTAAGTTAGAGAATTTAAGACGATGATCATAGAGTATGATCTTTACCAGTTTTATTCAAGCGTGATATTTGTTAATTATCTTCTTAATATGGTTCATGTTTAATCCATTTTAGAGTCAAATAAATGAGATATTCACAAACATAACTCTCAAAAGGAAAAAGAAATAATTCAACTAACCTTCTTATGTATTTACAAATGTTGTTGAAGCCAAATGCTCGCGATGATATGGAATCATACGTCGTTTTTGTGAATTTTGGAATAACATGAGCAAGCTGCTTAATTTGAGATGTGATAGTCGATATTATTTGTTATCTTAATTGTTTGTAATATCCTTACAATGAGTAATTTGTGAGTCTTTAGAATCTATGTAATTATGACTCTGAACGCTATGATGGATTTACCATTATGTATACAAATAAATACAGTAGAGTCATATGATGTTGGAGGATTGTTACGTATGTTTTTCTAGAATTCGAAATTACATTGTACAACTATATAAGCTTTTGAATAAGTTATTACTATAGCATTATTACTGTAACACATATAGAATACTGTGACATTTTAAGAAAAATACTGTGACATTTAAAAAAAAATATTGTAGCTGAAACAAAAAAAAGGCGGGCCTTGCTTTGCAAGGGGTGCACACTATTCAAAATTACTGATCATTTTTAGAAATTTTGGAGGGCTTTTATTGAGGAGAAAATAAAGATTTCTTCTGCCGTAGTTGGCGAGAGAATGAACTATTAATATGTGCTCAGATCTGAATATTTTCTCTAAAGTAATAAACTATTGATATGTGCTCAGATCTGAAGATTTCCTCTGTAAAAATTTTGTTCATTTTCTACTTATTTCTCTTTAGCATTAATAACAAATCTTTGAAAAGACACATTAATAAAGAGATTATTATACTTAGTTGCTGATTTATGGTAGTCAATTTTAATATTTGATAATATTTTTTTGGACAGGTCAGTTTCATATTTTATAATTTTTCTCTTAGAATCAGTGATAAGGAACTTCTATGGTTTTCAGGTGACGGAGAAGATCGTTAAGAAGATCTCGGAGTAGGAAATTTCCACGCCTAAATAATCCAAGACCCCATTTAAGCCTGCAATTGTTCTATTTTAGGTTTTGCTCTTATTTCTCTTCTTTTTACTGGCTTTGTTTCTTTTTCCCCCTAATGATATACGATATTAATTATAATGTTTGTCTTTGAGACACGATATAGTTAAGAGGATAGTTTGCATTATTTTGTATGATGAACTAAAATATGCATCAAGAGATAACTCCTTCATAAAAATTCATGATTGGTTGTCACTCAAGTGACTGACTCATGAATATATGTTATATTGAATGTAGAGTTTTGTTGCTATATATTAGGCCATTATGTGTGAGTTGTTGGAGTAGTATTGTTATATTTGCACCATACAATATTATTAGGCATCAATTTTCCAATTGCAACTCATTTGAAGTTCTTCATAGTTGCTAGCTATAAGAATAATTTTGTATAAAAATAAAATTGAGATCAAATAACATTAACGAATTGTAGAAAAGAGGCGGGGGCCGTGCTTGGCACGGGGTACACACTAGTTAGGTAGAGAGACAGAAGAAAGAAAGAGAGCGAAGATGACGTGCAGTAGATTTTAACTGGTATAGCTTCAGTCTTATCTCTCTATTTAGTTATAAATTAATGAAATTACTTATTTAACCAATAATATTTTAGAGACATCAAAGATTAAGGAGGTGAAATACCATTGTGATCAAGGGCAATTATTCAGTATCAAGATCAAGGGTTATATTTAAGAATACATTTGATTGAAAATTATATTTTTCGTGGAAAAAGGAGAAAAAGTAGGAAAATAGAGGGGGAAAAACTCTAGAGAGAGAAAGGGAGAGAGGGGATGGCCACTTTTTTAACTTTTTTATGCTGCACGCATCCACAGCAGGGGGGAGAGAGAGAAGCTAAAGACCACCAACACCACCTCTTCATCCTCAAAACTATCCACTATAGAGAGAGAAAGTAGAGAGAGAAGCTCTGGGGAACGAGGGGGAGGAGATGAGAGAGAAGACAACGGAGAGGAGAGAGATAACGGGAGATGAAGCAAAGACGCTGCCCTTAGAGATTGTAGTGCATTGAGATCCAGTCTTCACCAAGATTAGATCTTTCTTCGTTTTTCTTGTAGTAGAGCTGGTTTCCTACAAACCCATCTCCTTAGTTTAGAGATTGAAGCAAGAGGGATGCCCTTTACTCAAATTCAAAGCCAGGGGGTTGAAGAACAAGAGACTAGAGCAGATTTTTGGAGCAACAAGAAAAGGAAAGCAGTTGCGGGACTGAGAGAACCGACGTCGGTTCTTGACAAGAGAAGGAGCCCAAGCCCTCCAACCTCTTCATCAACACTGTCTTCTTCTCTCAACAGCGGCAGCGGCGGCGGAGGCGGAGGCGCTTCCTCGGACTCCGCCGCCGGAGCGCCGCCGGATTTCCACCAGGTCCCTCCCTCCCTCGATGTTGGCCCGGAAAAATGCAGCTTTGTTGGGCCCCAGTTAGAGGATTGGGAGGCCATGCTCTCAGACTCCGGCGTCGCCGCTCCGGCCGCCGGCGGCGGCGGCCAAGACCCGAGCTTTCTCAGGTGGATCATGGGCGATAACGTCGATGATGTCGGCAACAACGGATCGAGCTTCGGGCTAATCGATCCCTTGATGGGGCTCGAGCCCAATCCTTTCGGAGCTCAGGCTAACAATTTCCAATCTCTGCCATTGCCAACGGCGACGACGATGAGCACTCTCAGTCTCCCTCTACCTCCAGTGTTTTTACAAGAACCCATCGAAGAAAAATCTATCCATTTCAGTCCAAATCTCATCCTCAACCATCACCAGCAGCTCCCGCCTCCTCAAAATCCCTCCTTTTTCCTCCCACTTCCCCAGTTCAACTCCCACATCGAAACTCATCACCCCCATTTCCCAGATTCTGCCAATGGAAACAGCCTCTTTCTCCGTCGAAACCAGCTTCAAAACCCTAGCTTTTCAAACCCTAAGGTCAAGGACGAGTTCTCCGGCCATCAGCAGGCGATAGTAGACCAGCTGTTCAAGGCGGCGGAGCTTGTCGAGGCCGGAAACTCCATTGGCGCACGTGGGATATTGGCGCGGCTCAATCACCAGCTCCCTTCATTTCCTGTTATAGGAAAACCTTTGTTTCGTTCTGCTTTCTATTTCAAGGAAGCTCTCCTTCTTCTTGCTAATAACAATCCCCCAAATTCACCTTTATCGACTCCCTTGGATGTGCTCCTCAAGCTTGGAACTTATAAAGCCTTCTCAGAGATTTCCCCAATTGTTCAATTTACGAATTTTACTTCGATTCAAGCAATTCTCGAGGAGCTCCATGGATGCAATAAGATTCATGTGGTAGATTTCGATGTTGGGGTTGGAGGGCACTGGTCTTCGTTTTTGCAAGAACTTGCCCATCGTCGAGGAGGAGCTACACCTTCTCTCAAGATAACAGCTTTTGTTTCCCATTCATCTCATCACCCACTCGAGCTCCATCTCACGAGAGAGAACCTCTCTCATTTCGCAGCTGAACTCAACATTCCCTTCGAATTCAATGCGCTTAGCCTCGAGGGCTTCGACCCGTCAGCATTTCTCGCTGTATCGTCACCCGATGAAGCAATTGCAGTGAATTTCCCAATTGGGTCAGTGCTCAATTACCAGTCAATTCCGACAGTACTTCGATTTGTCAAGCAATTGAACCCAAAGATTGTGGTCTCAGTAGAACATGGGTGTGATCGCAGTGATCTCCCGTTTTCTACCCATTTCCTCCATGCATTTCAGGCTTGCACCATCCTTCTTGATTCAATTGATGCTTCAGGAGCTAATCAAGATGTTGCCAACAAAATCGAACGATATTTAGTTCAGCCAAGGATTGAAAATGTGGTTCTAGGTCGTCATCGGTCAGTTGAGAAGATGGTCCCTTGGAGAGCTCTATTTGCGTCAGCTGGGTTTGTGCCATTCCAATTCAGTAACTTCACCGAGACGCAGGCTGAATGCTTACTGAAGAGGGTGCAGGTTCGAGGTTTTCAGGTTGAGAAGCGGCAGGCTTCGCTGTTCTTGTGCTGGCAAAGGGGAGAGCTCGTCTCGGTTTCAGCTTGGAAATGCTGAGGAGAGGTGATCCTTTACTCTTCATCTACCTGCTAGTTAGTTTGTTTGCCTTTGTATTATCCGAGGCAACGTCTTTTGTTGTCATATATGGTAGTATAATTGTCTGATGCCGGGGATTGTTCAAACCCAAAAATTATCTATATGTTTGTTATTTGGATTTGGGCAGTAATGTTTATGGTGTTTCGAATGTTATATTGTGATTTGGAAGCATTGATAGCTTCTGGTTTAGGTGAACTGTACACTTTTAATGGAAAAAAATGGTGAGGAAATTTCACAAATCCAGGTCCCTTATTAAATTGCTAGCATGGATACTGTTTACTCATTATGCGCCAATATTTGCCAGTGTACGTAGTTCCATAATTCATAGAACTTAAAATCATCTGGTTCGTGAAATTTCTGATTAATCCCTTACCATTTACGTTTCAGAAAAGGTTCCATCTTTCATTGGCTATCTGATTCAAATCTGTTTGAATATCCCAGAAGTTAAAACTCATGTTTTTTTTTGGTGAATGTCATGTTGACATGCTTCTTTCCTGTAGAATTTAAGAAAATCTTTAGCAACAGAATCCTGCAATCTTCTCTGTATTCATGATTCAATGAATCAAATCCTCTTTTGTCTTGGATTAGCAAATCTAATATAATCTTTGTTTTACATTATTATAATACGTGCATATGATTTTCCGGTGCTCTCTTTTTTGCCTGTATGCCTGCATTGTCATATTTATCTTTGGATTAATTTTCATGGCTTTATATAAAATGTTCACTCCTTTGATCTATCACATGGTTTGCGTCCTATTCTCACATGCTAGCCTCAATATTTCATGCTTTTCTCCATCAGCTCTTGTCCTCTCGTTGCCCACCATTGCCATTAGTTTATATCCCTCCTCTGCTTTGTTCAGAGCCTGTTTCATCTTTTAAATCTAAAGCGAACAGAAAAGGATTAAATATAAAGCAAGCCCATGTTGCAGGTAGAATGGAAGTCTTATGCCCTTCCATTATACTATATAGTTTGTCATTTGTTAGATCAAGTTAATGCCAACATGCTTTGAATATGGACAAAACAACAATCCTTATCTAACTCAACGTTTGGTTTAAGTAAAAACTTTTGTTTGTATCCTCACAAAGCAATAATCAAATGTTAGTCTAGGATTAAGGGTTGATAATCCTTATTTTTCTGAGTTTTACCTGTAAAATATTCATAGATCTAAACTAGGGGGTAACAAATACTAGTTCATTTATTGTGGTTGGAATGCCGTAGAGCTTTTGGGACCACATTGTAGTGCAAATACCATGAATGTGTTATATATCATGAACTTAATTCTACATTAATGAACCAAAGCTTGCATTGTAGCATAGCCAACCTCAAAAAGGTTTAGATACCTTGCATAAGATGTAGGCAAAAAGAAAGTCGAGGCAATGGCTCACAAGTTTTCCTTCCTTGAGATTTAGGGAAGGCACCCAATATCACAACTTCGATTCAATAGTATCCTTCGTAAAGTTTCAATATCTTGACAAATGCTTACGACAATTTATTTGTATACAAATTAGAGCTTTAACATGGGCATGTGTTCTCTCTGCTTCATTGGTTTGCACTAGACTCTAAGATGATCTTCCATGATCTTTGCTATGAAACTTTATAGCTATTTGCATAAATAGAGAATAGTTTATTATAAGCTTTCTTGTAAAGGAGATTCCTTCTTGAGACAAAGGAAGTATTAGCCAAGGGATTTGGGAAACCGAAGCACATCAACAATAGGCTTGAAGAATACTTTAGTAGTTTTTGAGATTGTATACAACACATGTAGATCTTTGGTTCAATTTTTTATCCAAACTTATATAATGGAGGTTATTTTCTTTGTTCTTATTCCACTCTTATTGCCGGTGGCATAAACTCTTGGAATAAGAATTATTACATAGTGAATCCTACTATTCCTCCTCTCAAAGATTCAAGAATAGCCTATTCTCAAACCATACTATAGGCCTTTAATGATTCATTCCAGCAGTAGATTTCTAAGGATTTTGAAGCTGAATCGGGGAAATTAAGGAATCGCCTGTACTCTTATCTAGTGTATCCAAAGAACCTGAAACCTGGAAATATTCAGGCTCAATTTGATGCTGAGGGATTGGAATAAATCTAAAAACTTAATGAAGACATGTTTAGAGATTCATTTGACACAAGAAAGTAGTAATTTTTCGAGAAATCGAAAATCTTTTTCTCTGTCGACAATGGATTTAAATTTTGTTGTGTATACCATATGTGGTCCTTAATCATGAGGCTAATGATATATTAACACATAACACGATCTAATGATCATTTAGTGCTAATATTCTTGGTTATCATTATGAAGAAACATCAAATGATTGTTTCCGTCATTTTTTCCTTCTGTTTTGTTACTAATTCCCTCATCTATTCGTGGCGTCTTGCTTTTTTCATTATCAATCCAATGTTAGATTTTGTCGAAAAGTGGCTCTCCATTATTAGCGCAAGTACTAATTGCAAGCCTCACTTAGATTAACGTTCTTTTTTTAAAACATCCATCTAGTTATGAGGTCAACTAATTACTTAACCAATAAGTTATGTTAGGAGTGTACAAATTGTAGCAGAGAGCCCATTTTCTATGGTTCTTAGTGACAAAAACCATGATGAGATTTTGTTCTTGCTATCCGATATCGGCGTCTCTTTCACAAGATGCTTTCAACGCATAAGAGCCCAATCATAGTATATGTTTATAACAACACTACAATGCAATAAGGGAGCAAATAGAATTCTTTATCCAATGCCCTCCTAGCAGAAAAGCTCAACAAGAGGTCGTCATCAAACAAAAAAACATGAAGCTTTTCTTAAGAGAATCAAAGTGTGGAGAGAAGGCTAGTGTCCTTATCATCATAGAAAGGAGATTCTTAAAGAGAGAAGGAAGAGGGGGGACACATAACAGAGACGGGCCCCGGTTGCGACCATTGTCATATTTGGCAAAAATTTCTTTTACTATACCAAAATTCTTGAGTTATGAGGACTCATGGTTAATTTTATACTTCTGAAGAGCCGAAATCTAGACTCGCATGGGAATATCTTTTATCCCCCCCTTCTCAAATATGCTTAAATAAAGTCGGATTGTTACCACGCTAATGACTCTTTCGCTGCACCAAAACTTTAAAGTTATGATCAAGGTTAATAATAATAACTTTATGCTCTAAACATGATCATCATCGGACGGTGGTCCGGCCCTTTTGGTTTTGATACACACAATAAGCTCTCTATAAAGTGAGCCTCCCTTTGTGGGTCTAAACATGCATGAAAGTTGTTCATGATAAGAAACTTTTCATCACGAAAAGAACGAGAGAAGGTACTTTTGTCATTAAGAAGTCTCATAGGATTCGGTGCCAACGTTGGAAAACAAAGATTGGGTCAGTTGGCCTAGATGGACCCTTATCTCTTGCATGAAATGGAAAGAAAAGGTTTTCATACAGTCCACTAACTACTTCTCTAATCATGTATAAAGGCACAGTTGGCGTTATTCTGTCATAAAGTTACAACCACAGTTGGCTCTTTCAAGCTGTACTGTTTGAGAAAATATCATGTATGTTTACATAAAGTATATCTTGTAAATTTTGCCTCTTGTACTTACTGACATAGGTCCTTAAATGCACTCGGTCAAAAAGAAGAGTTTTGCTATAGGGATCCAAAATATGGGACCAACAGCGGGGACATGTGAGGTGTCCCCATTCTATTCCATAATGAGCTGGCCCATCATTATGAAATAGGAGGGGACACCTCACCTGTCCCCCCTGTTGGTCCCATATTTTGGGTCCTTAGGGAATTTTTCGTCAAAGAAAGAGTAAGAAGTAATAATATCACAGTTAAACGAAACAAGCTACTAGTAAGTAGATGTAAGCCTAAAAATTTTGATGAGAAGCAATCTAAAACCACGTGATGATAATTAATGGAGAGGCGATAGTCCTTGAAAACTGGATGAAAGATTATGATATATGTAGCCGACCCCAAATATTTAATGAAGACTTTTATTGTTGTTTTTGTTGAAGCTTGAGGATAAGATGAGAAATAATCGGCACCCAATTTAATATAAGACAAAAAGGACAAATTTTTATATTTCGACCATTATTTAAATTTATTTAGCATTTTCAATACGCTTTAAAAAAAAACTAAGTCGAAATTGGTAATCAAGTACAAAGTAGGTCGAACACGCTAAATAAACTTTATAAAAGACCAAAAATGAATATTTGCCCGGACTAAACTTGTAAAATAGGAATAGAAATTGATTCCACAAGGAATTTTGAGAAGACGATTGAACTAGTTTCCGGTGGGACTATGCTCCGTTGTCAAATTCTGTACTGCTGCTGACTAAATGTTCAAATTATCAAATCATAATCCTCTGAAAGACAAACTGCTGACACTAGTAACCAGCTTCAAATTCCAACAAATCTCAAAAGTTAAAACGCATCCCAATCACTACAGCAATACCATAATTAGTACCTCAAAATCCAACTTTTGGGTGTTATTTTAAATCTGCACCAAACTATTATAATAGTCAATAAAAAAAATACCACATAAAAGTTTTCCATCAAAAAAAAAACAGCTACATTAAAGTTGCACTGATGTTTAAGAATATTTCCAACTTTGAATGCACGAAAGATCTCCCATACTATTTCTGCAAGAATATTACACTTGTCTAGCTAAAGAATTTCAACCTTTGTTTCCGCTTAGAGTCAGTACACTCATCTAACCTTTGGTGATCTGTACGTATTTGGTCAGATCTCCTAAAGTTGTTTCAGTGAAAGGAAGTTGACCCTCATGCCATAATTGCATCTACTTGCTAAGGTAATCAATGATCACAACAATATCGTCTTTCCTTTTATGGGGGTAGTTGTAGTACTAGGATTTGGCTTGAGCCAAAGTGGAGATGATGAATAATCCTACAGGTTGAGCACAAAATCAATGATTATGGAGCACCCGCGTAGTTCTAGTGTGGTCCTTAGTGAAATATTAAACCTGCTACCGCCTATGAAAGCAGACAATTATGCCGACCCACGTAATAATGCTGTTTGTTTATGTTGCTCTTTTTTTTTTCTCGTCTGTTCTCTATCGATATCCTTGACACCAATGTAGGTGATCGGCAGCGCGCTGGACCACCCTGGCATAAACATGGTCATCCCCACCCCTCGGCAGGCGATATCTCTTCGATATCGATATCTATTGTGCGTCATCAAGATATGGGAGTGAGGAACGGTGAGAGCGAGATGAGATAAGCCAGTGAGGGGCTGTAGATTTGCCTTGCCTATGGGGGGAAAAAGGAAAAAAAAAGAAAAGAAAAGAAGAAGCTTGAATTGTTATCATCAGGACTCTTTTTGCTGCCTTTTTCGGAGATGCCTTGCCACCGCAACTTTCTTTAACATCTCTTTCAGAGTATTCCTTCTCCATGCTTTGTGTGCAGGGTGTGCGCGTTGAACCAACGCTAGCTTCCCCTTCCTTTTTCCAATTACATCTTTCGTTTTCACCGAGCACTCTCGTTATTTAGAGGCCAAAAGTCCGTGTGAGATGCTGCTTCGGACTTGTTGAACTCTTTTCAACTCTTTTCATTCGTGCCAAAAAAAAAAAAACACGCAAGTGAAAATCTTGCGCAACACTGAACCTGAAGTAAGTAATTGGAAAGTTTTGGCAGCCTCTCTGATCACGTTTAGGCGTCAATATTAGTCAGGTCATTGTTTCGTTGGTTAACAACTCAGTAACTGAGTGGCATGAAAGCGTGTCAATCTTGGCCTATTAAGCAACCAATGATCGCAATCAGTGAACATTCAAGTATTTTCCAAAAGAGTTGGTTGCATATGAACATTGAGGTACTTTCAAGAAGAGTGAGTCGCACGTAGACCCCATGTAGTTTCCCTGTTTCGAGCTTGCTACAGGTGTAGTTTCAGTTGCATATACATCATCCCGTTGGCGAATATTGCTATACGCTTCTTCAGACACATCAAACGACGTCTACGTATCATATGAAAAACATAGGCACATCAAATGACATGGAATCTTCGAAGGGTTGAATACGTCATTGGCTATCAGCTAAGCATGCTAAATCAACAAGTTTGTAAGCCTCGTGTCAAGAAGGAACAGAGGTCACCCCGTGTTCTCCGTTACTAAAGATCAGTCTCGAATTCAAAAGTTTGTCTGGGTGCCAAGATCATAGCTGATGCCAACAATGAGATCTTTACGTTTCTTACATATGATATAAACTGATACTTTGAATTGTTTCTATTACACTGAAGAAAAAAAACGGAGGAAGAATAATAGATGGCGTCCTCAACCAGCTCGGGGGGACTTGAGCGGGGAAGTATAGTCTCTGCTGTTCCAAACACCATCGCTTGTACGCATGTGGATACGGGTACCCCTGTCACCTGCTATCATACATACGAAAGATGTTAATGAAATACACTAGAAATATAAGCAAAAACTATATTTTCCTTAAAATGAATTGGAGTTAGAGAAATGGTAATTAAAGAATAAGAATTCAACAGCATTTTAACATTTATCCAGGTCCAACTGCATGGTGAAGCGGGAGGCCTTTTTATTTCTCAGGGAATGAGGGATTTTGTATCAGGCCTGAAGGATTTCAGGAAATAAGAGATAGGGGAATTTTCACAAAATCACCATGACTAGGGGTTTCGCGCAGGGCTACCACAAACTAGAATGCATGTCAATAAGGATTAGAAAAATTCACGAGAAACACCGAAAAATTGGCAATATAAAAGAAACTAAAACTAGATTGAGAAATAGCGAGCACCAAGTAATTTCAAACCAAAATTTTCGGTAACTATATTTCTGAAGGCCATGATCACATTGGTCTATTTGTAGAAAGCCATGGCCATATAGGACATAAAAAAGGAAACAAAAACAACCAGGATAAACAACCTTCCTCTGAACAGAACTCTAATTTGTTGCTGGCCTCTTTAGCATTCAATGCATGAGATATAATATAAATTTTCTTGCCTTACATTAATGTCTGCATGAGAAAAAAATAATAATATGTAAATTCACTGGGAGAAAACAACCATCCGTGCAAAACTGCAAACCATAGTAAAACAGTAGGTGACTTGATAATATTAAACCAATTCAAACTAAAAACAAACCAAAACAGAACCAAGACAAAACCTAAAAGCCTGTTAATGGTTTTAATCACATAAGAAAGGGAGCCCCCAGAGTCCATATACTGGCATTGCTTCTATTTCCATAGCATCCAATATGGCCTTAGCATAACTATGAATGCATCAATGAGTGATAATCCATTAGTGTGCACGAAAAAAATGAAACAATCAACATATATAAGTGCAGTCCAATATGGCCTTAGCATAACTATGAATGCATCAATGAGTGATAATCCATTAGCACGAAAAAAATGAAACAATCAACATATATAAGTGCAGTCTAATATGGCCTTAGCATAACTATGAATGCATCAATGAGTGATAATCCATTAGTGTGCACGAAAAAATGAAACAATCAACATATATAAGTGCAGTCCAATATGGCGTTAGCATAACTATGAATGCATCAATGAGTGATAATCCATTAGTGTGCACGAAAAAATGAAACAATCAACATATATAAGTGCAGTCCGCCAAAAGGCAGCGTCTCTCGATCATGTTGATCAAAGTTAGCTTCCAAGTATCAAGAGATCAGAATCATTGAATTATCTCCACAGAGAGAGATGTTTTACAGTGTCAACGATACCTCAGTTGCATGCTATTATTTTCCAAGGTGATCCACAGAAAACATTTTTTCTTCTTTGAAAAGCAAAGTATATTACAGACATGTTCCCTTGACAAGTCCTAAAAGTTGATTTTTAAAACTGAACTTTGCTCATAGATGAATTGCAGCACAAAAGTTGTTCAGATTTAGATTCACCTCATTCATGTCCCCACTTTTCGATCCAATCGACACTTATCTCTACATTTCTTTTTATTTTAACATTTTGACAAACCTTCTAAATATTTTAGTATGACGAGTAGTATAGATTTTCAGATATAATTCCTTGTGTAGTCATATCAAATCAATATGGTTAATTCCATATATAATTATGTACCTTATATCCTAGGACATGGAGTCATGGACACAAGACAAGACATGCATAGACCTATATGATAATCCATAAAAATAGGATAAAAGGAGATCATATGCTGACTATGTTCATGCGTGCAAGTGGTTATGTGCACACATTAAACCCGATAGTAGTTTGGACATTTTTTATTCAAATGAGAAAGAAAACTACATGAACTCTTAATGATCTAAACCTATAACTTCTACCACGTAAAGCACGGCACATGCTTACAAAGTGTCAACATTTTAGGATTTTTTATTTGTTTGTTTAAGTGATATAAGCTTCATGTTGTTTGGCTCGCAATCATTAGATTATTTGAGTCAACGCCGCGCTGACACATAATTTTGGTTTCTTGAATCTGAAACAGCTCCAGAGTCCAGAGTGTCTAATCCATTTCAGACAAATATGCTGAAATCGTTGGCTCTAGCTCCCTCATAAGATATCTCGAAAGACTTAGACCATGAACAACTTGAAGAAATAAATATGCAATTCCAATTCAAATGTTCAGCTCAATGTTTCCCTATGGATAAAAGGACAGAGAGCTAGCCTCCTAAATTATCATGACACTTCCTTATTCTAGATTCAGTAGATCCTAAGGCTTAGAAGATGATGAACAATGTTGAATGTGAAGGGGGTTTAGAGGCAGTTGTACCAAAAGTTACTAAAGGCCCGTTTTCAGCTACAGTGCAGAATTGTGCATTCTTTTTGCTTGAAAGTGTGATTTTCTTGACAGTTCCTATCTTCATGTCTCACATACTTAGCACGAAGGCAATTTTCTTGTAAATGGTCTAGCAAATTTTAACACCAAAACTGCAACGAAAAATCCTTCTTTATACAAAATCATGCACTTGGATTAGAGTTGCTCACTAGGGTGTCACTTTACTTTGACACCGCAAATATGGGTATTGCACTTTTGACTCTCCTTATTTAGGATTATCCATAAACCAAAGAATAAAATAAAATTGTGGGCAACAGCACATTTACATATTAGGGGGTGTTTGGTTGCACACTTTTTGAGAAAACTTTTCTCAAAACATCTGATAATGGCAAATTTGTAATTAAAAGTTTTCTAGAGATTTCTGTAAATTGTGTTTGGTTCAACAAAAAATTTACAGAAATATTTTCTATAAAATATCAAAACCTACCAAATTTTACAAAAAACAATTTCCTCTCAAAATGAGAGGAAATCACCAGAAATCTGACACATACCATATTTAATTAAAAACCTACCAAATATTGTTATTTTCTATAAAATTATGAGCTATTTTCTTGTTTTGAACCAAACAAGCAAAGTACAAAAAACAAGAAAATTGGTACTTTTTGATTTCTTAAAACTTTTCCTATAATTTTTTTAAGAAATACAAGGAAATCATATTTTAGGTGGAAAACATTTCCTATAATTTCTAGAAATTGAACCAAACACCCCCTTAGTGTCACAAAAAGAAAAGGAGGGAGGGCGTGCGGGCAGGAGGGCAAAACAAAAGAAGTAACCACTTTTTTTGACTAAGTCAGGTATTAAAATACTGCAAGTTAACAACCAAAATGAAGAGTGCCACATGAAATCAGTCGAGCCTATTCTTAATCCATTATAGAATGCAGCAACTCAAAGATCCATATGAAACATATTATCTATTGACATACTCTTCTATGACATCTTCCTACTGTAAGAATATGTTTTTGGTATGGAATGAACATAATATGGTATGTCCATGATCTATAAGTTAATAGCCTGGTGGAACCCAAATGTCCATAAATCTACATCAAACCATCTATACAGTCAATGTGAAACTTGATAGACACAAACATATCACAAAGTTTCCGCAGCCTTGATGCACATGAAGGCTATCTTACACTAGCCCAGTCTCAATCAAACATTGTAAAACTGATACCAACACTTCGGCTTTAGACTAGCATGAATCATAAACAAACAATGCAGTAAGTTGTGACAATTTGACATTACCACCTACGTGATTGAACAGGTAAATATAGGGATCTAATATGATTTGATACCCACCTGCATCAAGGAACACATAAGAAATACACGTAAAATCCTTTTTTCTCATTATATTTCCATTTTTTCTTGTATCTACCCATTAGAAATAATTACACAGGGTCCAAAATTCACTATTATATGACCTACAACACATGATTTTTGGTCATTTTTAGTCATTCCGATCTATTGCCAAAAAAATTTGTGAAAGCTAAAATTCAGGATTTCATGAGTTATTTATTACCCACGATTTTTTACCAATTTTAGTTATTTTAAGCCATTGACATAATTTTACAGAGACAAAATTTCATGACATCATGAGCTACAACCCACGATTTTTGGCTATTTTGAGTTATTTCTACCCATTGAAAAATAATTCCACGTAATCCGAATTCATGATTTAATGACCTATCACCCCACGATTTGTGGTTATTTTTAGTGGTCTCTACCAATTGGATAATAATTTTGCAGTGTCCAAAATTTACAATTTCATGAGCAATAATATATGATTTTTAACCATTTTAGTCGCTTTTAACTATTGAAAAATAATTACATGGGGGCCAAGATTCAATATTTCACGAGCTATAACCTACAAGTTGTGGCCATTTTTTCTTGTTTCTAATCTATGGGGGAAAAAATCACGAAGTCCAAAATTCGAGATTTCATGGGCTATAACCCACGATTTTTGGTCATTTTTAATTGTTTCGAGCCAAT
>BQKN01063871.1:133920-155576 GCA_022839385.1 Asparagus kiusianus
AAAAAAAACTGGGAAATCAAACAATAGGAAACCTATTTCCTATTATAATTAGTTTGAAGTTGTTTGGTTGGCTTAAAAAAGAAGGAAATTATAGAATAGGAGATTAGATGAGATGAGTTGTCACCTTATTATTGGATGATGTGAGTGATTTTTTAAAAAACTTGTTTTGAGGTTGTTTGGTTGGTTAAAAAAAATAAGGAAATGAATTAGAGGTATATTATTGGATGATGTTTTGAGGTTGTTTGTGTTTGGTTCGTTTTTAAAAATAAGAAAATAGATGAGATGAGATGAGTTGGAGGTATATTATTGGATGATGTGACACGTACTTAAGGAAATTGATTTCTTGTTTTTTTTTGAGGAAATGGATGGAAAGGAATGTTTAATGAGATGAGATGAGTTGTCACAATATTATTGGATGATGTGTGTAATTTTTAAAAATGAGATAAAATGAGATGTGATGAGTTGGATGATGTGACACATTTCTTTTGTTTGGTTTATTTTTAAAGGTAAGAAAGGAGATGAAATGAGATGAGTTGGAGGATAAAAATAATATTTTATTAGATGTTGTGGGTGAGTTTTAGGGATGGAAATGGATAAAAATATTATTATATTGATTTCCTTGTACCGATTTCCTTTTCTTGGTTTTTAGGAAACCAACCAAACAGCCCCTAAAAAGAAATAACAACAACAAAGCTATGGCACTAAATATAAGAATGTGGATAGGGTTTTAGGGTAAATTTCACCAAAACCCATAACTTTGGGCCTTTTAAGATAAACTGCCTTAACATTTTAAAATTGTCACGAAACATCATTAAGTTTTCAGGTTCTCAAAAAACTCCCTTCAACCTTCAATGTTTTCAAAAAAAACTCTCTAAAAGTGTGAACCGTAATTTTTACTAGCAAAAATAATCTCTGTGTAAATTTACCCACCTATATGAACCTTGTGATTAGCCTCGTTGGAGGGGATTTTTGAAAATGTTGAAAGTTAAATGTGATACCCCTGTCGAATGCATCGGAAACATTTGGTTGTTTGGATCCTTAGAACTTGGGCAAAATGACGTAATTATAATAAGAATTTAACACAAAATTTAATTAAATTTGGGCCGGGATTAAAGGGAACCGTGATTGAAACTTTAGGGGGAGCCAAAAGTGTTGAGAAGTATTTTAGGGTAACAAAATGAAAAAAAAGGTAAACTTCGGGTACTAAAGTCAAAATACGCCGAAAGACAAACTGAGTTTAGTTGAATCCAAAGTACTTGAGTACAGAACAAAAACCAACGAAAGATTAGGATAAAAAAAGACGGTTAATCATCACTCAGAAACCTTATAGTTTTACTTTGCACTTATGTACCCTCATTTATTTTTAACATCGTTTATATACTCTAAAGTTTCTAAAAATTACACTTTAATACTTTCTAGTATGCAAACATAATAATCTGGAGCGCTAGTACTAGTAAAGTAATTCTATAAGTTTTTAGCCCTTGATGTTTGTTGAGCTTACTGTTATACACATCTTAATTCTATTCGATAATGTCACCAAGCCTTAATTATTAACTTGATAAAAACATTTGGAAGATAATAATATCCTGTAGAAAACCATAACAATAATGACAAAGCATTTACCCTAAAATTTTATGGTTGACTATATAAATTCTATTCTTCAATTTGGTCATTTCCTCCATTAAGTTAAATAATATCATATCCTTCAGCTAAAAAAAATTATGATATCATTTTTAATAACTTATGACTAAGTCTTGAAGACGTATAAAGTGTCCTATAAAAGACTCCTAGTTGTTGAGAATTTAACGCTGAAACCCCTAATGCAACGAAAACGCAGTATAGAAAGAAGTACACCAAGATTTAACGAGGTTCGGCAACTGCCTACGTCCTCGGGAGCCACACAGAATAATTTCTTATTAATCAAACAAGAAATTACAAATCAAGAGCAAATCCCTAAACTGGAATTTCTCAGATGAACACTGTAGCAACAGTGTTAATAATTAAAGGGAATATACCCCTTTCAAATCTCACTTGAGAATAAATGAAATAACCCCACAATAAAGAACCCCTCTTTAAGTTCCCCTCTCTCTCTCTTCTTAAATCTCTTTTTCTTAATCTCCCCTCAAATGAGATTGAGAGCTGGAGATTATCAAAATCGCTACTGTGATTTGGGGATGAACGCTGCTGCGTTAAAGGAGGATCGCCGCCGCCAGAAGAGAAAATCGGAGAAGAAAAAAAGGGGGGAAAAACAGCACCGAAACCCTAGGCGATGGGGGGTTATTTATAGACGGGATTTGGAGGGCTGGCGACAGCCTGTCGCCAGCGATGCAGCGAACGCGGAGGTGGGAGCGCCAGCCGCTGAGGTCGGTTGCGAACGCGATGGTCGGCGTCTCAACGCGAAGGTCGCGATCACCAATGGCCGAGGGTCGCGTTCGCCTGGGGGGTTCGAGCTCGCTGCGCCATCCCTCGAGCTCGCTGGAGCTTCTCCGACGACACCCACGCTCACCTGCGGCTCCCTCTCGCCGGCGGAGGTTGGTATCCACCCCCGAACTAACACTAATATCCTTCTTAGTTGCATATGACCAAGTGTCGAAGGTGTATAAAGTATCATATAAAAGTTTCTTTATATAGAATATTTTGAGGAAGAAGAACACTGCAGGAGTAGCATTACTATTATATATTTGAAGTCAATGATCACACTGATACAATAGGATAACTACAATGCTCTTTTAATTTCCTATTTAGGAAATTTTGTTTAACGCATTTGTTATTGTTGTGAGATGGGAATTTTTTGCATTTGTTTATGTTCAAGTAACATGCAAAAAATTAACCCAACGAAAGGCTTGTTTACACTGTTACCCCAAGTTTTACTCAATTTTTCAGTTTGATCACCCAAACTTAATTTTAACATTTTGATACCCAAAGTTTTGAGCTCATTTTGCATCCATAGCCCCATCCAAAATTCATTGTGTTTTTTGATAAACTCATATCACATGCTTAGCTCGCTATACTCCCGTCTAGACTTAGTCTTTTTATTAAATTTATATCACATGCTTAACTTGTGATATCCCTAGAAATGCTTCTGGAAATGTTGGATTGTTCGGATCCTAAAGCCCGGTAAATTGGCTTAAATATAATACAGATTTAACATAAAAATCTTATGAATGAATTCCAGGCTGAGATCAAATTGAAATGGATTTGAAACTTTGAGGGTATGAAAGTGTTAAAAAAATGCTTCGATATATTACACTAACAAAATAGGTGAACTTTGAGGTGCCAAAGTGAAAATAAACAAACAACAAAACCAGTGATATCCTCCTCGCTGCCAGTGCCACCGATCTGATACTCCGCCGGATCACCAATAGCAATGATACCCTCCTCCGCCGCCCTCGATCTCGACCGCTGCGGCGTCTTCCCTCTCTCCCTCACCTCTCTCTGCCCTTGCCAATCCCAAACCCTAAGACCCCTAAGTTTTTCCCGCCAAGCTCGATTTCGATCTCTGCAGAATCTCAAGCTCACCATCTCGTTTCGACGATCCCGTGGCGGATTCCTGCGGTCCATCACCGCGTTCGTGCCTCTCTCCGGCGATGCAGTGAAGCCCGATGACGACGAGCTCAGAGATGGAAAGGCTGCTGAGGTAATCGAATTCTTTAGTAATTAATCGAGAATTAGGGTTCTAGCAATCCAAAGTTCTCCAACTTAGACTAGTGATCGTAATTTCTCGTAAGAATTTTTTTAATTGCATTAAATGAGTTGAGTTGTACCTAATGGAAAACTAGGGTTCTAGGGATCCAAAGTTCCCGAACTTAGGCTAGTAATCGAAATTTATTATCTGAATGTTTTCAACTGCATTAATGAGTTGAGAATTCTACAACCCTGTGATGTTGATGTTGTGTTAAAAGTAATGGTTGAAATTTAGAGCAAATTTATTGCTGCAAAGGGCTTACATTACTCAGTTTGTAGATTTCCATCACTATTTAGGGTTGTCTTTAGTTAAATCTAACTCTAAAATGTTACCAGCACTGGTGTCATGTATTAATATGTGAACTCATACGGTCATACTTGGAAGTTTTTAGTAGGTATTAACCTGTTGTGGACCTATAATTGGTGTCAAACTTCTTGCAAGAAATCACGAACATCTGATGATCTTGACACAGATCCTACGTGGCAATTAAGCATATAGGAGAAGTTTGAAAATCAAAGGGAAAATTACTAGATGGAATTTGTCCACATGTTTGCTTTTAGTTAAAGAAAGAATTTATTCATGCTTTTAGTTAAAGATAGAATTTATTAATATGTTTGCTTTTAGTTAAAGAAAGAATTTACTCATGCTTTTAGTTAAAGATAGAATTTATTAATATGTTTGCTCAGGGATTGTGGCAGATCCCAAAACCTAATCTTTGGTCATGTTCACTGCCATATAAACCCATGCTTGTGGTGCAGGGTTCACAAGCTTTGGCTATGGATCAGCTAAGAAAGCGGGTGGTGTTTGGGCTTGGAATTGGGCTCGGCACTGGTGCAATAGTTGTGGCTGGAGGATGGGTGTTTACTACAGCAGTTGCAGCCGCAGTGTTTGCTGCATCCAGGGAATATTTTGAACTTGTAAGGAGCCGGGGTATTTCTGATGGGATGCCACCTCCTCCAAGATATGTGTCCAGGGTTTGCTCAGTGATATGTACACTCATGCCCATGCTAACATTGTAAGTTCAGCAACCAATTTTCCAATAGTTCAAGCTTCCAGGTAGATGAGTCCAAAAGTTTACATAATTTCCCTAGCTATTAACTAAGTTGACATGGATGACCTTTGCACGTACTACATTTTTCATCATCATATGCTTGTTTTCTTCATTAATTACACCTACTTGTTTGAGTAATTCTTTGTTGTGTTGAAAGACAATAGGCTTGGGCGTGCTTCTTTCCATTTGTTTCTAAGAATACATTTTCAGTTCTTGCACTTTTAGTTTTATTTGCGACGATGTCTTCAGTATTGAGGAAATGTCCCTACTTCTAAGGTGAATGTGGACAATGCAATCACTCTTTATATGGTTGTTTTGACAGTATGCCGTAGTTTTGCATGCATATGTTGTATATAAGTTGTCTTTCCACATTTGTATTCATCACGAGAAGTCTTAGCTGAATATTTTTTTATTGTATTGGCTAGGTATTTTGGTCAGATGGATGTACCTGTGACATCGTCCGCTTTTGTTGTTGCAATGGCATTAATTCTACAGAGAGGGAATCCTCGTTTTGCACAGCTTAGCAGTGCCATATTTGGGCTGTTCTACTGTGGCTATCTTCCCTGTTTCTGGGTTAAGCTCCGATGTGGTTTGGCAGTTCCTGCATTGAATACAAGTATGTTTTCATCTTCTTTTTACCAAGTATTGATCTGAGGAGAATGCTTCAATGAACCATATGATGGAGACTAGCAGTTGTTCAGGAAATGAGAACTCATGGTTGAATATACACTTAGTAACTTGATAATTAATATCCATGAATTCTCGGGTGGACAGCACAAGTTGAAACAGTGAAAATCATAGAGTGGGAAAAAGTTTTTTAGTTGCACATTTGCTTCTATTGGAGACTCCTACTTGTTACGTACCCACCAAACCTAGCCCCCAAATTCCTGTCTTTCTCCAGCCTTCCAAAAGATGAAAATAACCTCAACCAAGAGGAATACACATTCCAATGCTTGCTCGCATCATCTTGTTACAGATTATGTCAATGCAATAAGGCAATAACCTTAAGATGACGCAAATTTCTTTTTTACAGCTTTGCAAATATACTCATGCATGCCTTGTTGTTCTTGTCCCTAATTCTATGAAAAAGCTTTTACCTTTTTGTTTTAATCTTATTGCTGATATACCCTCCTCCCTAATAGCATCATCATCTATGACCTCCAAAGTTTCTTTTGTATGTCACCTTCACTATACTGGAAGTGGTTGACTATTCTTACATGTTTGTGCGCATCTGCATACCAAACCAAGTTGGCAAGTTGCATTATACATATTTTCATTTCATAAGACAATCTGTATTTCTTAATACTAGTATAATGCACGTGCTTTGCACATGAACATATATGTTTTAAGTTGTGATTTTTTTATTGAATAGTAAAACTATGTAATAATAAATAAAATTGTATAATATGATTGCTTAAAAAGAAATGTGTGAATTAATTATTATTATGTAGTTATTGTAATTGAATGCTTTTCTCATAACGATCGCTCAGTGTTAACCTTTTTCTAAATAAGTTCTCAAATCTAAAATTGTTCTTAAATAAAACTGTCAATTCTATAAGTTCTCTTAAATATGTCCTTCAAACTTGAAAATTGTTAACTTAACTCTAAATTAACTAAGCTGCATTAATATTGCTAGCTTTTTCCTGATGTTCCCCAGATAGTTACACTTGATACTTGCAACATATTGTAATAGCTACTTCTCATTATAATTATTTAATAGGGTAAATTATACTTAACCTTTATGAACTTTTAGCCCATATGAACTTTCAAAATTACACTAAATCACTAATGAATTTTCTGTTTCAAAGAAGAACCAATAACTTTCTAAATTTTGCAGGTAACCCCTATAAATTAGAACCAGAAAATGGCATAAAAAGGCATTTTGAGAGTTATTGGGGGTTGGTGTAATTTATCTAAAAGACAATGGGGGCTTTCTACAAAAGTTATTAGAGGTTTAGTGTGATTTTGAAAGTTCACATAGTCTATTTACTGCAAAATGTTGAATTTCATGTGGGTTTACTATAATTTACCTTATTTGATAATATAATTCTTAGTTCAAGTAATATTATTAAACTAATTATATTGTCCATATACTATAAAATATTTATCTAATTTAAATTTTTAAATTATGCTCTTAAGATTTAGCACTATAAATATTTTATAAATTTTTATTATGCTATCATTAACAATTAATAGTACTATTATTAATATTAAATAGTTTTTTAAAAAATGTTAGTTTCAATCATTACCAAGTGTAGATTATTCAGTACCATGTAATAATCTTTGGGAAAATACTCTAAAAATAATATTAAATTATTTATTTAAAATTTTAATAATATAATACTAAATAAATAGTGTAATTCATAATTTATGTGATATTATAAAAATAATTACACTATTTATGCCATTCAAAATTCATTCTATTTATTTTTTTGCTCATTCTTAATAGTATTTAGTAATATATTATTCTATCTATACTATTATTTTATTTATTTTATTATAATTCATAAATAATTATTATAATAATTTAATTCGGTTACTACTAATAATTGTGTATGCTTATTTTATAAATTATTTTACTTTATTATTTTTAGACAATTAATAGTTATAATATTATTGATAATTATAATTATTTAGGAAGGTGAGGAGGTGCATAATTAATAAGAGGCTATATTTATTTAATGAAAGATTAATTAGAGATAATGGCATAGTTAGAATTTGTTAAAATTTGAGAGGGCTAAAAAGGAAAATTAAAAATTTTAACATTCTAATCCTCTTTTTATAGAGTATAGATATAGATATAGATATTTTATGCTATATATATGAAAAGAATCGCTTCCTAATCAACTGCAAGTCTACAACTCTAATAAAGATAAATTTCAGGCCACTATGACCCTAACAAAAATAAAACTCAGTTCCACTGAAAACACTTCAAAACAGTAAGAGTTTAATCTACACAACAGATCATTCCTAAAAAATTCTAGCATATCTCCAATGTATATAGTGAAATCTAAAATCTATTGAAGGATTTTCATCTCAACATCTAGCAGTTAGAAAATAGTTAAATATTCTTCCAAATTTTAAGGAAAACTGTTTAATCAAGTCGTTATATGTGTAGATATGTATGAATTTCTCTTATGATAGATTTAGTTTCACATGCTTACTTTTTTATAGTACCAAGATTGCAATAGTTATGTGATTATTTCTTGTGGAAAAAAGCATATGCTCACAGAACATAGTTTTAAGTGTGCCTTTCTAGTACATGCTTATATATAGAAGTACGAGCATACACATATGTAAAAGTCCAGCATAAATTTATTTTAAAGATTCATTTGAATGCCAAATCTGCTATCATTTAGACATTTCTTGCATTTGCATTAGACTTGCATGTAAAATCTCTGATTAGTGTCTACATGTACATAAATAAGCATGTTAAGCTACGCACAGCACAATTATAAGAAAGCTTAGCCCCTCGGATCACCTTTAGGTTTATTTATGCAACTATTTTTAACTCTAAAATAGAAAATCCATGAAGAAGTTCATCCACACAAAAACCATATTATTGTTAAATTAAAGATTCAAATTTGTGAAGTATATTATTTTATATTATATGTTACGTTGTAAATCACTGGTTGGAAAGGGAAGCATAAGAAAACAGTATTAAAATTGTTAAGATGTCTCGAAAAGATGAAGAAACCATAGTTGTCTGTAATAGATCTTGAGCTATGTTTCACGGGTACGGGTGCGGGTGCAGACACGGACACAGATACGGGACACGGACACGACAAATTTGTAAAATGTAGGATACGGGGACACGACTATATATAATTATTGAAATTAATAATATATATGAGGTCGATATTATTAATATTTTTTATTACATATTATGAGAACTAAAGTCCATATAACTTATTTATGTTTCTTTTATTGAGTAGATTATTAATTGAAAAACTGCTCATTTTTGGACTAGATATCCAAATCATCGTTTAAAATATATTTATGAACATGATATCGACTGAAATGAACCCGATCCGAGTCCAACAAGTTGCAGAAATTTGATGTGAAGTGTAAGATATACGTCCAAGAAGTGTCCATGAGTGTTTTAAACTAAAACATGCATTGTATAATGGGACACATGTCTGCATAAATGTATGTATATACTCAAGAAGTGTCCAAGGTGTATCCAACACGGACACGAAAACGGACACAGGAGCCAAGATGAAGTGTCTGGGTAATCTAAAATTCTTGACTGTTAAAAACTATGGCTTTCGTCCAAAATTTTCATTCTTATTTTACTAACTGTTCAAAATATATTGAGAGATTGTTTTCTTTTACTTTACTGAATTGTCATATTATTGAGATGGTAATCTATGCAGAAAGTCTGGACTTTGGCATGTATTCTGTTCCTTTCTCTTGCATTCTACTAATTATTGAGAGTAGAATCTTGCATGCATTTTCTTCTATCTTGTCCCTTAATCCAATTCATCTTGGGTATATGAGGTGGTTGAGAATTTTATTTTCAAATTGGGAGATTGATATTTTTTTGTCTTCTAAGCCCATTGTATGATTTCTTTTCAACATATATGTTTAGAAGTTTTAACTTTTCCTATCTAATTCATTTTTGAATTTTCATGCTGCTTTATTGATCTTATCCTTCTTAAATCTAATGTACTCATTTAAATCAAGATTTTGTCTTTAATTAACACTGTAAGATACTTTTGGCAGAATTAGGGAATACATGGCCGATTTTTCTTGGTGGACAGGCTCATTGGACGGTTGGCCTAGTAGCAACCTTGATGTCCATTAGTAGCATAATCGCGGCAGATACATTTGCTTTTCTAGGTGGAAGGGTATATTTCTTATTTTTCTCTGACTAGAATTAACGGTACCACATAACCTTTTGTTGTTGAAAAAACCAAACGTAGTATTTACTCCATAGTATAACAATCCAGTATGAGATTATACCATTTATATTTTTTTTATCCTGGTTTTTCTCTCTCTTTTTGTTGTTAATGTGTCCTACTTCTTTAGATGCATTCTTTGGCCCATTTAATTCCTTAAAAGTTTAACGTGATTCCTGGTAGAAATATTGTTGTTTCTTCATCTGAACTTCTTAATTTAGAACCGAGTCTAACTGTTGTGATTGGTGGCCTACTCCAGGGTTGGGTTTGAGGCCTGTTAGAATCTTTATAGGTTTATATAAGTTGTTTGACCAATAACGACATGGTAACATTTCCTACCCATTAACTCGTCTTCTATCCTTCAGCTTGCAAATTTACTTCTGGTCAAAAGGTAAATCCCTGGAACGCAACGAGTCATAGAATTTGGTATATCTTTTCATGGATCCACGTGCGAGATATCCAGGCCTACTTAGATGAACAATGATTTGGATCTTGATAATTATGATAGGGTTATACACTTGAGTAATAGCAAAAGTAGTCAAAAATCAAGTAGGTAAATGAAGCTGATTTTTATTCAGTAAAATAAACAAACATGTACACTACATCTAGATCTATTCATCAGAAAGATTCATTTCTCTTCTTTCCATCTTTATTTAGCTTCTGAAGCAATTATAGCTATCTTTGCTGGAATTAGACAAGCCTTCCTCATGTCAGATTGGAATTTAAACATTGACATGCACACATCAGGCAACTGGTACTTTGCTATTTCCATAGCCAAAAATGGGGCTGGGAACCCTATTTTATAGTTGTAAGTTGGTGTTAGTTCGAAATAACTTTTAAAGACAGGCATGTAACATCTCCAGGTTGGAGAATCTCTTAGAGAAGTAAAAGGACCAGTAAATGGAAATTGTTGCTCATGTCTTTCCACTTACAATCAGGTTGTTATTTAGTTTTTCCTTATGTTGTGTTGAGGGGAATCTTAGCATATATTGAGCAGTACTTAGCTGTTTCCAGTGGAACTGAAGTTTTGCCTATAAATATCATTCTACTCTTTTTAGTTTCTAGATTTCTAGTGCTTTCTCATGGAAGATTTTGCTTGTCCGAGTTAATGTACTGTGGGATTATTGTGAAATTGTTAACAAGATATTTGAATCAGCTAAGATATGAGACCATCATAAGGTGAAAAGTTGACCAGTATTCTAGATCAGCTTAAGTCTATGTTAACATAATCCTCAACATAGTTAAGTCGAGTTTCTTCTACCAGGTCATCTGGTGTTAACTAATGATTGGGTGAATTGAGGATTTGCATCCGCTTCCTTCAATTCTCAATTAATGGGTACAGCTGAAAGAAGCATATGTCATTGATGGTGCTATAAGCTCGATTCAGTCAGGTTTGCCCTAAGCATCCATCTGTTCACAACTTTTGTTACTGGCTGGATGATATGATGGTTTTTCAATTAAATCACTCCAAACAAGTGTTGTTCCAATATGTATCTTATTTTTACCTATTAATATGGCAATGTAGTTCCTAGAAATTTCTTATAAAACAGAAATCATCACCGTTTGCCTGATCCCAACTTGTCCAGTAATCTAGACATCATATTTGCTAGTCCAGCAATAAAATTTTGGGTTGGCTAAATTATTTGCCATACATCCTTTTTCAATATGTTGTCTGACCCTATTTTTGTTTGCTTAGACCACATCTGACTCCTTGTCACTAATCTAATTAACTGTGATCCTATCACTCCTTTATCCTGTGTGATTACGGGTCGATTCAATTTCCAAACCATGTTTGTTGTTCCTCCTCGTGTTATCCTTATGGAAGCTATCTCTTAACCTCTAATGAGTATCCTTGTTCGAAAACCTATTCTTTGTTATGTTGTTAATCAGATGTTGGATGTTCCTTGTATATATGATGGGATTAGCATACATATTACTAGATGAGAATTAAGATCTCTTTGCTCCAAAATCTGGAAATTTTTTATTTATGCTGATAAGACGCAATGACCAATTTTCGTATGTGGATCATTTTTTGACAATAGTTTCCTTCTAATACTTTGTAGGCATTTGGCCGTACTCCTCTTATAGCTATCAGTCCAAAGAAGACTTTGGAAGGAGCTTTTGCTGGTCTGAGCGGGTGCATAGCTATTGCTATTATTCTTTCTAAGGTTTTTAGCTGGCCAACATCTTTATTGAGGTACCTACTTAGGAATCAACCAATAGCCTTTTCTTGCAATACTATTGTAATGTTGTCACTTAGGTTTGGATAACATAATGATTATGATCTAGCCTGCATCTTGTTTCTAAATAATTATTATCTAACTATATTTCCTACAACCAACTTAGAAGTGCAAGGTTGGGATTGAACAAAGCTGGAGTTCTTTGATGAGATACTTGGATAAAGTTCCTCTTCTTCCCTACTTTTTCTTTCCTATAACTGGTTGCTCTCTTTTTATCTTTCAAATTTTGTGTAGCTATTTTACTTATTTGTGTTCCAAAGTATTTGGTTATTTCTTGGTGTGAATGGGTTTATATTGCATTGATTAACTCTGTTTGAAAAGACAATTTCTGGGCATTATTTGGGATTTTGCATGGGCTTGGCTACTTGCTACAAGTATAGCCTTACAGGATACATAAACCAAATTGACAATATATATGTGCGTTCGCATCGCGTGTGAATATGTGTATAGTCTGGAAAAACAGGTATGAGCTTATGAAGTGGCTACTCATTTGCAATGTGTGGAAACAAGACATGATAATGGTGAGGCCTACTATGCTTGTCATATCGGGAAATGTGAACCTCACCACTCATACCTCTTGGTAGCCCATTTGCGCAAATGACGTCGCAACTCATATTCACTATCCCCCTCTATACATACCAACATGCATATAAGCATAGACATGATCATATACATACATATGTGTCATGCACATGACATATGCATGTATCCGCTGCACGTACATTTGTGATGGATGTATCCCGGCATATATGTGGATATTTATGTATGTTTGCAGATGCATGGTTTAGTTATTGGCATTTCCACATTGGAGGGGACATGAATTTAGTTTTTTTCCCCTCAAAAGTTGTCTTTTATTCAGATAAGATGTATATCATTTATAGCATGGTCTTGTAGTGAAAGCTTGCCTCCCAAATTTGGCTCAATTTCATTTTAATAAATTATAATCTTATGTTTTAACTAATCATTAGTAACAAACATGCACCCATGCTTTCATTTAAAATGATGCATATTGCATAGCATTTTTGTTAGATTACTTAAAGGGAATAATTTTACATGCTAAAGATGCCAAAATGGAGGCATCCACTGAACATAATATGCTTATCTTCTGCTTTATTTCATGTTTGACAACTGGTCAAAGTGTCTTATAAGCCGCTGAGACATGTTTGGCAAACAAATTATTTTAGCATATAAGCGAAAAGCAGACATGAGATAACAAATCAAGTTTTCCCTAAGATTTCGAATAGCTGTCCCGAATTCAAGTTGATTATGTTTCGCTTCTTCCTCGGAAAAAGACGATCAAAAAATTTCCAATCATAATTCTTGCAGATCAGATCATCCGTATAGGATAAAAAATAAAACTCAGATATTCGCTATCTTTCTCTTTGAATGATATCTTTCTCTTTGAATGAGATCTCAATTCCAACTATGGTTTCATTAGCTATCTTACAACTAGAATCCCTCTTTTTTCTGATCTGGTTCCTCCACCACCGTGAACCCCGATTTGATTCAGAGATGATGTACTTTTAATTTATTGGGAGAACGGAGAACCCAAGTACTCTTGCGGATTCATGAAACAACTCTCAGAAATCGTTTTCCTTTTTGGAAGATACAGGAGCAAAACAATTAATCTATTGATATTGGAAGACCAAAAAGATTCTTCCAATGTCTCATTTCTAGATTCAATGGGATTCATTGGTATAGGAAGAAGCCCCGGACTGAGTCTCATTTCTAGATTCAATGGGATTCATTGGTATAGGAAGAAGCCCCGGACTGAGTAAAAGACTAGTTTGCCCCTTACCTCTTAAGAAAATTCCAACCCCTATTTCTCTATCTCCAACTCCATTTAAGTCATGTCCTTTTTAGTCATTTTGACAGCAAGAATGGATTATAAGCCACTTACGTGCCTCTACTAAATTTACCAAACACTTTGGATTATAATCCACCTAGTTTACAAGCCTTTTGTGGATTATAAGCCAAGTGGACTATAATCCGTAGTTCCCAAACATGCTTGCAGCTATGCACTTTTTTATTTTGTTTCCCAAAACAAATCTGTGTGCAAATAAACATATATCTAATTATAGTCATAAAATCACAAATGTAGTGGAATGCCATTTCTCAGTTTGCTGCCATCTTAACTTATATTGTTCTTATTGGTCCAGTGCTTCAGCTTTTGGAATTCTCAATTTCGTGGGATCTCTATTTGGGGATCTTATTGAATCAATGATCAAAAGAGATGCTGGTGTCAAAGATTCTGGATCTCTCATACCAGGACATGGTAATTCTTTTTCCTGGTAAAATATTAATATAATAAATCGTTTTTGAGCATTGACTGAGGCTACGGGCATATCACCTAATTAATTAGTTTATCAACATGATTGAAAAGTCTAATTTGGACCCTTGTTTTTGGAGACTGAGACCCTCATGTGTCTACTTCTAAATTTCTTATATATATGTGTGTGCTATGTCATCCACAATAGGAACATATATCAGGCACGCGTAATCCATTCTTTTGCTTATGCTAAAATTTTGGATTCTATATCATCTGAAGGAAATTGAGATGGGAACTATTATTTAGGTATCTATATTTTGTAGTATATATCTGGTGCTGATTTTGTTAGTCATCTAGCAACTAAGCATTCTTGTTAGCGTCATTTTGAATCTTTCCAAGTGCAGATCAGTACTAAATTTTGATGTAATTCGATGTTGAAACTTAGATATTTGCAAGAGAAGTGCTGTTGTCTATAACATCAATCTTTCTAGAGAGCTAATTTATGTCATGAGAACTAATTTAGCACCTTGATACCAACCTCTAACACAAGCAGACTGTTGTGAGTGATCAACAGCTTTTTATCAGATATTACTTCTGGTTCTGTAGCACTACTTTAATATAGTATCTATTGAATGCTGAGATAGTCAGCTATTGCCAGTATATCACTCCACATGCTGAAAATGTTTCTACTGTTACATTTTTTTGGTTCAATGTTTTATGCTCTACCTTAATCATGTTGTGAGGCCCTTTGCGAAGCCTATATGTCTGTGATCCATATGCAGCAATACTTGGCGAAAGTAAGTATCTTGCATTATTATCTTTAACCTTTGGTAAACCAGGAATTTGTTCTTTAATAACCGGGATGCATGCTTGCTGCTTCTCAGTATATTTGTTTTATCTTTAAATTAGCTTCTCTGTTTGTTTGTTTTTTCTTTAAATTACCCTTGTCCCGTCTTAGTTGAGTCATTCAGAATTATTTCACTTATGTGATGAATATCAATGTGCAGGGGGGATACTTGATAGAGTCGATAGCTATGTGTTCACTGGTGCACTTGCATACTCCTTCATAAAGATTGCATTGCCACTCTTTGGAGTCTGAATTCAAATGATGAAGTCGAGGATGTGTTCATACAAACATTCAGTTTGTTGCTGCATCAACAACCAACTGTAAAGAAGGAACAGCAGAAAGAAGAAGATAGTAAAGATTGAGACACAAAGAAGTTGCAGAGCGCTCCTTTAGGCTGAACACTCGCATTGCTGGATCACTCAAGTTACATTTCTCTCATAATTTTTTCCCCCATTCTTGTAAGAAAATATGTTTTTCTTCTTCTTATTCTTCCTTTTTCCCCCTCTCTTCTGGGGAATTCTACCAGTTCAAAGTTTTTTTTGGTCAACTTGGCGATAACAGCAAATATGCTGTTACAGGAATTAACTTACTAGTAGCATAATGTAAAATTTGTATAACAAGCTTGTAGTTCTTTCTTTAGCATAGAATAATATATAATCTTCTTCACCCTTGGAATCATTCTATTGTCTTCACAACTTATTGTGCTGCATATCTGAGAATTTTCTTAACATAGAAATGTTATGCTTTTTCATAAAGTGTGGTAGTCTTAGATTTGAAGGCTTATGTACTGTTGGGTTGGCATAAACTGCTGCAAACAGAAAATTAAAACCTCATGACAGGGTATCAGCGTGAAAGATATCCTCCATTATTTGACAAGAGACTTCCCACTTAGTGAAGGCTCACGTATACAAGGAAACACCAGTAGTGTTGGAGAAAAAAACATCTCCTTTCTCATCATCAATAATCCATATGATTTCTGCATGTATCTTAACTTACAAACCTTGAATGCCTATAATAGTACACTACAAGTTCTACCAATCATCAACTATATCTACAACATACCTCAAACCCCATTTCCTCCAAAACATAAAAATCTGGAGAAATTCAACACCATTATCAATTTCCCCTGCCAATTCTCTCCACCAATTCCCAATCTCTCTGTATTTTCTATCAACAACATCAAACCTACATCCAACATCCCAATACTCATACTTGCCCTTCTGCACTCAAACCATCACCCTGTGCACGTGCACGTGCACGTATCTTAGCTGCCACCTCAGCCACCACAAGTCGAGTCAACAACAACCCCGCCACAAACGCCGCCGCCATCAACATCATAAACACCCCATCCCAACTCTCCACTGATATATACCCTGTGAGCAAGGGCCCCACCGCCGCCCCAACCGACCCTGTCCCATCAATGATCGCTGTCACCGTCGCCAAGGCACGTGAGTTGCCGTGGGTCCCAAGATCGGCGGAGACGGCGGTGGTGATGAGGGCGTAGGGCCCATTGACGAACATGCCGGCGATGAACATGAGGACGATGTTCCAAGAAAGGGAGACGTCCCCGTAGATGCGGTAGAGGAAGAGGGCGGGGATGGCGCAGTAGGTGAAGCTCGCGGCGGTGATGGCACGGGCGTCAAGGCGGTCAGAGATGTGGCCGGCGAGGATTCCACCGACGACGCCACCGGCGTCGAAGAGGGTTGAGAGGGTGCCTGCTGTTGAATCGGATAGGTATTGGTTGTCGATGGCTGTGAGGATCAAGAGCATGAAGATGTTATTTTGTGCTATAACATTGTAGAAGAAATTAATTTAATGGAGGCAACCTCTTAACAGATCTGAATGAAAGAATATAAAACATGTAGCCAACCTAAAATTATGGGATACAGGTTTTATTGTTGTTGTAATAGAACATGAGGATTACTGATATCTGCCTTTTTCTTGTTAAGTTCTACAATATGCTCTTTCATTGGTTTGTCATGAATAAATTTGATTATGTGCTTCATATGCGCATAAGGTGAGGTTCATTGATTCAGAGGTATTCCCTACAATGAGCAAGCTTTGACGGAAAGGGAATAATGAACAAGTTTCTGCTCAAGAGAGGATAAACTTTGGAGTTTAGAGATGGTTAAGCTGATAGTTGATAGAGAAGGAAAAGTGAAAATAGGGACAGTGAAGCATAACAACCTGTAATTTAGTCTCTTTCAAGGAGATTTCCTTGAATTTCATCTTTGTTGACAAGTTATGGATTTATTTTGAAGTTTTTTTAGTTTAAAATGGCATGCTTCCTCTTACTTTAAAATTTCTAGTAGGTGTCAATTTACAGTAACTTCTAGATCAATGAAAGAATTGATACTTCCCCCTAGAAGCAAAGAATCATACAGCCGAAGTTCTTCCAACATAGACATCTCAATTCCCCTAGAACACCTATCTTGTTATAGCGAAAATTGTCACCCCAGAGTTTTAACTTCATTAAACTATCATGAACTTTCACCAGTTCATATTAAACAAACATCAACTTTTGAAATGCAGTAATCTACTGTGATCTTTCCACAATTTTTCTGTAAATAGCCTAATATAAAATTTTTAAATTTATGAGAAATGCAGGCGATGCACATATGACAGGATCAAATTAAGGATAAAAAAGTCACGTGATCAGGGAATTCATATAAAGAGAATGATTCATGTGTGAAGATGGTGAAAGTTCATAGCGATAAATGAAATTTGGACAGAAAAATATCCTGATACATAATATATCACAACTTTACCTAAGGCAAACTTATGTTCTACACCTAAGTGGCCCTGCAATTGTGACTCTACGAATGCTATTTTTATCCACTAAATTGTACAATCACGGTTCTTGGAAGTGATTCAGATTGAAGTATCAATTATCAAACTACCCTATTACCAAGTAATAGTCTAAAAATTAAAACTAAACGAGCACGCGAGAGGCAAAAGAATATTTTACCTGTGTGGCTAATATAGAAAGGCAACCAATAGAGGAATGTATAAGCCACCAATTTCGAGAAAAATAGGCACAAAGCAAATGGCGCAACCCCTGGAATCCTCCATGCCTCAATGAATCCAACTGCTCTCTCTCTAACCTCTTCTCTCGGTTCCAATAACGGCTTCTTACTCTCTCTTTTTTCCTTACCAACACTCACCTCCTCTTCTCCAACCCCAACGACTTCAGGACTCACAGGCAGCAGAAGAAAAACAACTACTGCAACAAACACAATGAGAATTCCCGGGACTGCAAAAGACCAACCCCATCCGAATCTCAACATAAACGAAGCAATCAAGGAGCCCGAAATATTTCCAACTGAAGTGTGTGCATTCCAAATTCCCATAATCAACCCTCTTTTTCTTTTCCCGAGCCAGTTGCCCATAACTGCAACAACTGAGGGCCAACCCGAAGACTGAAACAAACCAGCTAGCATTTGAATTACCAAATAGTAGTAGAAATTGTGGATATTGAGCCAATAACCAATACCAAATAAAGAAGTGAATACTCCAGTCCCAATCATTCCTACTGTGAGGACCACTCGAAGGTCTAAACGATCACCTAAGTGGCCAGCAAGGTACATGCCAAAGGAGTAGACTGCAAGAAAGGCGACATCGATCATCCCAAGCATTGCAGTACCATCTCGAGTATTGAATGGAGCCCAACCATCTTTAGTGGTTGTATGAAGATAAGAATTTGACCACGGAGAGAATACTAACTGTTGTGGTTGTTCAGGGTCAAATACAGTCTTAACAATGCTTGTGGTTTTCCTTGTAACATGGTAAGTAGAATAGGCGATAAATGTCAAAATCAACACTATGGTTTGATAAGTTCTGAAGGAGAGAACGGCGTTCTTGGCGTTCTCCAAGAATCTGATGCCGAGGGGTTTACTACTTTTTGCTTCTGTTCTTAATTCGCTTGATGGAGATATATTAGGATGAGCCATTCTTTGTGCTAGTGAAAGAGAAGTTTCATCTAGAAAACATGAAGAAAAGTTAGACTATACACTTGTGATCATTGATGTTGAATGCATGAAGAAAACTCATTAAGACTAGCACTGGATATCTTCTTCCACTATATTTGGGGAAAATAGGACATGAATAATTCAAAACTTCATTTAAGATTTCATCACTCAAACGTCCCCAAGGATTTCATCTTCCAGTGGTTTCTAAAGGACAAAGTAAAGTTTAGGAATTAAGAATTTAAAATACACAAAGAGCCCGAAAAAGGTATCATAGTATCAAATAAAAGGGTTATCATCAAGCACCATATTCCAACCATTCGGAAGTCTGAACAACTATATCTTAGAGCACAAGCTAAGAATTCTTTCGCAAGAATTGAAACTTCTGAGAAAACTGCGATGGGGATTTAAAATTATGATTCACCTGTTGGATTCAGACACCAAACATGAACACTAATTTTGTCAAAATCATACCCCCGTTGAAGGAACAAACATAAGTAAATGGAATTACTTTTTAAATTTATCAACCTGCTCTCCAAAACCCACAAAATCTTTCTCTCCGAAACCCACAAAATCTTGTAAAAGATCAAATTTTGATAACATTTTAGCCCTCGCCAAAATCGAACCCCACAACTGAAATCAGCTCACTCTGAATAAAATGACAATCAAAATGAACAGAGCCAAAAACTAATGTAAGTTTTGTTAATCAATCGCCCTAAAACATATAATGTCAATAAAATTTAGAATGAATCTGGGCATAGGAGAAATATGAAGAGGAAAAGAACGATTTAGAAAGAACAAAGAAAATACAATTGCTGCATTAAAGCTGAAGGTACACGTGTCATTACCTAAGATGAGGTGTTCGTAGAATTAATGGCTTCTCTTCTCTTCCCTTCCCTTTTTTTTTTTTTTTTAATTCCCTTTCACTCTCTGATTTCTCTCTTATCTAAAATCTTTAATGTTGTTGTATTTGGGTTCAGAGCTTCAAAATCTATTGAGAAGAAAAGATGAGAGATGCTTGAGTTTTCAGAATAGCAAGGTGCTGGAGTTTATATATCCCAGAAAATAATGCCTAAATTACATCAATACCCTTGATTTTGCACCTAAATTTCATAATAACTGGATGTCTATGAGGCTGTATTTATTTATGTATGTGATCAAACAATTGTAGCGTTTCTTTTGGTACGTTACCTCCATGTGTCAGTTGCTCACAAAAGTCCACCGTCCAAACACCAAAAAACCTCATGCAATTGTTTTAATTGAACTAATTTTCTCAGATACAGAGCTCAATTTTGTTATGAGTTTTATGTCTTTTAGGCTCCTACTTTTTATTTTTGCAATAATTTTTTCTATAGTTTTTTAACAGTGAAGAGATCACTTTAACATAATCGCGATCATATTAATTTTAGAGAACTTCAAAAAAGAAAAGAAAAAACATTTTAGACGAGAGTGACCTCTTCTATTCTATGAATAGTATTTATTTCCATATTTAAAAGTAATGTAACGAAAAAGGCAGAAAAATAGAAATAAAGGGCAGAACACTTACGGTTTGTTTGGGAGTTTACTAAGGGAAGGGAAGGAAAGGTAAACAACGGGAAGGGAAGGGAAGGGAAAGGAAGAGAATTGTAATATGTTGTTTGGGAGTTGAGTAAGGTGAATAAAGGTGAAAGGAAGTAAATATATGTAAATTTACATAAATGACTTTATACTAATAACACATCAGCCTTTTTATTTGTTTTGATGGGGGTAAGAATGTCATTACACCCCTTTACCCTCCTTTACTCTCCTCTACCGCACAAATCGGGGGGAAAGAAAACCAAGCAATTTTAACCTCCTTTCCCCTTCCTTCATCCTCTCTACTCTCCTTAAAAAAACTCCCAAACAAGGTGAAAGCCTCATTTCTCTTCCCCTCCCCCTCTCTACCCTCCATCCAAACAGGGCATTATGGCATGTTTGGATGGAGGGTAGAGAGGGTAGGGAAAAAGAAATCTAATTTTAATTTTGTTTGGGAGTTTAATTTAAGAAGGTAGAGGAGAGAAATGAGGGGAAATTTGAGTCAAAATCTTACACCCCAAATTGGGGTGTAATGAAAGGGCCCCTTCCTTTCCCTTCCTTCTCTTCCCTTCCCTAAGTCATCTCCCAAACACACTGTTAAGTCACAAGCATTTTTAATAGAATTACGAATTTTCGTACACATAATAAAGCATTTCTTGTTGTTGTGACTACCATAACCACAAGCCAATAAAGAGGCACATGAAAGGGTTTGGTGTGCCGGTTAAAGGGTGATTACGTGCAATCCACCATTTAAATAACTAAACGCAATTTTTTTTTTTTTTAAATTGGAGCGTTGAAATTGGAAGGCATTGCTTTCTACAATGGACAAATCAGTATGAAAATAAACTAATAAGTCTGTTCATAAACTAAGCATATAATTAAACTAATAAGTCTGTTCACAAACTTTACAGATGCAAGGCAAACGCATACCAGTAGATTGTCACTAAATACCAATTCACATTAACTAATTGACGCAGCAGCGTGAAATCATAAGGAGAGAGCGACTATATTTCGAATGCACTCTTATATTTTATTAGCTTAATTAATTAGATGAAGGATGATGTTAACAATAACAAAGGTTTCATCCACAAGCTTTGTGTCGCGCGCCTATGCGGAAGCCTTGCACGAACTCACAACGAACCTG
>BQKN01063871.1:164717-192096 GCA_022839385.1 Asparagus kiusianus
TTATATTATAATAATATACTAAACCAATTGGATAAGTTAATTTATAAGTAATTAATAGATAAAATTATATTTTAATAATATGTCACATCATTAATTATCCCACATGAATTGTCAAATCAAAGACTCAAATTGTCTCATTCTCCCACTTTATCCCACTCAAAATACCCCAAAGGGATAAAATTGTTCCATTGGAACAATTTTTCCACTCGGCCCCAATTTGTCACAACCAATAACCCCCCCTACCCCTAAGCAAAGCATCCATTAGTAAAAAGGCTCCTCAGTTGGATCAGCGTCAAAAGTAGCAGATGGTGAAACTTTCGGTTCTCTTTCTTGCCATACTTAGAAATATATACATGTTAATGGTGAAACTTTCGGTTCGTCTCCTTCTTGCAATACAATATAATATATTTCAAAACAAAGCTATATCTGCCTCTGAAATCACTTTACCAGCGGAGAACATTGTGGGCATCCACAAATTCTCAAAATTAAGAGATGAACTAACGTAAACAAGAATCCGGATGAGCTCATCTGCGCTTTTGTTAGTCAAACCATTCCCTATGTAAAACAGTTTGAATAATAATAATAATAAATTATAATTCTTTGTAAGAAAACAACAGCCGAAAAAGGGATCGAAACCATCTGGCCGGTGGTTTAATTTCCCAATTTAATGAGGATGACATGGCGTGAAAATCGAATCACACTTGAAAATGAATTAGAAGTTAATAGATAGATATCCGAGAAGTCAATGCCTTGCTTCTGCAAAGCTACATAACAAGAGACCAGGGATAAAACCTAGGAAAGGGAAGTTGAACAAAGAAAGACACACTTCAAGAAGCACAACTTACAACTCAAAAGGAATTACGCCTACACAATTACCAGACGACGGACAAGACCCTATCAACTTTCAGAAGCAAGTCTGAGTTCTACAAACCACTAAGGCACACTTCTAACTGAGAAAATAATGTCAAACTTTTTTTTCGAGGGGTCTGCGATGTTGCCCCTTAAGAGGCAGTTTACCTTCAGGGACGGTCTGCGAAGAGTTTTATGATTTCACAAGATAACCGAGAGTGATGGCGATCAATGCAACAATCAGCACAAACATGAATGAGAAACCGCCGCCTTGTTTACCCACCTCTTTTCTCAAAAGCTCCTACATGAAGAAAAGTCAAACAGCAGATGCTTCAGATATCAGAGAGAGAAAGAAACAGTGATTTCTTTACAAGTTAAATTGACAATTTTTTGGGAGCATCAACAAGAGCCTTAAATTGAGAGTAAAAAATGCATAGGATAGTATCAGTTAAATCTTCTATCCCATGTCACACGCATGTCATCTTGATAATTTTTACCTCGTATCATCTATTTGCTATCCTTTCCACATATGTGTGCTGAAGACAATAAATCTACGACCTAAGTTTCATATTCCTCTGGAACAATACAAGGAGGATATCTTATCTAGCAATTAGTTGTAAGGCTATGTTTGGATTAGGGACTTGTTTCATCCTGGGACTAATTTAACTCATTGTAGTCCTGAGATATAATAGTACTCTAGACTATAGTGAGTTAAATTTTTAACAATGTGTTTGGTTCAATTTGTTATTAACACCTCTAATACCTATGTAACGTTTGGGAACGTGTCATTATAAGGAGACATAGGATTAAATTATAACAACAAATGTCCACGATGCCCTTTTGCCTACCTGCCATGATTTAAGCTAGGTCTGAGTCAATTATGACAGTGTTTTGAGACATTTTGCACATGGCCAAATGCCAGACAGCTTGACCGAACAATATCATAACCCAATATACATTGAATCAACCGTTAAAAGAAAATAATAAATCAGTAATTAGAAAGTAATAAATAAATGATAATACTACAACCATAAAAAAACAAGGCCTGAGTTTTGACAGTTTTCTTGAGATGCGATAAGAAATCTAAAGAAAAATAATGAAATGAAATAGAAAATCTTGTTATACATCCATATACACACATAACAATTATATCAAAATTTCCTTGTAACCTATATTAAAAACTCAAGTTTAGCCTCTCAGATATATTTTTATTTTGCTGCTACATGTATGCACTCTAAATTTTTCCATAGACGTGCCAAATAGTTCATCAAAATAATCATGACTTAGATTTTTTTTTTTAATTTATTTTAGAAGTATTCATGACTAGAATTTATTTAACATATCTATTTCATGGTAGCAAAACTGTTTGTGAAGGGTAATACAATTTCAAGCAAAGATATACAAGTTATCATAACTTTTATTGGAGTGACAAATTTATTAAAGAACTAATAAATTTCAAATAGTTCATCATAACTTTTACATCCATGCGCTGTAAACTTTTCCATAGACGTGCCAAATAGTTCATCAAAATAATCATGACTTAGATCTTTTTCGAAGTATTCATGACTTAGAATTTAACAGATCTATTTCATGTTAACAAAAATGTTTGCGAAGGGTAGCGCAATTTCAAGCAAAGACGTACAAGTCATCATAACTTTCATTGGAGTGACAAATTTATTAAAGAACTAATAAATTACAAACCATGGTTTAAATAGTGAGGAGATGTTCAACGTGGGTGTCCGTGTTCTTTTTTCAGACGAGTTCTGGACTTCCAATTTCTTTTTGTATTTGGTAGACGCGGTGAAAGAAATAATTAGAGAGGAGAACCTATATAACTTTTAGAAAACTTAAAGGGCAAACTTGTCTTTTTGAATCTAATCCTGAGTGCAGTCCGAATCTTCTGGAGTATTTTAATTTAATGAACTAAATAGTCTAGCCTAATTCCCTCTGAAAAATTGAATCAAATACTTCACTATGTTATTTTAAAGGATAAAGGGTTATTAATTCAAAATAGTAACCAATCCAAACATGACCCAAGTGCATTTACTCCTTCTAAAGGTAAGTGGCTTTTGCAAGTTGTATGTTTGGTAAATGTAAGCAATGCTGCAAATTCAACTTCACTGCAGATGCAATGTGGCCAACGCAGCAGTCTAACATAAGGTGGTCAAAGTGGTTTTGCAGTCAATTTCGCCACAAAACTGCTTGAAGCTTTTGGCTACAACCTGTAGCCTTTTGACTATTATAAAACTAACTGCAGCAATAGGAAGTAGGGACATCAAAAAGGCATTAAATGATGAAAGCGGTGTTGCTGCAACACCACAGAACAACCTAAAGAAACATAACATGATGGATTATCTAGAGCTTTATCATGGGAAAGTGAAATGATACTCATAAAATTAATGTGTAGTCTCAATACTGCAAAACCTGCGTCAACAAAAGGCCCAAAATTCGAATTCACCATCAACATGCAGAGATGATTTTGTAGACATCAAATTGGTCATGTATCAACACAATGCAGGGTAAAGAGATACGTTGGTATAATTTTTAAGTAAGTTAAACAGCACTAATTCAAGACTTACATGATCCTACAAGGTCAAAACATACAATGATTTGTGATGAAGATCACGACATAGATGACTGGTACAGATTGGTGCAATTATGACAAGGTGGGATAAATTGATGGCCCAGTTAATTTTGTGTGTCCGCACGATTGTATGCTCATATGTCATATTATTGATGTTGGAGGGATTTTATGGGTGTTGTCCTGATTTCATTGGGGCGAGATGGAAGCTCAAGTTTTGGAGTCAGATTTTTAGGAAAATAAATATAATCAACCCAAAAGATATTCCTTTATCAGTCTATTGAGGTCAACCTCATACACATGCTGACTAATACCAACTCTGATCTTATAGTACCACCAGCTTGGAACATTGGAACAGACACTCAAACTCACAATTACACAGAGATGGAGATTAGAGATGGAGGGTGGTGAAAGCCACCCTGTCACCAGCATTAAGAGTAAAAACCTGACCACTAGTTTAATTAGCAAATATTGATAACTTAGAAATTGAAGGTACAAAATAATTATATCAAGAAAAACTTATGATTAAAAGTGTCAGAAAACAATCCTATATCATTCAAGACCTCCAAAGAAAGAACAAGATCAACTAACTTTCATAAGCATCTGCAAAATAGTTCTGCATTGTTACTCTACAGAATGTCTTAGGTCTAAGATTCGGCTCATTGAATAACAATAGCACTGGAAACTGTGTTGCAGAGTTGTTAAACTCACCAGTTCCTGCCGGAGCTTATTGTTCTGTTGAATTGCAGCATTCTTCTCCTCTGTCAGCTTTGAAATTAAAGCCGTTGCCTGGAGAAACAGGGTAATATAACTCAATTTTGGTTTATGTAGTAAAAAATAATGTAAATATGCCTCGAAGATATATACAAATTGTTAACCTAAAGCATTCCCGGTGCATAAACAAAATGACAATTCTTTTAAGTATCAATACCCACAAATTTTCCACATTCAAGAAATTGCCAACCAAATCAAACAGAAGATATATACCCCTCAAGTCTATATTTCGGAAAAGTGACCTATACCATTCCAAATCAAACAAAAGGCAATGGATAGGGCGAAAAATCTCACATCTTCGACGATTTCAGGGTTGATTTTTAAATATAATGATTTTGGAAAATTTTCTAGAAATGAATGATTTGGGGCGAAATATCTAAAAAAGTGAAAATAAAATGATGTTTAGAGTAGTAGATGGCTAGTGCATAGGCACGTGCTTCATAAATAATACAAACACCACTCTCTTCATATATTGCAATTTTATTTTGCAAACTCAGGATCCCTCAGGATGTCACATGTTTCACGTATGTAGAACTTGCAGATAATATTGGGTCAGGTTATAAAGCCTGAATCTATTTAACTATGAATATGCAGAAGTTAAGCAACATGGATCCATGGTTGCAAAGGAGAAATGAAGAAAGTAGAGATGAGGAACGATGGTAATTTAGCAGCCCTTCCCTCACAGTTTTTTCCTATGATTTTTCCTTATTGCAGTTATAGAAGTAAAGATATTCCTAACCCATTTATTTTTCTTTCATTTCAAGGTAACATTAGTTAAAATTTGCAGTTACTTCTATTTCATTTTGTATTACCTCAGGAATCATTTGATTCCTACAGTTTCTTGAATTGATGTCAAACAAAACAAATTACGATGCCTCGTTTTGGATCACTTCCCTCCAAAACCAACACCAAACAGGCAAAACCCTTATATTTCAGGCAAAAAATCTTGATCCTTCCTGCAAGCATGACACAAAACTTAAAAGCTCCAAGAAAAAATGAACTAGTTTTTACTACAATCCATCAAGCTGCCAAGAACACTATGAATTAGCGACCCAAATCCTAGACTATGTGAAGTGATTAATAGAACCATGACATAAGACCTGGATGGCTAACCAATAGCTGCTTCAATTGGTAGTAGGAACAGCTCCTGGACATGCAATTCAAGCTAGTGCACTGAAGGGGAAAGCTTACAAATACCATAGAAAGATTACTATATAGAAAAGGTAAGCAGGTACCAAAAAGTTCATTTATATAAGAGGCACAAAACAAGGACTGGATCTATCCCTCTGGAAACCATCACCAACATAATAGGTGTGGGAGTTTGTTTTTGTGTGTGGGGGAGACGGGCTTCAATTACTTCTGTAGGTACCAACACAAAACAAGGGCTGGACCTATCCCATAAAAAAATCACCAACATAATAGGGTGTGGGAGTTTGTTTTCGTGTGTGTGGGAGACGGGATTCAAGTACTTCAGTAGGTACACATTTTGAAGGCGTGAGTGATAATAATCTCTCTTTCCTGTTAGTTGTGGCTTTAAAAGCAACACCTCAGTAGTTGCACAATATATTATAAAATTTACCATGCTCTGTTACTGCTGACAAGTGAAAAATTGGTGAAAGTGCATACATTTTGTTGCCAGCTACAGAAAATGGGAATTTCGCGTTAACTAGAATTAATAAACTACATTGCTCGGACCGTTTCAAGATGTTGAACGGAGATTTACTACGTATATATCAAGCTCTAGTTGTCTGATGGGCACACCAGTCATATCTGACTTGTAGCTCTATGGACAAAACAATATAAGAAACTGGATGGAGGCTGCCTATGAAGTGGAGGTAACATAGACATGCTGCTTTGGCTGGCAAGGAGAGGATAAGAGTGAGTAAAAATCATGCCAATCACCTAGTTGAAACCTATAGATAAATGTCAGCTATGCGACCAGGGGCGGAGGTACATGTTAGAGGGTGGTCTCAACTGACACCACCGGCATCAACTGACATCACCCTCTAGCAAAAAATTAAAGTAGTATATACTAACTTATGAATAAATAGTCACACCAATAAAAAAATTAAGTATTGAATAATGGCCCATCAAAGAAATATTGTTCATCCAATTGGTATATTTAAGAAATGTTGTGTTCATATCCCATTACAATAGATTCCATGGAGAGATTGTTTTCTGCAATGAAGATTGTAAAGAATCGTCTGTGAAATCAAATGGGAGATTAGTGGATGAACGACAACTTTGTAACTTTTATTGTTGATGTATTATATGGTACTTCGAATGAGGCTGCAATGCAACAATCTCAAAACCTGAAGACATTTAGGGGCCAATTGTGATTCTACTTAGTTAAATATACCTTTTATATCTCATTAAAGTTCCTAATTATATTGAATATGATAGAAAAATTAGTAATATCATCTTTTTATATATATTGTGACACCACTATTATGAATTCACGGCTCCGCCATTGACACGACAAGAACTCAAGTGACAGTAATGATGATCTAAATCACTCCTATGATTAACACACATTGCTATTATAAAAACATTTCTTGTTCATAACGAAAGGTTTGTTTCAAGATCCAGCGAATGATAACATCTTAACTACATCAGCTATCTGTTAATTAAAATATAAGTAAAGTGAAAAGTCAAAAGGAAACTCACCTCTGAAGCTTTTTCGTTAGATTCAGCAAATGCTCTAGATGTCTACAACAAGAAGAAACACCTTTTAGAAAACTAAATTAGAAAAATAAAACAATCATCCTAGCAAAAAGCCTCAAGTACTCACAGTGCCAAATTCTTGAGAAGCAATAGTCCCATTATCGGATACAGAAGCCCTAGGTGAAGATCCCTCGTCAGATCCCTCAGGAACAGGAGATGGAGGCTGAGGTGGTGGCACGTATGTGACTCGCAGTTTGACCTCGTCCACCGTGTTACCTGATTCTTTGGTGAACTGAAGAAAACCCAATTGCAAGCATCAGCACAAAGTGCGCGTGATTCAAGGGAAGTTGAAACCTTCTAGCAAACTAAAAATTTTTGAAATTCATGCAAGGGTCACAAGTATTATAAGTTAAAGAAACATTTCATAACCTCCTAAGTTTCACTTATATAGGCTCCAAAAGAATGTGTCAGCTTGAAGTCATCTGCATTAAGCTTAAAGTCGTCTGTATTAAACACAAAAAAAGAAAAAAAAACTAATTTTATACATTCAACCCCACCCCTAATATTAACATAAAAACACCTATTATAAGCCACTGTCATTAAACTATATGCTAGAATTCAAATGAAAGTCAATAGCTCAATATTAAACTATACAATAACCGATTTCACACAACTGTACCCAATCTAGATGCATGTAAAGCATTTTTTGCAGAACAAAGAAAATCCAATTTCATGCATGTCTATCAACCCATAGCAAGTATTTTAAGTTTGACCTCATTAGCAAACCCCGCGAAACTGTTGGCTATATTGTGGGAGAAAAGGCAATTTCGCCTTCATGAATAGTCTCACATGGACTAGTGTCATGAATAGTAAGGGGTTTAAATTGCTTCACCTCCTCTTGGGCTTTGAATAGTGTTTTGGGTCTTGTATTGTTTGGGCTTTGGCTCACACATGCCCGCGCGCACGCCTCGCCACGCCGCGACGCACGTGTTCTTTTTATTTCTTTAGACTTCTTTTACGCGTTTTCAAGTGGGAAACGTGCGGGTAACGGCTGTCGAGATTTCTCCGTAACGACTATTTCATGAGCATGTTTTGGAAAACGTGTGTAACAGCTCCGTTCATTCAACGGAGGTTACGTCTCTCCACCCTATATAAGCAGCCTTTCTCATTCTCGGAAGACACAACAATTCTCTCTTCTTTCTCTTTTCTCTATATTTTTGTGTTATTTTGGGCAATCATTCTTCGTCTGAGTAGAAGCTCTGCACTCTCGCCCGAGTTCAGAGGTCGGCCAATTCCGAGGTTTTTTACCGCTAAGGGAGAGAGAATCATTTGCGTCAGGGCGATATGTGAGTCCTTAATCTTCTAGGGTAGTGTTTACACGACTGCTCTCGATCAGACTAGACTTTCTTATTTTTTTTATTTCGGATTTTCTTGCATACTATAACATTACTTTTTCGTGTTTTATCTAACAATCTAGAAGATTAAGTAGTTTATAGCTGTTGTTTTAAATTCGGAAAATTATTTATTTTTAAAGAAGTTACTGGCCACCCGGAAAATTTTATTATTACTGTTCATCCCGGGAAAAGTCACTGTTTATGCAGAAATACTGTTCATTCGAAAATGTAAAAACTTACTGTTTATTCATCCAAATTTTCTGTTGCTGTTTATTTAAAATTATTGTTTTACTGTGCATAAATTAATAAAAAAAGTAATTATTCTTACTATCTACTGTTTTAGAATCATATTATATCTTTGTTCATTTCTTTTACTGGCTCATAAATAATTTTGCATCAACCTCATCTTTTAAAATCATAATCTCCAAAGTAACTTGTCGAGTGGTATTGACAAAACTCTTTTATTCTATCAGATTTCAAATACCTAGACTAGTTAACTTTAAATCGGACTTATGGTTAACATCGACCATTTAAAGAGTGTCAAACCTGAGAAGTTCACCGGTGTTAACTACAAACTGTGGGCTAATCAGATGAGATACTGGCTCACTATCCTAGGCCTATTATCTGCTATAAACACTCATGATTCTTCTTCTAGTGGTTTTCAACCCTTGACTCCCGATCCTGAACAACCCACTCCTTCCCCTTTTACTTTTGGTGCTAGTTCCTTCTCTAATCATATAAAACCAGAAAAAATAAACTATCATTGTTGCCATAGGATTCTTAGTGTACTTGCGGACAACATTTATGATATCTATTATGAGTTTAAAAGTGCTAAAGACCTATGAAATGCTCTTGAGGTAGAATATCGCTATGATGATGCCAGAATTTTGCGTTTCACCTCCTCTTCCTTAATAAGTTCATGATGGTTGATAACAAACCCATAAATGAACAAATTCATGAATTACAAAATTTTCTTCGTCACCTCCAATCAAAGGGAAACTCCTTTACTAATGACTTTAAAGTTTCCTGTTTGATTGATAAACTCTCTCTCTCCTGGTCTAGATTCGTTAGAGATTTCTGACACAAGCAAGGAGATCTAACCTTAACTGAAACCCTCAAGGCTATTCGTATTGAAGACCAGCATATACAAAATTCCAAAACCAAGACTAAAATGAAAACTAAAGTGAACTTGGTAGAGGATAAGCCTAAATCTAGGAATTTCAAACTCAAATGGAAGAAATTCAAGAAAAACCAACAATCTTTTACAAATCTTCTTCCAAATCAAATCCCAACTCTTCCGGTCATAAGTCTGATGAAAAGTTCTACTATGTCTGTGATAGAACCAACCATCTGACTCCTAACTACTTCTATCGGAAGAAAGAACCAGTCAAAGCTATTCCAAAAGGAAATGGATCTAGTAAAGTTAACATGATTGAAGAAAATCCAAATTCCTTCAGGATAGCCTCTTCTTCTTATCTTGTAAAGTTTCTTACTTCTTTCACTGATTGGTATTTGGATTTCGAAGCTAATATTCACGTTTGCAATGATCGCTCTTGGTTTTTAACTTATCAGGAATCACGTAGAGGAAGCATAAGCTTAGCAGATGACTCCACCAAACAAATAATGGAAAGTGGGCGTATAGAGCTCACCATGATTTCTGAGAAAGCGCTAAATCTGCAAGGCGTTTATCATGTACCCTCTCTCCACCGGAACCATATTAGTGAATCTCTTCTCCTTAGAGCTGGCTATAGGATTGTAAAAGAATCCAATAAATTTGTGATTATAAAGAATAATGTATTCATAGGAAAATATTTTATTTATAATGGTCTTTTCAAACTCAATGTAATCAATTCCAGTTCTAATGAAATTCCTAAGTCTTATGTTGCACAAATTATTAAGTCTTGTGATATTTGGCATGGACGACTTGGACATGTCAATTTTTAAACTTTACAGAGAATGACTAAATTGAACTTTATTCCTAAATCATCTCATGACTCATCATCTATGTGTGAGATTTGTGTTCAAGGGAAACACACTAAAACCCCCTTCAAGTCTATAATTAGAAACTCTGAACCTCTCGAATTAATTCATAATGATGTGTGTGACTCGAACCGAGTTCTCACCCGAGGGGTAGGAGATATTTTGTGATTTTTATAGACGATCATTTTAGATATTGTTACACATATCTTCTCAAAACTAAAGATGAAGTTTTAGATAGATTTAAGGTGTATAAAGCTGAATCTGAGAATCAACTTGACAGAAAGATCAATATTCTAAGATCTGATCGTGAGGGTATACCTCAAATGAAATGACTGAATATTGCTAAGAACACGATATTATTCATGAGGTAACTGCTTCTTATACACCACAGCCTAACGGGGTAGCTAAATAAAAGATTAAACCCTTATGGATATGATGAACTGTATGTTACTCAGTTCAGGAGCACCTAAAAAACTCTAGGGTTCCCCATAAACATTTCAGGAGCTCTTCTTTCTGTCTTCTTCATTCTCAATAGGATTCCCCATAAACATTCTGATATAACTCCTTATGAATATTGAAAGGGGAGAACCCCTAGTCTGAACTTCTTCCGATTTGGGGTTGCTTGGCTAAGGTAGTTATTCTCGAACCTAAGAAGAGGAAAATTGGTTCTAAGACTGTAGATGCTGTTTTTATTTGATATGCACTAGATAGCAATGTTAACAGATTTATAATCATTAACTATGAAATCAGTGATATATCCAACAATACTATCATTGAAACAAAAGATGCAGTCTACTTTAAAAACATCTTTTCTTTCAAATCCAAAATCTAAGAAAATCCTATATCATCTCTTCCTTCTGATCAACCATTTTCTAGTTCTTCTCAATCTCTTGATATTGATCTCGAAGAAGTAAAAGAGGTAGAATTCAAAAAGATTTTGAAGAAGATTTCTTTATCTTTCTTGTTGAAGGTGAGCCAAGCTTCTTTAAGAAAACAATGGATTCATCTGAATCACCTTTCTGGAAGGAAGTTATTGATAATAAGATTAGATCTATCATGAAAAATCATACTTAGATACTCACCGATTTACCTCCAGGTTATAAACATGTTGGTTGTAAGTGGATATTTAAGAAGAAACTTAGAGCTGATGGTTCCATTGATAAATATAAAGCTAGATTAGTAGCTAAAGGTTATACTCAGCAAAAGGACATCGATTACTTCGATATATATTCTCATGTAGCCTGAATATCAACTATCCGAGTATTATTAGCATTTGCTGGTATTCATAAGCTGATCATACATCAGATGAATGTCAAGAGTCAAGACTGCTTTCCTAAATGGTGATTTAGATGAAGAAATCTATATGAAGCAACCTGAAGGTTTCATTGCCAAAGATCAGGAAAACAAAGTCTGTAAACTTATTAAATCTCTATATGGTCTAGAACAAGCTCCTAAACAATGACACCAGAAATTTAACAAAATCATTGCATAATATGGCTTCACTGTGAATGAACACGTTGAGTATGTCTATTCTAAAGTGATAAACAATGACTATATCATCATCTGTCTCTATGAGATGATATCATTATCTTTGAAACAACTCTTGAAGAAATCATAAATGTTAAGGATTATCTCTCTAAGAATTTTAACATCAAAGACTTAGGTCATGCCGACATGATACTTGAAATAAAAATTATTAGAGACACTAGAGGAATCTCCTCGAGTCTTTCTCATAGTATTAAGAAAATACTGATCAAATTAAATTTTCATGACTCTAAACATGTTTCTACACCTTATGACTCTTCTATATCTTTGAAGGAGAATGAAGGTGAACCTGTCTCCCAGCTAAAATATCTCAGCTGATTGGATCTCTCATATACATATCTAACTAGACTAGATCCGATATAGCTTATGTTGTAGGGAGACTGAACCGATACATCAGCAACCCCAGCAAAGATCATTGGATTGCCTTAGAGAGAATTTAAATATTTAAAAGGCACAGTTGATTATTGCTTGACTTACACTAGATACCCTGACGCTATAGAAGAGTACAGTGATGCTAACTGGGTCAGGGATTCTAATAGTGTAAAATCTACCTCTGGATATGTATTCCTTTTTGGTTCTGCTGTTGTACTCTGAAAATCCTATAAGCAAATAGTAATTATCAAGAGCACCATACAGTTTGAATTGATTTCTTTTGATACTACTTGCACAGAAGCAGAATGATTAAAGGATCTACTCTTTGAACTTCATTTGGTCCTTAAACTCTCTCCTCCAATTTTAATTCATTCTGATTCTAGATCCACAATAGAGCTTATAAAGCAAGTGCGTGTAAATAAAAAACTGAAAATAAGTGCGTGTAAATAAAAAACTGAGCATACATATTCAAATAAGATATAAATTTGTACAACACCTGCTAGGTAAAGTTGTGATTTTAGATTTTATAAAGTCTGAGAAGAATCTTGCTGACCCTTTGACTAAGAGTTTATCCAGGAGTGTGGTTCTGGATTCATCGAGGGAGGTGGGGTTAAACCCATAAGTGATGTCACTGACAGCGGGAACCCAATCTTTATTTGGAGACACAGTCCCAATGTAGGTTCAATGTGGTAGAAACAAGCTGGATTAGTGACGCCCGTGTGGAGCATCGACCTATATATATTCATATATCATTATAATAGCATTTGCTGCTTCCCCTTCTCTATGGTGACGATGCTCTTATGATATAGCTGGTTAGATTAAATTTTACTCTTAATAAGTCCAACGCGTGTACTGCGAAGAATATGATATCCAGTTATAGTACCATTGGAGGACTTACCTATGTGAGGAACCGTGATGGCCGCGATTGAGAGGCTAGGCTAACCCCTAAAAACTCTCATGAGTTGGTTATTATGAGCATGACCTTTAACGCTCAACCGCTTTAGTCAATAGATGAAGACATATTATGTATTTTCATCAATACCTGGTACAAGAGGCCTAATTCAAGGCCTAGTCTATTATGTCCCTCGGGTTACGATGAACTCACTAAAAAAAGATTCCAGACCGAAAGCTACCTCTCCCGAATTCATGATACGAAAGGTTATCCAACCTATACTTGTTTTGTGATTTATTGATTTATTTATTAATTTTTGTGTTTTTAGTCAAATATTGCCTTTTAAGGGACTGTTAGCTATATTGTGGGAGCAAAGGCAATTTTGCCTTCATGAATAGTCTCACATAGACTAGTGTCATGAATAGTAAGGGGTTTAAATTGCTTCACCTCTTATTAGACTTTGAATAGTGTTTTGGGCCTTGTATTGTTTGGGTTTTGGCTCACACGCGCGCGTGCCACGCCACACCGCACGTGTTCTTTTTATTTCTTTAGACTTCTTTTGCACGTTTTTCATGTGGGAAATGTGCGGGTACCAGCTGCCGAGATTTCTACGTAACGGCTATTTCATGAGCATGTTTTGGAAAACGTGTGTAACGGCTCCGTTCATTCAACGGGGGTTACGTCTCTCCACCCTATATAAGCAGCCCTTCTCTTTCTCAGAAGACAGAGCAATTCTCTCTTCTTTCTCCTCTCCTCTGCTTTAAAAAGTGAATTTTTCTCCATATTTTTGTGTTATTTTGGGCAATCATTCTTCGTCTGAGCAAAAGCTCTGCACTCTCGCCCGAGTTCAGAGGTTGGCCGATTCAGGAGTTTTTACCGCTAGGGGAGAGATGATCATCTGCGTCAGGACGATAGGTGAGTCCTTAATCTTTTAGGACAGTGTTTAAACGACTGCTCCCGATCAGGCCAAACTTTCTTTTTTTTTAAATTTCGGATTTTCTTGCATATTATAACATTGCTTTTTGTGTTTTGTCTAACAGAAACTAAATCGCATACATCAAACCTGGCCTTAACCAGAACCAAAATGAGCTGCAAAGGTTTAATTCATCAATCCTAATTCTAAAAGAAGAACCCAAAAATCTCTTAACTCAAGAAAACGAAATCCATATTCATGCAACAATATACAGTCTTTAAACTCAATTGCACGCATCAAGTAGCTAATTATTTCATATTCAAATAAAATCCCTCACAAGGAAACTAAAATCGAATCGCCGCTACATTAAGTAATAAAAAAGTGATACCATTTCCGGAGTAATGTCCTTCGGAGCGACTCCCTCCTTGGTGATAACACTCTGAACAAGAAATTTATCCTTGCATTGCATGTCGGGAGGCGCCTCACGCTGCGCTTGCATCGTAACTACAAACAAATCCCAAATAATGTAATCTCATTCAAAACAAACAAAAAAGGAAACGATGTTATGATTAAAACTGAAGTAAAATCTTATTAAAAAAATACCGATCACATCGCACGTAGATCGAGGCAAGACGATCCCGGTGTTAGGCCTAACGCAATATTTCTTCGGGCTCGTAGTCTTGACCTAAATCAGGGATAAAAATCAAAAAACAAAAAGGAAAAATTTCAAACTTTTATTGAATTAAATGACGAAATTATTGAGAGTTACCTTAAAGGCGACATGGTCATCGGTTTTGTTGGAAAGTTGGATGGAGCATGAGATCTGCTTCTTTAATTCAACTAATCAAGCCGAGACCACGAAATTAATCGAATCGAACAGAAAACAGAAGGGAAAAAAACCTAAAATTGGATCAGAAGCGAATCGAGAAGGGGAAAGAGGAATTACATGGAAATTTGAGTTCGAGGGGATCGATTTCGAGTAGCTCGCCGGTGCTCATTTCGAGATTCGTCGATGAGAGAGATCCAAATATGATTCTCTAAATCTTTCTTAATTAGGGATATGAACGAAATTGAAAAAATGGAGGTGGGTGGGTGGAATTAATTAAAATTATATATATATATAGAGCTCGACTGGCTTAGGCAGGCTTCGTTTCGATGGTGTTTTGCATTCGAGCACCTTATTTTTTCAAATTTGCAGTTTTCAGACCATACATTACACTTTTTCATATCAAAATGAGGCTTGTGCATAATCATCACTAGCCTAAGTTCCTACAAGGTTTCTAGGTTATAAGCACCAACCCATAATAGCAATATCATACAAAATATTATGTCATTTAGGTTGTGACAATCATTTGGCATGGGCAACAGAGTATAAAGCAAACAACTTTTTCTTTTTAAAAAAACTAATAGTGTATTTTGTCATATGTTTGTGTATAATTTTTTATAGATCCACTTTGGATAACTAAGTTTAATTAAGTCAATTTCGAATGATTGCACCAATAACCCACTCCTACTTGCCTACTTGTTTATTCACCAATGAATACCTAATCTAATGACTAATATTGCTTATATGATGGTTAAAATAAATTCCTATAACACCTTTTCCCATCAGCATCACTGCTACAAATAAAGATCAATTGCTACATTTAATGACTCTATTTGTTTTCTTTTAGTGAGAATATAGTTTCATAAAGTAATAACTATATTTTCTAAAAGATTAGAATTGATCACGTCTTTAGCTCACACGAGAATCGAAACACATGCCCCTCCCCTCACGTGAGAGCGACACGGCTTTATTACGTGACCTATTGGGCCGCTCCTATCACATTGAAATATTAAAATCGGATAACACGATATAAGATAGAAAAAGATGGGAAAAAGTTATGCCCTTAAATTGATTACCCATCTCCACTTTCACTACCAAATAATCGCACACCCTTGAAAATTCACTGTCAATGAATAGCATAAGGCGGTAATGGTACCCTATAAAAAAGGGCAAAGTTCTGTTGAGCGTCAGGGATGTTTCTGAGATCCCCAGATCTATTACTTTCAGATACGCGTCTCCGGACGATGTCCATCTTATGGAAGGTTCAGTCAACCTCCGTGTTGTTGGGAAGCCCCTTCCCGCCATCAAAGACAAGTGCAGGGAAAATTTTGAATATTTCGTACGCAGAGAGGGTGTCCCATCGCTTTCCCCGGATGAGTCCATTATGGTCCCCAACATGATCCCTTCTTCCTCAGAAGTCAACAAGATTGATATAGTTGACCCCACCCCCTCCGCCAAAGGCAAACAAGTGATGGTCGAAGAGGAGGGGCCACAGTTGCCTCCTCCTCCCCTGCAGCCCATTCTAGAGCATCACCCCCTTGTTATTCCAGACCTCATTGATGTGGTTTATCAAGGTGTCAGCATCCAGATCACTATGGAATCCTGGGCCAGACTGTCTGCAGTTCCGCCTCTCCGTGAAGATGCTCCTTGTATCCCTATCATCCAAAAACACCCTCTCCTCTCCGGCAGCTCTGAGGACTCTCTAGATGTAGCTTCTTCTTCGGATCCTCCTCCAGGGTTCGAAAAGCCTAAAAAGGTTTTAAAGAAAAAGTCTGGCAGGAAGCTGCTCTCCAAACTCCTGCACAGAAAACACCTGGCTATCATGAAGAAAAGCTTCCCACTGGGGAGGCTCTAAGCGTAAATTCTCCTCCTCCTTTTCTACTTAGCCTATTAATTCCATTAATTTGCAGAACTTATTAGAAGTCTCAGTAAACTGTGGAATCAAGGATCCAGTTGACCTCCAAGGACTTCATGAAATCCTTGATGCGGAGAGAAATGAAGAATAGCTCTTCCTAGCCTCCCCTCGGTTGTTTGCTCTAAGTTGGTTATTTTTTTCTTGTCAATGAAAGTTGGTTCTTGAAATGTTAGTGGGTTAAACAACCCTACAAAGCGTAGACTAGTTAAGGAGTGTATCAACCTAGCCAAAGTGGATATTGTTGGGCTCTAGGAATCCAAACTTAATTGCCCCAATCCCCTAACTCTCAGTAGGTTGGGCGGTAGAAACATTTCCTCCCGGATCTCTCTTGATGCTACTGACTCTAGGGGTGGGGTTTTACTGGGTTGGAATGACTCCATTCTATCTTACTCTTCCTCATCTATATGTATCTTTTCTGTGCCGGTCATCTTCATCCTTAAAGCCTTTAACTGGTAGTTTGCCGCCACCTTTGTTTATGCCCCACATGATATAGAGGACCGGGAGGTCTGCTGGTGGGAACTGTCCTGCATTAGATCTTCTCACTCTCTGCCTTGGGTAGTCTTTGGGGACTTCAACATGACCCTCAACCTTGAGGAGAGAAGTGGCAGATCTAGATCTATTAGAGACATCTCCTCTTTTAAAAATCTCATTGACTCCCTTAATCTCTTAGATATCCCGCTCAGTGGAGGGAAATTCACATGGTCGAATCAAAGATCCGTCCTAGTTCTAGCCAGATTAGACAGATTCTTCATATCCCCAGATTTTGAATCTCATTTCCCCTCCTCATCCAAGAAGCCTTTCCATCCTACTGTTCCGACCATTGTCTTATTGTTCTTGACACTGGAGGCCCTCAATTATCGTTCATCTTCAGATTTAAAAAGTCTTGACTTCTTTTCCAATCTTTCTCCCCCTTCATCATCTCATGTTGGATTTCATTCTCTACTCAGGGTATCCAACCAGCTTCCCTCCAACTAAAACTCAAACTGATTCGCAGAAGAAAAAATGGTGGAAGAGATCTGTCATTGGCTCTTTTAGCAAGTTGAAAGAACATGTCATTTCCTCTATTAACTCCCTTAACCTCCTTGAGGAGCAGAGAGTGCTCTCTAATCTTGAACTCCAACATAGACTCCTCCTTAAGGAGAAACTGTTCTTGTTGGCTAGGGCAGAGGAAACCAAATGGAGGCAAAGAGCCAGGATTCAATAGCTCAAGAAGGAGACAATAATACTACATTTTTTTCACAAGCAAGCATCATTTCAAAGAAAGAAAAACTTCATTCCCCATCTCATCATAAATAACTCTCTCATTTCTTTTGACTCAGAGATCAAGCAGGCTTTTCACGACTACTCCAATCCTTTCTCATCTCCCAGAAATTCCAAATTGCTCGTAAACTAGCCTAAGCTGTATCTTGGTACCCAGCCAGACCTCTCCTCTCTCGATTTTGTATTCTCTCAGGAGGAAATCAAAAAGGTTGTTTTTGACCTCCATCCAGACAAATCCCTAGGTCCTGATGGACTGCCTCTTCTCTTCTTCCATTCTTTTTGGGACACTATTCAGCAGGATATTATCTCTTTCATTCAGTCTCTTCACTTTATCACTCATTTCCTCCACAACATTAACTATTCATACATTTGCCTCTTTCCTAAGAAGGATGGGACAGTCTCTCCCAAGGACTTTAGACCCATCTCTCTAATCAACAGTTTAGTTAAAATCTTCACCAAAGTCCTCGCCAACAGGCTCAAACCTTTTCTCCCCTCCCTCGTTGATCCTTCCCAGTCTGTATTCTAGAGTGGTAAGTCTGCCCTTGATTCCTTCCTCCTTGCTCATGAAATGATTACCCATTGCTCATCGGGTAAAAAAGAATTGTGTGCTCTCAAGGTGGACTTCTACAAAGCATTTGATTGTGTCAACTAGGACTTTTTTCTTTCTCTCTTTGCTGCCAGGGGTTTCAGTGTCATATGGTGTTCCTGGATCCGTCATGTCCTGCCTTCATCCAAAATATCTGTCCTAGTGAATGGATCTCCCACCAACTTCTTCGCTTGCCACATAGGTCTCAAGCAAGGTGATCCACTCTCTCCTATGTTTTTCTTGCTCATCGTTGATGTCCTTAGCAAAATGATCATATCCAGTGCTTCCTTAGGGGATCTCTCTGAGCTCAACCTTAAGGGTGAACTAAACTCCCTAAGAACCCTCCAATTTGCTGATGATACCCTCATTTTTTACAAAGCATCTCCCTCTGATGTGTCAGTCCTTAAAGCTATCCTCGTTATCTTTGCAAATGTCTCTGGCCTCTTTGTTAACTACTCCAAGTCAAATACCTTCTACCTTGGCAAATTTCCCCTCAAAGGTGTGCAGTTAGCAAATATCCTAAAACGCTCCGTTGGATCCCTTCCCTTCTCTTACCTAGGCCTTCCCCTAAAAAGAGGTTCTCTTACTAGACGTGAATGGCAACTGTTGCTGGATTCTTTCTCTAAAAAGCTTGCTCTATGGAAAAATAAATCCCTCTCCATAAGTGGCAGACTCACCCTTATCAACTCTGTCCTCTCATCCCTTTCTCTTTACTATATGTCCTTTTTCAAGCTTCCAACATGGCTTATTAAGGCCATTGACAAGATTAGAAGAAATTTTCTCCGGGGCCCCCCCCCCCCCAGCTCTCAACCAAGTAAAAGTCAAAAATCTGGTCAGATGGGGTGTTGTCTGGAAAGGCAAAAGTTATGGGGGTCTTGGTATCATTGAATTGCATTCTTTTAATCAGGCACTCCTCTCTAAGTGGATATGAAAATTTTTTGACAGGAATTCTGTGATCAGTAGAGTCATATTTTCTCTATACTCTTCAAATAACTCCAACCTAATCTCAAATCCCCCTAAGAATCATGCATCCAAGTTCATCCACGATCTTCATGCTATCCATCCTCCTTTCTTCAGTCCGGTTAGGTGGTCTTTAGGGGATGACAGCACATGCAAGCTCTGGTATGATAAGTGGACTGGGGATAACTCTCTCAGTAGTCTTTTCCCTAAGGCTCATTCCCTGGCTTTCTCCCCTGCCTGCTTTGCCATTTCCCAGGGCACATGGTCTCAACTTCTTTGGAAATGGCAACCTATACTTAGAAGAGACATCACTTCTGAAGATAGATCCAACATCGCCCACCTTCTTGCCTTCATTGAACATGCAGCCTTCCAGACATAGCCACGACCAGGTCTGATGGACACATCTCCCATCTGGCATCTATTCAGTTAAGTCTCTTTATTCTATTCTCAATAATAGAGGCACAATATCCCAACTTCATCATTTTATTTGGAAGTCACCTACTCCTTTGAAGGTCAAGATTTTTCTTTGGATCCTTAGCAAGAACAAACTTCAAACGAAAGCAAATTTGCTCGATAAGGGGTGGTCTGGTAATCCCCTCTGCCCTTTATCTAATCTTGAACTGGAGACCCAAAACCACCTCTTCATCTCCTGCTCATTCCCATCAGAATTATGGTCCATCATTTTCCCTTCTTTTAATATCAGCAGCTGGCCTCAGGAGGTGATAAATATGATTATTACCCAATTGGATAAATTCCTCTCCAACCATAGCCTCAAAGTCATTTGGAAGGTTCTTCTTCCATGTTTTTGCTGGTGTATTTGGTCCAGTCGCAACAACCATGTATTCAATAACTCTTCTGTTTCAGCGCGGTATATTGCTTCTAACGTGGCTCGCTTTACCCTGTTCTAGTCTAGAGCCCCTGGTAGCAAGAGATCAAAGAAAATGTACTGTGCCGCGATTGATCTTAGTATGCAGGATATTGCTAAATCTGCGGATGAAGATGTGATCAGTGATAACTTTGCTCCTGGGGTCTAGGCAGACTCTTCTTGTTGTTCTCTTTCTCTGTTGAATCCTTCTAATTGGTCTGTTAGTTCATGTATTTTGATATTTCCCGTATAGTTCTTTTGTTTTTTTGGGTAACCAGTCGTGGGTCTGTTCGTCAGCAGGCTGAAATATGGTTTTTGTTGGCTCTCCTACTATCTTAGGAATGCTCTTCATTCCTTAGATTTGTAGTAGTTTGAGTCGTTACTACTTTCTCTCTTTTTTTTCCCCTTTTTTCTCTCTTTTTGCTGTCAGGAGCTAGGGAAGCGAAGTTGATGTCGTCTGGTTGGTGATGACAAGGGTACTCTCCCTACCGACCACATCCACTTTCGTTTCCCCCCTGCTCCCAATTTATTTGTTTCTTTTGATTTCATGTACAAATGGCTTTACACATTCTTTTCATTTATACATATATTTTGAGCAAGGTCCCTCACCCTATTTTTAGCTTTAAAAAAAGGGTAATTAGCAGTTACATATAAAGGGTTTTTATATTTTGCATTATGTAGCATACCAAAAATTTTAAAAATAAATTCAGGACTCAATGGCTTCACAAAACAGAACGGGTGAGATGATGATCTAACACTAACATTTCTTTAATTAGATTGTCAGTTGCAACGTCAGCCTGTCCTGGGGATGTAGCTCAGATGGTAGAGCGCTCGCTTAGCATGCGAGAGGTACGGGGATCGATACCCCGCATCTCCACCGTACAGATTTTAATTTTTAACCCAAAATTATTATTTTTGTTGGGCTAATTTGGGCCGTAAGAATACGAGTCGTTTACGCAATTTTTAAAAAAAAATAAAAAAGAAAGTCTCAAAACAACTGCGGTCCAAGCAAAGCCAAGAATCCCTGCCGCACACGGAAAGGAACCCTCATCTGAATTTTTCCTCTCCGTCACCCACCGCCCTCTCCCTCGTGCTATAAATGCCACCCTCAATCCCCTCCTCTCTCTCAAGCCACGAAAACTCTCAATTTCTCTGAAGGAAAAAAAAAAAAAGAAGAAAAAATTTCTCATCTCTCTTCAGCAATTTCTAAAGGTAATTTTTTTTTCTTCTCTCTCCTTTAGTTTACTTAATTCGACACTGTAGATCTATATTTTCGTGACTAGATCTAGGGTTTTATTTGATCAGATCTTAATTTTTTGCTGTTTGTTTGCTGTTTTTAGTTTCAAGAACCCGATCTAGGGCTTCTATACATTGTAGATGATTTTGCTAATTTTCTTTTTTTTAGCGATTTTAATCTTGTGTGTTATTTAGATCCATCCCTAGAAAGGTAGATCTAGGTTTTTATCTGAATAGATCTAGATTTTCTGTTGTTTATAGATCGTTTCCGATTTATGGAGTCCGGATCTAGGGCTTGGGGACCTCTTGATTTGCGTGCCAATCTTCGTCTTTGGATTGATCTACTGTTTAGATATTGTTGATAGATTGGCCGTAAGGGCCGGTTCATCTTTATAATCTTTACTTCTGCGATGGTATAAGCATATTTACTTGTGAATAACAAGTTCTAGGATCTCCAGAATATTTAAAACTATGTAAATTAGAAATTTTGATTATCGATTTGTCCTGGGGTGGTCAGGACCTAGGGTTTCGAGCCTATTAGATGAATATGTTTGTTTTCCCTCGATACGACATCTAGTTTATGTCTCCTAATCAGTCATTCATTGCTGAAATAATTGATTGCGTCTGTGAACTACTGTGCACGTTTCAAAATTGTTTTCGTGAACAATTTTTTGTGGATGAATTCAAAAGTTAATAATATTAGATTGAGATTAATAAGATGAAATGAGAACTCTTAACAGTTTGTATCTTTTTTTTTTCCTACTCAATCATGTATTTTTGTTTGGTTCTCAACCTTTCTACAATTTGGGTTTTGTTATTAATCGTGGTTTCCTTAAAATAGGTTATTTCATTATGTCTGATGGTTCCATCTATGCTCTGTTATAGTTTTTTTAGTACTATACTTTTCCACTGAAGTTGCCCTTTCTGTTGAATTTCTATTTTTATATGTTGTATATGTCTTGCCTATATAATAGCTTAGAAGGAAAAAAAACAATTAAAATCAACTTAAACTTGAGGAAAGCTAGAGTAAAATCAATAGTATATCTATTGTCTGCATCCTTGCCATGACAAGTTTTTTTGGATTATCTTGCTGTGAGTGGATTTGGATATCCCCCATCATTGAGATAATTCCATGCCTATTAATAAATGTTATACTATTAGGTTGTTTTTGTAGCTTGCATATTTCCCACTGAATATTGATATTAGGAGCCGAGTTTTATGTTTAATCATCAATCATGATTAGCCAAAACCAACCTTTCCTGACGAAGCTTTGGGCTAATGAGTTGATAGAAACTCCGACTATTACCATTTCTCCTCTTTCTCCTCAAGGCCCATTTGACCCCCCCCCCCCCCAACCCTAACCCCCCAAAAAGAAGACCAAAAAAATGCAAAAAAAGGGAAAAAAACACCAAAGCATACACACCGCCACCGCCACCGCCACCAAAAAACAAGGTAGCAGCCTTCTCAAACTGTCTCAGAAGTGTACTGTTATTTTTTCCCCTTTTCAAATCTTGCAGAGTCCTTTCGGGTTTTGAAGAATTAATTAAACAAAAAGCTTTCTGATGTTTTACCCTTCAAAAGAATGCTGTAATGGCTGAGCTAGTTTTCATCATTTGCTTGCTTGCTTGGCCAAATCTGTTTTATTGCAAAATTCTTATGTCAAGGTTTATCCTTTTTGTATTTAGAAGCTTATTTCCGTGCTTAGTTTAGTACATCTCCTTTATATTTCTATATATTTTTATGCACAAACGATGGACCTGCTTTCATGGTACTACTACCAAAGGATTGCTTCTGGAATTTTATATTTATGGTACAATTGCGGTTGCTTCTTGAACTTTGTGTGATTGCTAAAAATAAGAATCGGAGGTACTTAAAACTAAAAGCCTATATGTAATATCTATTGTTGATGCTTACATGTCTGATGATCATTCTACACAATTATTGCATGGATAATAAATATACGTTTGCCTTGTCTTGTTCATTTCATTTTTGAGAGATATGATACCAATCTTTGTATGAGAGCGTTTTGTGTATGTTTATTCATTAGTCTCCTTGTAACGAGGTAACTAACCTCTCCTTGGTTCTGCTACAGATGCAGATCTTTGTGAAGACACTTACAGGAAAGACTATCACCCTTGAGGTGGAGAGCTCAGACACTATTGACAATGTCAAAGCCAAGATCCAGGACAAGGAGGGCATCCCCCCAGACCAGCAGAGGCTCATTTTCGCAGGAAAGCAACTCGAGGATGGCCGTACTCTCGCTGACTACAACATCCAGAAGGAGTCCACCCTCCACCTTGTGCTCCGTCTCAGGGGTGGCATGCAGATTTTTGTCAAGACCTTGACAGGAAAAACCATCACCCTTGAGGTCGAGAGCTCCGACACAATCGACAATGTCAAGGCCAAAATCCAGGACAAGGAGGGCATCCCCCCAGACCAGCAGAGGCTCATTTTTGCTGGTAAACAACTCGAGGATGGCCGTACCCTTGCTGACTATAACATCCAAAAGGAGTCGACCCTCCATCTTGTCCTTCGTCTAAGAGGTGGCATGCAGATTTTTGTCAAGACCTTGACCGGCAAAACCATCACGCTTGAGGTTGAGAGCTCTGACACGATCGACAATGTCAAGGCCAAAATCCAGGACAAGGAGGGCATTCCCCCAGACCAGCAGAGGCTTATTTTTGCCGGGAAGCAGCTTGAGGATGGTCGTACTCTCGCCGACTACAACATCCAAAAGGAGTCCACCCTCCATCTTGTGCTAAGGCTCCGTGGAGGCATGCAGATCTTCGTTAAGACACTGACTGGCAAAACCATCACCCTTGAGGTCGAGAGCTCTGACACAATCGACAATGTCAAAGCCAAAATTCAGGACAAAGAGGGTATCCCCCCAGACCAGCAGAGACTCATTTTTGCGGGGAAGCAGCTTGAGGACGGCCGCACCCTAGCAGATTACAACATCCAAAAGGAGTCCACCCTCCACCTCGTGCTTCGGCTTCGTGGAGGTATGCAAATTTTCGTTAAGACCCTGACAGGAAAAACCATTACCTTGGAGGTGGAGAGCTCGGATACAATCGACAATGTCAAGGCCAAGATACAGGATAAGGAGGGCATCCCCCCGGATCAGCAGAGGCTCATCTTCGCTGGGAAGCAGCTTGAGGACGGCCGAACCCTTGCAGATTACAACATCCAAAAGGAGTCGACCCTTCACCTTGTGCTCAGGCTTCGTGGTGGTATGCAGATTTTCGTGAAGACTCTTACGGGGAAGACCATCACTCTTGAGGTGGAGAGCTCGGATACCATTGACAATGTTAAGGCCAAGATCCAGGACAAGGAAGGAATCCCCCCGGACCAGCAGAGGCTCATCTTCGCCGGAAAGCAGCTTGAGGATGGCCGCACTCTAGCAGACTACAACATCCAAAAGGAGTCCACCCTTCATCTTGTGCTCAGGCTTCGTGGTGGTATGCAGATTTTTGTGAAGACTCTTACAGGGAAGACGATCACTTTGGAGGTGGAGAGCTCGGATACTATTGACAATGTGAAGGCCAAGATCCAGGATAAGGAAGGGATCCCTCCGGACCAGCAGAGGCTCATCTTTGCAGGGAAGCAGCTCGAGGATGGGAGGACTCTTGCAGATTACAACATCCAGAAGGAGTCCACCCTTCACCTTGTCCTTCGCCTCCGTGGTGGTGCTCAAAACTAGATGATGATCAGTGAAGTTTCTGGCGGTGGTTTCGTTGTTTCAGCATCGTCGTGCTTGTGAATAATGCGCTCCATCACCTTGGGTGTGGAGGCCTTTTAGTTTGGCTTTATGGACGTGCTCTAGTTGTGTGCTACTTATGAACTTGGTTATGGTTGTTTGGAATTGACTGCGTGGTTCAAATATGTTTTCTTTATTTTAAGTTTGCGTGTGGCTATTGTCGGTATTGCTTGCTGCTGGTCACGTATGTGCGTATCGTTTTAATGCTGAGGTGCGTTTTGGCTCGCAAGTTTCCTGATTCTATATTGATATTGCATGGATTGGGACGCTGCATGAGCAGAGAGTTTATGCTGTCTGAAGCTTAGCGGCCCGCCCGTCCCTTAAGCGTTGCTCGGTTGCTGATGCGGTAAACATCCGGGGTGGTCTTCGACAAATTATCTTTATAAGTGAGAAAATCCCATCGGCGAAGGCGACCTCGTAATCTATAGTCAGCTTGAATGATTAACCCAAAAATAAACCATCAAAGTATCAAACGTGTCATACTCAGGAGAGCGTAGTACGCTTGCAATGATTTTAAGCTAGTGTTGAAGACCAAATCCGATGACCTGCTCGACATCTACCTTTTAAACCCATCGATATTACGGAAAACTTCATGGCCTTTGCGTTTGCAGTGAACTACTATTCGCTGTATCTTTAAATAACGATTTAACAATATGTTCATCAACGAAAAATTCCCCAAGGACCCAAAATATGGGACCAATAGAGAGGACAATTGAGGTGTCTCCATCCTATTGGATAATGAGTTGGCCATCAATGATGGCCAACTCATTATCCAATAGGATGGAGACACCTCACTTGTCCCCTCTATTGGTCCCATATTTTGGGTCCCTGTAGCAAAGCTCTTCATCAACAGCTGAATTATCAAATTGGTATTTTTTTTTTGTACAACTATCTCACTGGTTCGGTATGCTTTTTAGTTCCGGACGTTTTGGTAATAGACCCACAACGTCTCTGTTGACGGAAAAAAAAAAAGCTGCAAAACCTCACATGATGCTATTAGTGCTATCTGGAAAATATCAAAAGATTATTTGGCACATTGGTTTAAGGATATTATGAGGAAAATATCAAAAGGTTATTTGGCACATTGGTTTAAGGATAATAAATGTGCCCAAACCTATGCAAGTAAAACTATGGATAAAGAAGTGCAATGCACGTAGTTAGATAACATATTTAATTATTTTTTGTTTATTTTCTAACTAAATTTTTTCCTCAGTTTCATTTTAATAGTTTGTGCTTATTTTTGTCTCTAAACTCTAACATTGTGATTATTTATTTTCTTTGATGTTTGTTTAAATGGGCTATACCTAATTTAAAATTTCATGTTGATATTTGAATTGATAGAAAACAAATATAATCTGAAGCTAATTTGAATTTTTATATTATTTGGGCTGACATAAACCCAAACTTTACTTGAGAAAGTACAGTGTTGCAAAAGTAGTATAAATATTGAAATAGTGTTATGCAAAGTGAATTTTTAAAACCAATAAGGCAAGATGATTGCTTAAAAGTATACTAAAACGATAGAAAAGAGAATATAAAATTTGGTCTTAATCATTAATAGACTTCATAAAAATTATAAACTAAATATTAATACTAACTCTAGTATATTTTTATATGATAAAAGCATCCACATAAGCATATAAAAATACTAAAAAAGTTCATAAAACTCCTTTCTAAAGATTCCCAATTTCACTCAAAACAATTAAATTATTCTATAAAACATTCCGAAAATATTGTCTTTTATTTCTTCTATTTTATTTTTTTTATTGAGCTAAGATCAATCTTTTTTCACCTTTATCTTTTTTCTGGACAATTCTAGAATAGTATCTTCATCATCTACATCAATTGTGACATCAGGCCGGAGTTGTATTCTTTCACTGTTATCTTTGCTAGGCTCGTTATTTTTTTATCTTCTCGTTTAACTTCACAAAGAAGTTGAACATATTTCTAATGTTCAACACAAACTTATTGAAATACAAACTTTAATTTTTCCCTATTTTACTGAGAATA
>BQKN01063871.1:199474-218110 GCA_022839385.1 Asparagus kiusianus
ATATAAAGAAGGGATACCGATTCTGGGTTTATATTTTTGGGTCTACTTATGCATTTCCCCTTTCGTCTACAAATTAATGGCGCATTTGGATGCTTGTTTTTGAGAGGGTTTTGGGGTGAAAACCTTGACAATTACTAATAGAACCGGTTTGGATTCGGGTCTGGGTGGAATGTCTCTATCCACACCCACTCCTCATCCAGCGAGTCAAAACCTCTTCTGTTCACTGGCGTAATCCCCGTCAAAAACAAAAATAAAAATAAAAAAGAAGAAGAAAAAAAAAATCTTCATTCCTCTGGTTGATTGTCGTCTCTCCTCCTTTCCCTTATCATGAACGTGGGTTTGGACTCAGCCACGTCTCCAACCTGAGAGTCGTGGAAAAAATAAAATAAAATCAATCGCCTCCTAATTATCTCCTCCTCTTCTCAACTTCTCTCTAGTTATAAACCCATACCCCACGTTGGGATCCCAATAGAGCAAAGCCCCTCTTGTTCTCTCTCTCTCTCTATTGGGCATAACACAGGTAGCTTTCTCCCCTGATTTTGTGCTTGTAACAGCAAATCTATTCATGGGTCTTTCTTCTTTTGCCACTAGGATCGAGTTTTAAGTTGGTATTTGATGGGTTGTTCGTGGGATTGGGATTATTAGTATTTGTTTGTGGAAATTAGTTGTGAAGTGTTGTTGTCTCATCTTCACTGTGGCAATTTCACAAGCATGTGGTAGTTCTCTCTCCTTAGAGAGAGCTTTTTTTTCATTAAGAATTTGTGGGTGTGCTTTATTGTCTAACTTCTCTTTGGAAGTTCAAATCTCATTGTTTTGCTTTCTCAATCTGTACTATTATTAACCATATGTGGAAACTATTAATGTTAAGTTTACATATAGCGTGGATTGTGCTAGGACTATAGCAACTTAACTTGAAGAAGTGTTGCATGCTGTGAATTGGTTACAATAGTTTGGCCACTTGCAGCAAGCAAATGAACTTGTTGGAGTTGTGGGTGGGAATCGTAACTGATTCAAAATTTATCATGTTTGGATCAATTCTAATGTGCAAGTCGTGTTACATCTAGCAAAGTTGTGGAACAAGATATTTGTTTTATATTGCCGGATGCATCAGATAACACCAGTGAAGCCTCCGACCGCTAATTTTCTTAGCACCATTTTAGATGTTGCGTATCATGTGTAAAGAGTATCAATGCGTAACACAGTAACTACATTTATTTCTGTATCTTATTTGAAGTGTCAAGTGTTAATTTCCACTTCCTTCTTCCATGCAGCAATTACAAATGGCAGCTTCATCTGTATGCCTTACTTCAAATGGAATATCAGCTACTAAATCAAATTTCTCCAAGGAAATCTATGGTACACGACTAGCTTCATCAGCAAGTGTTCCTCCACTAAGTTTAATGCCTAGGCCAGTCTCAGTATCTGCCTCTTTGGAACAAAAACAGCAAGCAGGAAGAAGAGGGTTTCTGAAATTACTCCTCGGAAATGCTGGACTTAGTTTACCAACATTAATGAGCGCAAAAAGTGCTTATGCTGATGAGCAAGGCGTGTCTTCATCAAGAATGTCATATTCGAGATTTCTCGAGTATCTTGACAAGGGCAGAGTGAACAAGGTCGATTTGTTTGAGAATGGAACCATAGCAATTGTTGAAGCAGTTTCACCTGAGCTTGGAAATCGAGTACAAAGGGTTCGTGTACAACTCCCTGGGCTCAGTCAAGAGCTTCTTCAGAAATTAAGGGAGAAAAATATAGATTTTGCAGCACACAATGCCCAAGAGGACTCCGGCTCTCTTTTGTTCAACTTAATTGGGAACTTAGCTTTCCCTCTTCTCCTAATTGGGGGCTTATTTCTTTTGTCGAGGCGGTCCTCTGGTGGGCTTGGTGGGCCCGGAGGCCCAGGATTTCCCCTTACTTTCGGCCAATCCAAAGCCAAATTCCAAATGGAACCAAACACTGGGGTCACATTTGATGATGTCGCTGGAGTTGATGAAGCAAAGCAAGACTTTATGGAAGTTGTGGAGTTCCTTAAAAAGCCCGAGAGGTTTACTGCTGTTGGTGCTCGAATTCCTAAAGGAGTTCTTCTCATTGGACCTCCAGGAACTGGAAAGACTTTGCTTGCAAAGGCAATAGCTGGTGAAGCTGGCGTTCCATTTTTCTCAATTTCAGGATCGGAGTTTGTGGAGATGTTTGTTGGAGTTGGTGCTTCAAGAGTTCGTGATCTTTTCAAGAAGGCAAAAGAGAATGCACCTTGCATTGTATTTGTTGATGAGATTGATGCTGTTGGGAGACAAAGAGGAACTGGAATTGGCGGAGGGAATGACGAAAGAGAACAGACTCTCAATCAGCTTTTAACCGAGATGGATGGTTTCGAAGGAAATACCGGGGTTATTGTGGTCGCAGCTACCAATCGTGCTGATATCCTAGATTCGGCTTTGCTGAGGCCTGGACGATTTGATAGACAGGTTAGAAATTTGAGTGAACATAGGCAATACAGTAGAGTTAGTTCCAACTGATACAGTATTGTTAGTTGCATTTTAATAAGATCGTATTTTAATATTTTGGGTAAATCCCCCCCCCCACCCCCACCCCCCCAAAAAAACCTAAACTTTATAGATTATTTAAATCCTTTGAACTTTTTTCACTTAATTGCTATGTCTGCCAAAAAAAATCTTTACACCTGTTAACGCCATTTATGAGAATTTCCAATAGTTCAGGGGTTTTACGTTAATTTTGTTAATTTTGAAAGTTCAGGGAGGTTTTCTATAATTTATTAAATTCAGAGGGATTTTTGAAATCTGCCCAATACTTTTTCTCCCAGACCACTGTAATTTCTTTTTGTATTATATTGAACAGGTATCTGTAGATGTTCCAGATGTACGAGGACGCACAGAGATTTTGAAGGTGCATGCTAGCAACAAGAAATTCGATGGTGATGTTACTCTTGGTGTCATAGCCATGAGGACCCCTGGTTTTAGTGGAGCAGACCTGGCTAATCTTTTGAATGAAGCGGCTATACTCGCTGGGCGTCGTGGAAAGACAGCCATTTCATCTAAAGAAATAGACGACTCAATCGACAGAATTGTGGCTGGAATGGAAGGAACAGTGATGACTGATGGGAAGAGCAAAAGCCTGGTAGCTTACCATGAAGTAGGACATGCAATTTGTGGGTATGGATCAAACTAACTCGTAGTCCTCCTTGTTTCTTTGTTTCCTGGTTTTTTTTATATTAGTCCCTTACAATTTGTTATTTCTAAATTAGACTACCTTCATATTGCTTCAAAATGGGGTCTTATTTAAATCAACTTAATAGATTGAGGGTCTTATTTAAAACAACTTAATAGATTTGAAGGTCCTACTTGAAAGGATTGTAATAGGTTTGAGGGTCTTATTTTAAACAACTTCATAGATTTCGGGGTCTTATTTTATTTAAAACAACTTAATATATTTGGAGGTCTAATCTACTACTTATAAAAGAGAATATGAGTGTCGAAAATTTTGATTTCCTATTCCTCTCAATGCTAATAATTCTCAATTATGCTCATCATTTCTAATTAATCTTTCACTGACCGCTCATAAGCTATTGTTACCTATGCATCTTCTTTCCCAAAATCTTGTGCCATTCACAAAAATATGCTTAATAATTTATAATAATGAGAACAATGGCTAAATTAGCAGATTGGTACTTTTTGTACACCCCTCTTGCCAGTTTGGTATTTTTTTTCTAGCTCCGAGGATGTTTTGGTATTTTTTTTAGCCAAATGTGTAATTAGACCCAGGGGAGAAAAGCCATGAAACCTCTTTCCTCCTAGTTGCTTTTGGCCTCCCAAGCTTTATCGGCACTATATTTGGAGGTGATATCATGCCCTCCCATTTTTAGTCCCAAATTTTATTTCCTTTAAATTGATTCAACATTCTTGTTTAAGCTTGGACATAGTTGTTGTCCTTATACCAATGTGCGGAATAATCTTCAGCCACTTTCCTTATGAATAAGATAGCACTAATAGCATCAAAGTTTTGGATCCAATTGCACTTTTACCTTGGGAAAAAAACATCAAAGTTTTGGGTCTAATTGCACTTTTGGCTTAGAAAAAAACCAAAATATCATCGGAGCTAGAAACAATACTGAACTAGTAAGAGGGGTGTACAAAAGAACAACTATAAAATAAGTTATAATTTACTATAAATAATTATTAATTCTAACAAAATAGTAGAAATTGTTATTTAATAAATTGTTCTACGTAATTACAATTAAGAAAATAATAGGATAACTATTAATTGTTTAATAATAGTATGATAAAATAAAATACTATTAAATACTATTAAGAATTATAGTGTATTCTTTAAAATATAGTATAAATACTTAACTAGTGTATTATTTTATTGTATTACGCAAATTAGGAATTAAATTATTATTTAATAATTACTCTTTTAAATAAATTATTTGATAATATTGTCATAAACTAATGTATTAATCGTGTAATAAAGTAATATATTGCTTTATATCTTTGATAGTATTATAATTATACTATGTATAGTTATTATAAATAAGCACATTTACAAAATAGGATAATTTGTTATAATTATCCTTAATTATATTTTCAATTATGCCTATATAACCATTAAAACGTATTACAATACTCAATAACTATTTAATATGTGATAATTATTTAAATAAATTATTATTAAATTATAATAATTATTTATACTATTCTTTATACAAATTTTATCGTGCAATCTTATTTATTAACACAAAATTTAGTTGTTCACCATTTTCCAGTCAATGAAACAAAATTCAAAGAATAGATTAAATACGTGAATGTGCAAAGCACATGTACTATACTAGTTTAGAAAATGCAGATTGGGTGTCTAATATAGACTTAGCAAAGATTTGGGGTCTCATATAACAAAACCCTTCTTTGTTTCTTATATTCTCTACCAATGCTTTTAAAACTTATTTTTCTCTAGTTTCCAAGTACTCTAGCTCATTGTCATGTAGTTTCACATACAACTGATCATGCACCTCTGCACAGTAATCATATTATTATGGTTGGGATGGGATTTGATTGGATTTTTAACTAGTTTTTGTGCTTCAGAGACGATGCAATTTCTTATCGAAATTAAAATCATGTACCTTGTTGTCTAAGACATCTTTTTAGTCTGGAAGAATTGATTGCACAAATTTGCTACTTGGAGGTAGGATTATTATTTTTGATGTTAATATGTGTTTGAGGAAGATTTAGTAAACCTAATTCCTCTTAAGTGGTGACCTAATCTATTGAAGAGAAATGATGGCAGTAGTTTGTGGTTGTCAGTAGTTTGGCCCACTACTTGGCTGGTTATTGGGAAACTTGGGGAGCAAAATGAGAGAAACTCTAGTTGTTAAAATGCCTTATGAATAATAACAAACTGTCCCAAAACACGGGATAACAATGATAGATTATTCATCACAAATAAATAAGAGTATCTTGCTTTAATTTCAGTGATACAAAATTCAACTAAACTTTATCAATTATCTGTGCAAGTATATGAGAGCTACGCTTATCAAGACCCCATACAAGAATTACCCTTCTCGAACAAGAACAATCAAAACCTCAATTGGCACACTCTTCTCCGTTTCTACTACTTTTTGAGGCTCAAAATTATAGTAGGTGTCAGCATCCATATCATGGTTTGATATAATCTTTCAGGAGTTTGTTGTGGTGTGGTGTAAGTTGGGTTATTTTGTTGTTAGGTAATATTAGGTTTTAAGATGTAAGACTACCGTTGTACCTATCATTTTATAGTTGGGGATGGTAAGGGATTTTTCTGTAACCAAAAAGTTATGGCAGCGGTACTGTGGTAGTGGCTGGATCTTTTATTATTATTATTTTAACCCATCCTTGTTCTATAAAAAATGTCATGGTTTGATGTGTTAGGAAGTAAAGACCTGAGGGCGCCATTGGGTCCAATAATTCTCTGGGGATGCCATAATCAATTTAACTTCACATTTACAGTTCCACTTTCGCCTGATGTATACAACCCTTAAACAACTTAAGGAGCATTCAGCGACCATGATGTTTTCTTTGTTTCTATGGTGTTCTTGCCAAAACGAAAGCACAATATGTTTGTAAACCATTGCGTTTTTCTTGGGGAAAAGGCAAAACAGTTATGAGCAAAAAGCAAAAATAAAACACTTATCTCAAAACGCCAAAAAGGTGTTTTGAGTTTTGGGAGATGTTATGAATTTATTTAATATGATATTTAATATATTATAATTACTTATAAATCATTCTTAATATAATATATTATAAAATACTATTAATTAATATAATATATATCATTATAATAGATTATGTTATATTTAACATATTATATTATAGTATAAAAATATATTATCTTATAATAATATATTATATTGATTTAATATATTGTAATATAATATATTATTTTTACAATAAAATATATGGTAATGTAATGTAGTAATTAATATAATATATATTATAATTTAATACGTATTTTTTAAAGATAATATAATATAATATAATATGTTATATTATAATAATATAATATCTTATTATAATTTTCATATGTTGTATTATACAATAAAATATATGGTAATATGCTGTAATAAGTAATGTAAATAATATAATATATTATGATATAATATGTAATATTCTAATATGTATCTATGCGTGTGTGTGTGTATTATTGTATAATATTTTGCTAAAAATCAAAACCATAAAAGAGTTCTCTGTTATACCATCCTCAAGTTATTATTGCAATATAGGTCAAAGCACCAGTTTCATACGTATCATGCATTCCCAATTGATCTAGTACTTCAAGACTTTGATACCTAAATCAAATCTAAAAGACTTCAGCTAACTGACATTCGACATCTGTTTACTGCAGCACTTTAACCCCGGGTCATGATGCTGTTCAAAAGGTCACCTTAGTACCCCGAGGCCAAGCGAGAGGTCTGACATGGTTCATTCCTGCTGATGATCCTACTCTGATCTCAAAGCAGCAACTTTTTGCAAGGATAGTAGGTGGTCTTGGAGGCCGAGCTGCTGAGGAAGTTATCTTTGGGGAGCCTGAGGTCACCACTGGTGCTGCCGGTGATTTGATCCAGATCACTGGTTTGGCCAAACAGGTAATTTCCTTACTAATGGTAGACTGAGTCCTTGACATATGAGGCAGGTCCTGCTTACATGCAATTGACTGTGAGATTAAAAGTTGGATAAATTGCAGAAAACTACCGTGAACTTTGAGATTTTGCATAGAACTACTATAAACCTTTTTTTTAATTGAGAAAACTTACGATGAACTTTCAAACTACGAAAAAAACCATGAACTATTGGAAACTGTTGCTAATGGCTCTAATGTCTTGGATAAAAGATCTAAATTTTCATTAATATCTATCAACGCTAATCGGTAAAAATCTCTGTGGGTAAAGTTTAAAAATTAGTAACCAAAAAAGTTACCCCAACTTTGTCAGCATGTTAGTTCAAAGAAAAAGTTTTTTCCCATGATAAAAACAATGGGAGATCCCTCCACGTTTCATAAAAAAGAGTTTAACGAAACATATAAATACAAAATATAGCACTCCCGTCATAAAATTTCAAAATCATACAAAAGGCCACATGGGCAAAATACTAATAGTGAAGCTTGGTAGAAGACTGCATAAGCCAGATAAGGAGCAATTCGCTATCGGAGTCACCTTCATGATCGCCCGTCGACGCATCATGTCGTACAATCTGTCGATCATAGCTGTCATCGTGCACATGACAGTGCAAGTCAGCATGAGCTAAGCATGCAATAGCTCAATCCCTAGCTATGTTACCCGGGTACTTCATTATTGAAACCGTACCCGTACCGGACACGTACCCGACACTTTTCCGTACCCAAACTTCATGGACACTTCTTGAATATATGCATGCATTTATTACAACATGTACTCAATTATACGATATATGTGTTAATTTAAAACACTTAGTCAAAGAGTTCCTGGACGTAGAGCTTACACTTCACATCCGTCTTTTGAAACTAATGGGATACGGGTCGGGTTCGTTTCAGTCCATACCCAAGTTCAAAACTATATAGTTAATGGGTCGTTTAGATGTCTAGTAAAAAATGAGTAGTTTACAATTCACGATAATCAATATGATAAAAATAAACTAAAAAATGTGATCGAAATTTTACTTCTAATGACACATGAAGCGGAAAAAATTATCTCATGTACATTATTACTTCAATATATATATGTAGTCGTGTCCCCGTACCCAACATTTTACAGTTTTGCCGTGTCCCCTACCCGTATCCGCACCCGTACCAGTACCCGTGCCCGTTTCCATGCAACTTAGATCCCTAGCCTCCTTTGACGGCAAACCTATCCAGAGAGAAAAATCAGCAATCATATGAAGAAATGTATGTGATGCAGACCTTGCATTGTTTCTAAAAATCCTATTATTTCTTTCACGCTAGACTGCTCAATAAGAGGCTGCTGTAATTAAGCACCATAAAGGTAAATTTGACTATGTAATCCTAGCCCTGCTCCAAGCAGACCAAATATCACATAATATCTAGGTTGTTCAACACCATTGAAGCACAACGTAATATTAACCCAAATAACATTCATGAAAGAACAATGGAGGAATAAATGTTTTACTGTTTCAGTATTTGAAAGATAAAGGACACATACATTAGGTCCCTGCCACCTAGGGGTGGCAAACGGGTCGGGTCGGGTCGGGTCGGGTCGGGTCATAGTTGACCCGACCCGTATAAATATGACCCGACCCAACCCGTTTATTAAACGGGTTACTCGACCCGACCCGTTTATTAAACGGGTTACCCGACCCGACCCATATAACCGAACGACACACCAAGAATCTCACCTCAATAACATTCTCCAGCTACTATACTTCCTATTGATCCTCATCAATTCATCTACAAACCTAACACAATAGTCCTCGTATCTACAGTTTACTCAATTCCACAAACTACGAAACTAGGGTTCTCCCCCCAAATCCAAACACAACAAATCACTATGCAACCCAAACAGAAACTAAACATATTTCACCTCATTAACCTCCTCATGCGGCTCCTGCGGTGGGGCAGCAGGACCACAAGGAAATGTTGGATCTTTAACAAAAAGAATCAATTATCTCACAAAATTTATGTCCAAAAAATGCTAAAAACTGAAAAAGTAAGGTAATTGAGACTAATGTTTACCGAGCTCTTGATGTTGGTGACCATGAGCCCTCTCCGAGCCCTAAATCTCTCTAAAAGCGACTTTGGCCAAATCGATTTGTCATTATCCTCGATATCTTTCACCGGCGAACTAGAGCCTGACCTGCAGCTGAGGGAAGTCACGTGCCTGGGAGACGACGACAGAGCCAAAGAGAGAGAGCAGGGAAAGAGGGGAAATCGAGAGGGAGGGAGAATGGAGGAGAGCAGAGGTAGACTCGAGGCAAGGACGGCGTCGAGAAACACCATCTCGGCGTCGGTGATTATCTCGATTTCGATCAGGATGCTGCAGGATTTGGAGGGGGAGACGACGAAGGAGACTTGAGTTCCATTCATTGGCGATGGGTTCGGATCTGAGGCTGAGCGCGAGGATCTGAGCCTGAGCACGGAGGCACGTGCGTCGCCGCCGTCGCCATAGCCGGAGGCCTCTGCGGCGGCAGAGGCGGTGGTGGGAGAGGGAGGGAGAGGACGGTGGCTGGGACTGCAACCCATTTAGAATTAAACGGGTTACACGGGTCAACCCTAGTTTACCCATCTAATAAACGGGTAAGTTTGGGTTGACCCGTTTATGACCCGACCCATATAATTCGACCCATAACCATTATAAACGGGTTGGGTCGGGTCGGGTTGATGGGTTGGGTCATAATTTGCCACCCCTACTGCCACCTACGCTTCATCAGGTTGTCACATGTCAGGATGACATTTCTACTGGCAAGCCACAAAAACGCTCCTAACTGTCATAGGTGCTCTAGAGGTCCATACCAACTTTGCTGCTACATTTATACCCACCAAAATTAAGAATTCTATACATGGACCTAGCTGTGAAAGATTTCCTGGGCTTCCATTGCCAAAGCGGCACATCTTGCCTATCATTTTTGGGTTTCCAGTCGCTAGAAGCATAAGTAGGTCTTGGTTTTAGTTGTTTAATCTGACCTGACGGTAGGTTGTTAAAGTTAGGACATCATCTACTCCTCCATCATCTACTCCTCCATTGGGAAATCATGGATGCATCGTGTTTCCTAGCAAAGGAGAAAAGATCGGGGAACAATTGCTGTAGAGTTAACTCACCACACCGTCTGTCCTTTCAAAATCTAATGTAGGTTCCATGACTGAGAGAGACATTGATTCCCGCCTAGGATGCATCCCACATGTTAGCAACTCCCTTCTAAAATCCTGAACAGATTTGAAAATTTCTCTGTGTCAGATTCCACAGTCCAGATCTTGGACCATATTCATGTGACAATAAAGAGGCAATAGCGCCTGCAGGCTGTGCTAAAATTTTCCACCACCAACGTGCAAGCATTGCTTTGTTCATATCCCGAAGGTTCAACACACCAAGGTCTCCCTCTTCCTTCGAGCGACAAACTTGTCCCTAACAAACTAGTTTGTATCCTCGTGCGGCCTATTATGTTTGTAGAGGAACTTTCTTCTAATGTTGTTGATTCTTGCCTCAACCCAACGTGGCATCTCAAAGTAGAAAAGGAAGTATAAAGGTGTAGCTGTTAAAGATGCATTCAATAAAGTTAATTCTCCCTCCGAAAGATAGAAGTTTCCCTTTTCACCCTTGAAGTTTTTTTCTCAATCCTCTTGATCATGGGAATCCAATCTTGTTTCCTCAGTCTGCGTAGCTGATGGGAATTCCCAAGTATTTTAGTGGAAATTCTTTACAGGGACAACCTAAAATTTTCTCGATTAACATTGTGTTGATATTCCTATGTCCTAAGAATAAAATTGAGCTTTTGTGAAAGTTAACTTTCTGCCCTGACCAAAGCTGAAAATTACACGGGATCCATTTGACAATGATCGCCTGGGCTACATTTGTTCTACCATACAAAACTTTGTCGTCCGCATACTGTAAGTTGACATAGGCATTGGTATTACCACCCACACCCAGACCTTCAATAAGTCCTTCTCTCGCCTTGTTAAGCAGAATGTTAAGGCTGTCAACAACTAAAACGAATACCAATGGCAATAATGGTTATATCTTATGGTCCAAGACCTCTCTTGCAGACAATTTCCTAACCAGGTTCTCCATTGGGTAGTATGATAATCTTTGGAGAATAGCCAAGATTTAATCCATGCCATCCATTTTGATCCAAAAACTCATATGCAAATATACTTCTTTATTATACTTATTACAATAGTGTATCACCTCTTGTGCTGTGACTACCCCGTCGAAGATATATCTTCCTGCCACAAAACCAGATTGGTATTCACCAATCAATTCTCCAAGTTTTGTACTTAGCCTATTTGCAAGAGCCCTAGAGATGATTTGTAAGGATCTGTGTAGGAGGCAGGCAGATGGGCCTAAAGTCACCTACATGTGGGCAAGGGATTTTAGGGATGAGAACAACATGAGAGTAGTTCAGTAAAAAAGTTCATGGTAGTTTTCATTGATGAAAAGGTTTATGCAGTTTTTGTGCAAAATCTCCAAAAGTTCTAGTCAATTTTGTGAAATTTACACTTGTACCGCCCTTATGATCTGCTGGGTCACTAAAATTGGTGTTGTATTATGAGAATATTGAATTAGAGTGTTTTGCAGTAGACCAATGGGAACTTTGCATAAAATCCATGGTCATACTCAGAACTTTGCAGCTTCCAACCATTTTATTCTCATTTTTACCTGTGGACCTGTGGTCTCATGAACGAGAAACCTGTCATTCTCACCTAAAACACTAAGCAGTAGGAATGACAGGGCTTTATAATAACAATGTTTTCCTTTGATTTTATGGAAGCTTATCTTTCTCCTCTCATTTTTTTCTTATAGATGGTAACAACCTTCGGAATGTCTGAGATTGGCCCATGGTCACTAACGGATTCTTCAGCACAAAGCGATGTGATCATGAGAATGATGGCAAGGAATTCAATGTCAGAGAAGCTAGCAGAGGACATTGATGCTGCTGTGAAGCAGTTATCAGACACTGCTTATGAGATTGCTTTGAGCCATATCAGAAATAACCGAGAAGCGATTGATAAGATTGTGGAGATACTTATTGAGAAGGAGACGATGACTGGTGATGAGTTCAGAGGAATTCTCTCAGAGTTTGCGGAGATTCCTGTTGAGAATAGGGTTCCACCAACTACACCAACAGCTGTCCTTGTTTAGAATTCTATAATCAAAGAAGCTTGTAAGGGTTATTCATGTTCTTCTTCATGCTGCCCTTTGAGAGTGGGCACCTGATGTAAAGTGTATAATATGTGGTGCTGCTTCAGTGTATTTGTAATTGGTACATATGTACAACTTAAATCATCAGAATACATAGTTTCCACTGGGCTTGATGCCTTACTGTACTGTTCTGTGTCTTTGTTATAGACCCTAAGCAAGTTTTTCTGGCTGGCCTGGATAAAGTTGCTGATAAGTGATTTGTTTCTTAATTTATGAATATTTCTTCAATAGATTTATGAATATTTCTTCAATAGGATATGAAGCGTTCTAGATCACAGAATGGTGGTATTTTTGCTGAATAAACAGTCCTAATATATATGTGCCGGTTAGGGAAATCTAGGTAGCAAGCTATCTGTGACTCTGTGCAGTGCACAAAGTTACGATAAGCATGAACCATGTAATATGAACCCTGTAGTATGCTGAACGTATGTAAAACTCCCAATTAAAAGGGCTTTGATTCATTGTAAAACTTCCAATTATAAAGGCAACCCTTTTGGTGCCTGTCAATTGAACAAAATAAATTAAACAGTCAACATTTGCCACAGTAAATCTTATGAATGAATCATTTCCTGTTCTTTACTCATTTTAATGAATCAAGTAAGGTTACAATTGATAAGTACATATTACAACAAAAACTGAACAAAACTGAGGCACCCTTCTTACAGGCATTTGAAGCAAAGATACAAAAACTTCAACAAAACTGAGGCTCTCCTATTATCAGGAAGCAGTTGAAACAAAGAATGCTGGATTATTCATGATATTTATTTGCACAAATCCAAAGCTCAGCTCCTCCAGAGCATCAAAGAATAAGGAGTGAGCCTCTACCCCAGAATCAAAATCCTCTAGGAATACCTCTCCCTCTACAAAAATAAAAAAAGGTAACAGAGATACAGCTGCGTTCATTTGTTTTGGTCAGGATTTTTTTTTTGTTGGTATCCATAATACCTTGAGAGTTTCCACCCACAGCATCTTCCGCAGTTTGTAAGAAACCAAATGAAAGATCCAAGCTGCAATGTTCATCATTAGCAATGATGGACTGCTAGGGAATAAAAGGTCAGCTATTTCAAACAAAGCATCAACTATTCATATAATTGCAGCCATATAAATCTCACAGTATCAGGAATTTCACTGCCTGTAGTAATATAATATAAAATTGTCAGGTAAAAGATCACCAGGTTGAGATCGTGAATCCTCTTATGGTCAAATAGATGTTCAAACAGCCTCCCTAACAAGGTTCATCTTCTTCTCTCAAATTCAGTACTGAATGTAGAGTGAGGTTCCAGCCAACATGTTCCACTTCGTATGATGACAAAAGGTATACATCACAATCAAGCCATCTAAAAGCTCACACTCGTGCTCAGAACATATTGGAACCTTGGAGAGATGCTTTCAATTTGAAAGATTGGCTGCGATTTATTGCCTCCAGATCCCGCCAGCCAATCTTTAGAGCAGAGAGATCCTGAACAAAGCTACATTCTTAGTGGTATTTTATAACATTTAAGCCAAAGGTTCATACAGACATGACGCAATGATTGTTAGAAATTAAAAGAGAAGCAGTGGAAAATGATATCATAATCCTTGAAGATCTAAGTTCATGATCACACTATAAGCTGGAAGAAAATGATATGAGCCAAAAGAATACAGATAAATCATTTGACTGTCTCTTAACTCAATAAGGTAAGGTTTTTCCTTGACTAAACAGCCCTGCATCGAAATCATTAATTGTGAACTCGTCAAAACAGGAAACACAATGATGAAGCTCAATGGATCATATCATACTTGCGTCGAAGGAACATATGTTTCAGTAACAGTGCATATACATGGCTTAGAACATAGTTCATAGCAAGGAGAGACAGTTGATAGTAACACTGGCCATCATATCATGAATCCTGACAGAATACCAGCAAGAAAGTTCACAAACAGCATGAAGACTAACTTTACAAGCTGAAAGGATTACTATATGTAATAAATACAGTTGGAAACTACAGCATAAATATTCTGTTTGGAGAGGGATGAAGGGAGCAGAACAATGGCACAAATTTCTCAAGGTAACATAATCTGCTAGAAAAATAAGGAACAAAGAGTTCAATATATATTCAAAACATACTAGAACCACAATACATCACTAATCACTGTTTCGTTTCACTCATTTTCTTTCTTTTTAGTCGTGATTGAAAAATCCTCCTTTGAAACTATATCCCAAAAAGGTTGAAAGACTTGAAGTAACAAACTATTACTATGGTTGCTGGCGGCAACTAGATTGGATTCAGATACGAGTAATTGTTTGACAATGATAGTAGAATCAAAGCCATGAAGAAATCCCAAATGCATGTGATAATGCATGCAGTAATGCCTATGAAGACAGTTAATGTAGTAAACTATTTAGATACAGCGGAAAACAGCTTTTTTATCGCAATATGTAAAAAAAAATCTTAAATGTCAAATCTTCTCTATCACAGAGGGATAAACTTCAAAGTTATAAACTATGAGACGACCCACATAAAGTTGTCGCTAGTATCAGCAAACGGTTAGAAAAGTATAAAGAATAAATGGATAAGAACCTTTCAGTCAGCAAGTTGTACCTGTGAATCATAAAGTACAGAAATCCACCTACTTCATCAGCGGATGGTGAAAAGATCCAGGCTGCAATTTACATCCAGGAAATGTTTTCCTTTCAGAAACCCCAAGCCTTGGGGCTACAACTCCATCAATTAAAACCATTATGGAGCCAGGATGTTCTATTCCAAATTGATGATACATGACCGGGTTGGCGCTGCATGTTTTTCATAACCTTTCAAGTTTTGTAACCTGGCACATTATCAAATCTGGTATCAGGGTCTATACCCCTGCTTTTCATTTCATTTTGCAATTCCAAGACTTTTTCCATATTTCCCAACTTGTGATAGTTACTTATCAGGCAGTTATAAACAGCCTGATCAGGAACAACTCCGTTGTTAATCATCTCCCTCAGCAATTTCCTTGCCTTTTCAATTTGCCCAAGATTACAGAAGCCCCATATGAGAGAAGTGTAAGCATGCAAGTCAAGATCAAGCCCACTTTCTACCATCCTGTCCCTCAGTGCAAAGCCTTCCTCAAAATTTCCTTGCTTCAAATGTCCGTCCATCAGAGAAGTGAATGTGATTTTGTCTGGTGCCATCCCCTTCTCTCCCATTTCATCAAAGAGCTTGGTGGCTTCTTCCAAGCGACCATTTATGGAAAGGCCATCAATCAAGGCTGTATAAGCTGGAACATTAGGCTGCAAACCCAATTCTCTCATTTTATTAAAATGATTGGTTGCCTCATGAACAGACCCTTCTTTGCATAACCCATCAATTAAGGAGCAGTAAGTGACAACAGTGGGAAGAATACCAGAATCTAGCATTTTCTCAAACAAACCAAGTGCTTCTGAAGCCTTTCCAGCCTTAAAGTAAGCATCTATGAGAATGGAATATATAATGTGATTTGGCTTCATATCATGCTTATCCATCTCATCAACTAGAGACCTAGCTGCGTCGAGTTTTCCTTCAGTACAAAGGCCCCATGTAAGAGTGCCATACAAAGACAAGTCTACCTTTCCGCCCTTTACCTTCATTTCTGCCAGCAAATCCATTGCCCTCTTCATGTTCTTCTTCTGGAAATGCCCATGAATAAGAGCAGTGTATATCAATTCATTGGCAGCAACACCAGCATTAACCATTGCTTGGAAAAACTCTTCTGCATCTGCAACCCTCCCTTCTTTACATAACCCATCCACCAAAGCCGTGTATGTAACAACATTAAACTCCACGTTCTCCCTTGCCATTTCATCAGCCAGCATCAAAGCTTCCTTAAGGTTCCCAGCCTTACAATTCCCATCTATTAAAGAAGTATATGTGAACTCGTTGGGTGATAAGCCTTTGATTCTCATGTCAACAAAGAACTTGATTGCCTCATTCATCATTCCTTCCTTGCAAAATGCATCAATGAAAGTGCTAAATGTAACCACATTGGGTCTAATATCATTCCTCCTCATCACATTTAGGTAACCAAGTGCCTTTGGCAACTTTCCAGACTTGCAAAAGCAGTTTATGAGTGCATTATAGGTTATCACATCAGGCTTGCAATCAGCCCTTTTCATCTCATCAAGAAGTCTTTCCGCTTCTTCCAACTCCCCACACTTCCCATTGCCATCAATGAGGGAATTATAAGTAACCACATCCGGTGAGCAGCCAATCTCTTTCATCTTTGAAAAAACCTCCCTTGCAGCCTCCAAATCCCCCTCTTTACACAAGAGATCAATCATAATATTGAAAGTAAACACAGTAGGAGACAAATTTGACCTCATTATATCATCAAAAAACCTCTTTGACGCTTCCCTGCTCCCCAACTTCGCGAACTTCTGCAACAAATAGTTACAAGACCTCAGCTTGGGCAAAACCTGGAACTCCCTCATCCTATAAAAACACTTACTGGCTTCATCAAGCATACTCAAATCAACCAAAACCCCAAAAAGAGCATCAAACACGCCAAAATTGTAACTTCCCAACAATTTCCCAGCCGAGCGAAGTGAGTCTACCAACTTTTCACATTCAAACGACGCCCCATTACCTCGCACAAGCTCCTTCAGCAGCTGCTGAGCTTGAAAATACATCCGACCCTTGAACAAAATATGAACAGCAATACAGTAGGATTCAACAGTGTGTCTAAAATTCCTTTGGTTTGATGCCCAGATAAAGAATTGAAATGCTGACCTAGGGTTTTGTTTCAGCTGGGCTAAAACCCCAGAAACCCTTGCGCTGGCTGAGGCCGAGGAGAACAAAGAAGTGAGGCGAGGGTCAGTAAAGTTACCGGCGGCGAAGATTTTAGCGAGGTCAAGATCGGAGCTGGGGTTTTGGGGCCAAGTGGAGAAGTGAGGACGAAGGGGGAGGGTTTTGGCAGGGTTTTGGTGGGGGGAGCGGAGAGTGCGGAGACCGCGGGTGAGGATAAGCATTCTTTGAGATTAGGGACATGATTGGATTAAGATCATAGCTTAGAGATTGATTCGCTCATCTTCTTCCATTGATAAAGAAGCGATTTTTAGGGTTTTTGAGGTTCGAACTCGAGAAGAAAAGGCGACTGAGAAGAGAGAGTCAGAGACAGGGCTGGGAATTCCGGATTCGGATACTCTCCACTACCCGTTATCCTAGGCCCGTGTCCGCAACCAGTTAGGGGCTGTTTGGTTGTTGTTTGTAAAGTTGTGTATTTATGACACAACTTGGAAAGTTGTTGTCCACCTCATCATTTTTACTTTTATATTTTTCTTTGTTTGTTTTTGATTCCATTGGAATCATGAAACACTTGTTTGGTTTGCAAAATAAAACTTTAATTGTTTGTTTGGAAAGTATAAAAAGTGGTCCCTACTCAAGTGATCATATTGGTTGAAATTACTTTTTCCTGACTTCAATGTCAGTTTTCTCCTAAAATCATGTCTTTTTTTTTATGAAATCACTTTACAAGCCACATCAGCATATGAAACCACTTTACACTATTTTTACAATTACAAACAAACAATTGAAAGTGATGAAAGCTGACATTGGGACCCGCCTTTTTACACTTTCCATCATTTTACATGGTAAAAACATACAACCAAACGGGCCCTTAAGGACAAGAACCGGTCTCTTATCTTAGTAGGAGCAAAACTGCGGTAATCGGTCGTTATTTGTCTCATATTGCACGTTGACATCTATATTTTAATGGGTTATTTGTATGAGCCCCCCAACATTTTCAGTATTTCAATATAAGCCCTCCAGATCTTTGGAATTAATCCCAGGCTCCGAAAATATTATTAACATGTTGAAATATGCCCCTCTAGATAAAATCTGAGTGAAATGAGAGAGGTATTCTATTTAATTTAACTTTTCCGATAATTTGTCAGTTATACGCTTCTCACACATACACAAATCCATTAACCACTTTAACTTATTATTGTTAAGCTCCTGAACTCTTTTTAATAAAACTCTACTCAAGCCCATTTTCTAACTTAGCGTCTTCTCCAACATCTTTCTCAATAGGAATCTATTTGATGCAAATTTAGGAGTAGAGCTGAAGAAAGCTATTGGGGAAGACGTTGGAGAAGGTGAATTGGAAAATAAGTTTAGGTTAGGATTTTATTAAACGAATTCGGGGAGCTTAACGGTAGTAATACATTAGGATTTGGGGGATCAACTTCAACCAGATTTTAACCACTACTACAAAAGCTCCTTATAGTAACAGTTAATTTATTAAACCGT
>BQKN01063871.1:234650-265173 GCA_022839385.1 Asparagus kiusianus
ATATATATATATATATATATATATATATGACCCGTGTCCTCATAACCTACTTTTTACAAATTTGCCATGTCCTGTACCCGTACCTATGCAACCTTGATCAAAACTCATTTCTTCCACATCCATTCCTCTGTGTCTTCCAGTGGTCTTCTAAATCTGTCCTTTTCTCTTCTTAATTCTTATTAGCTCCCTCCACTTAATAGCCCTCTTTACTAACCAATTCTCTTAGGGTGTGTTTGGATTTCAATGGGGTTAAGGGAAGTTAAGGGAAACTAGGTGAGAGAATGGAAGGGAAGGGAAGGGAGTTCCCTACCCCTTGGTTACACCCCAATTTGGGGGTAACAAATTTTATACTATTAGGCGGTGAACCAAGGGGAACTAGGGTGAATAACCTCACCTCCTAAATGTTCCCAAACAAGGTGAATGGTTCCCCTAACTTCCCTTTACCCTTATTCCCCTCAATCCAAACAAGCCCTTATGTTATTCGGCCTTTCTACCACCAACTGGTGCCGATGCCTCCTTGTGGGAATCAGTGGTAGTAACTTGATTCATGAACTGGAGGTTGGGAGTACCAGGAGAGAGATGAAGATGATGGGGAAGATTGAGATGGAGGGGAGAGGCAGTGACTGAAGTAGAAACAGGACAAGGATGAGGAATAAAAGAGCATAATTGGCTTTTTGGTTGGAGTAAGAGAAGGGGATGGTGAGAGAGGAAGAGAAATGAGAAGAGATGAAAAGGAAACAAAGTATAACTGTAGCTTCAGTTTTTTAGTTGGTCAAGTGATCAACATATGCAAGCTTAACATTGGCAATCTGACACCAAGAGAGTTAAACATTATGGTTTCAAGAGCCTGGGTTTGATGGAAATGCACCCTCTAGTCCTATACACTATAGAGTTTTATATTCTGCAGTGTACTTATTTTATAACCCAATTACATTTTCAGGCACCTCATTTCGAACAACTTTTCATGTCACTTGTTACAGAACTTGTTCAAGTGATCAAACATGCACTATTTTTGAAGGCGCTGCAGTTTGTTACCATCCATTTTTTCCATCGCATCAAGATTAATACACCTACACTTGGTAAATGATGGCAACACATTTCACTTTTGGATTATTATACTTTCCCATTGACTGGCGTGAATTTTGCATCTTTTGGCTCTGGCAGTAATTATCGCACACATTTATCCTTTAAGATTTATGCCTCAGATCATTCTTTGGAACTCCTTTTTCCTTTGTTGCTATTCTTTTGTTTTGAGAAGTTCATTTACATCTGTATGTCTTTGATCTTATCTTATATATAGTCTTTTCCCAAACCAAATTTATGTTGGTTATTTCTTTTAGTCATATATCTTAATTAAGTTGTGAGCCTGTGACTTTCTACAGGTTTTGTTGATTACTCGCTTCCTTCAACATGAGCATCATATTTGTCGGCCAATTACCCAAGTAAAATCTTTAATCCTTTATTTTGAAACCATGCAAAGGAAGTCGTAATGCCACTTTATTAAAGAATGTGCATATGATATAATCTGCTTTCTATTGTAGTCTGCGGAATCTTTTGTTTATGATGCCAGTGTTTTGTATGCGTACTTGGAAAGACCAAACTATCTCATGATTATCTTCCTTAGCTGAGAATTCTATGTGAATTGGTTATATATAATAGTGTATCCTACATTCCTACTCATGTGATGCAATCAGTGGCCTACAGCTACATGTGGTAAAATGTGTTCTAGTATCCGGGTTTGGCAGCTAAGATCTCAGATATTTATCACTACTTTTTAGTTTGCTGCTGTTTTGTTCAACAACTTGCTTCCAGATTATATTTTGCTTGCCCTAGTTAGAATATGGTTATTTTGTGGAGTTTAAACTTCTTATGAGTTTCAGCTGTCCAAATTGGGTTATATTTTGTTCTTGCAGAATCTTGGTAGCCTGTTGATGGACTTCCTCTACTTCTTTGGGTGAGTGCAGATTCTTTCTTTAGGTTTTTAGGCAATTATTGCTGTGTTTTATACTTCTATCTTGATGTGGAGCCATGGATGAGTAATATTGCTTTGAGCCTACATTGTAAATGACGTGTGGAAACAAACAATCTTCTGTTAGGAATGTATTTGATCCTCGTCAAATGCGAATATCTATCCAAGGAAGTGGAGTATATATGAACAGAGAAAGAGGCCTCAGGTTAGAAGAGTCTGTGTGAAGTTATTAATGTGATATGCTTGCACTCTGTATGCTTTATATTGTTCCTGACGTCATGTGATTTTACAGCATCGATCCAATTCATATTGATGATCCTCTTTTCCCATCTAACAATGTGGGAAGGAACTGTTTCCGCATACATCAATGTATAAAGGTCAGCCTCAAATTACTGTTCAATGGTTCAGTTCATGCTTGCTGTTGTTCATCATGTCACTGAAGAAGTTCTTCATGGTGTACGTACCAGAGAAAACCCAATCATGTTAAAAGTTATACTTGCTTAACCATCTCTACCTTTTAACTGTAACAACTCTAGTTCCTTTATGTTGCTTCACGTTAAGATCATAAATTATGCTATGTATTCTGGCAACAAGTAGTATATGCTTTTGCTTCAGCATGGGTCATGCTAGATTTTTCTCTATGACAAATAGGGGGCCCCAAACTATTATATATGCAACCAAGGTGACAATTTTTGTTTTAAGCATGTTACCAGTCACATTATTCTTTGTCCTACAGACATTTGGTCATATATAGGTGTATGTAGTTGATTCTTCTTGTAATAATTCCCAGGACATAACCAACATGCATGTTCCAATCAACCTGATGGCCAACCCACTTACTTTATAATTTGTATATGTTCCACTGCACATCCCCAAGGATGACCTACTTCCTTCATCATGGGCAGTTTATTTTTATTTATATGTAAACGAAAATCTTAAGGTTTGAGGATTTTTTCAGTACTACTATTTTGCACTTTGGTAGATGAAAACATCCAAGTTATGCCCTCATATTTTGTGTATGCACGCACAAACGCCCTCCTTCCTCCTTCCCGCATGTTTGCACATGCATCCATGCATGCTCGTTTATTTTTTTCTAGGGCTACTATGTATATAATTTAATATATTGCATAATTATATAAATCCTTCTCCAAAAAACTTAAATCATTTTGTTGCACGTGTGTATTTGTATTAGTAAAGATTTTTGTCCATTTTGGTCAGTATTGACCTAATGACAACTAATTACACTTGCACTTCAAAATTCACAATTTTCATGGATCATAACCGATGATTTTTTTCACTTTAATTTGTTTCAACCCAGTGGCAACTAGTTATGTGTACTTAAAAATTTATGATTTTTATAGGCTATAACCCACGATTTTTGTCAGTTATCGTTTGTTTTGACCTTATTACAAATAAATACGCGTACTTAAAAATTTGCGATTTTCATTAGTTATAAGATAAAAATTTTCCATTTTTGTTCGTTTTAGACCTATAGTAATTAACTAAGCATATTTCGATAATTTCAAGGGCTATAACCCATGATATTTGTGAACTTCAAAATTCACAATTTTCATGTCACCCATGATTTTTAAAATTTGCAATCTCATGGGCTATAATCTATGATGTCTTTTCGTTCACTTCGACCAATGATAATTAAATTTTTTTCTTCAAAGCTCGCGATTTTCATGGGCTATATCCGATAAAATTTGTCCATTGTTGTCTGTTTTTGACCAAATGGCAATTAGTAGGCATACAATGCAACATTTGCAATTTTCATGACTTGTACCCATAATTTTTGTTTAGTTAGTTCCAACTCAATCGCAATTAAATTTGACTCTACCCAATGTTGGACTAAACTAAATATAGGAAATTAACGAAATACAGGAAGGACTCAACACGTAATTCGTGATTTTTATGAGCTATAGTCCATGATTTTTGTTCATATTTGTTCGTTTCGTCCTAATAGCAATTATTTGTGCAAACTTCAATAATTGCAATTTTTATGGGCTAATACACACTGTTTTACCCATGACTGTTCTTTTGACCTAATATCAATTAATTATGACCAATTCATATTTCGGGATTTTGTTGGGTTATAACTTGCGATATTGGTAATTTTTGGTCAGTTTGTCCTAATGACAAGTAATTGTACATATTTTAAAATCCACAATTTTCGTGGTATATAACCCATGATTTTAGTCAAATTTTCGTTCTTTTAGACCCAATGGCAACTGATTATGCGTACTTGAAATTTTGTGATTTTCATGGGCTATTACCTATTATTTTTAAAATTCGTTGATTTCGTGGACTATGGCTCACCATTTTCTCAAAATTTGTTCTTTTTGACCCATTGCGATTAAGTATTTTTTTCTTCAATAATTGTGATTTTCATGTGCTATCACTAATGATTTTGGTGAATTTGTGTCCTTTGACCTAATGAAAAATAAGTATATGTAGCTTAAAATTTACAAGTTTCATAGGCTTAAAACCACAAAAAAATTTCACCTTTTTTAACCTTATGACAATTAATTAGGTGTTCACTTCAAAATTCACAATTTTAATGGATTATGACCCATGATTTTTTTGCATTTCAGTTTGTTTTGACCCAGTGTCAACTAATTATGCATACTTCAAAATTCATGATATTTATGAGCTACAACCCATGATTTTTGTTAGTTTTCGTCATTTTGACCCAGTTACAAATAAGTATGCATGGTTCAAAATTCACGATGTTTATGGGCTATAATCCATGATTTTTGTTAGTTTTTGTCGTTTTGACCCAATTATAAATAAGTATGCATACTGCAAACTTCACGATGTTTATGGATTATAGGATACAATTTTTTTCCCTTTTTTTCCATTTTGGCCATATAGTAATTAGCTTAGCATATTTCAAAAAACACGATTTCAAGGAGACATTTGCTCATTTTCATTCATTTCAACGCAATAAACATTGATCATGCGTACCAAAAGTTTGTGTTTTTATGGGAATCTATAATCCATGATTTAGTCCATTAGTTTCTATCTAATGATGTTTAAATTTTTTTCATAAAAATCGCGATTTACACGGTCTATAACCCACTTGCACAGTTTCATTCTTCAATCCAATAGCAAATAAGCATGAACACTTTGAAATTCATGATTTTTATTGGCCATTTTTTATTTTCTTCGATCCAATAGCCAATTAATTGTGCGAACTTCAATATTTGTGATTTTCAATGACTCACAATTTCTTCCACTATGGTTCATTCGACCGAATGACAATATATTATGACTACTTAAAAGTTTACGATTTTGATGATTATACCTCACGATTTTGGCAATATTTGATCATTTCATCCTAATAGCAAGTACTATATGTACTTCAAAGTTAATGATTTTCATGGTCTATAACCATAGTTGCGCGATTTTCTGGACCCCCCTCTAATCGTCATATAGCTTTGCAGAGCAATTCTCAGTATATTTGGCAACTGATTCCTTCGATACACGAATTGGTTCCCAAAATTGGCATACCGCTTAGAAGTATGTGGAGCACAAAATTCTTTTAAGTGTACATGCACAAGACGCAATGCAATGTGTGTAGCCGATTAAATGGAGGTGCAAAATAGAATATATGAGTCGATGGTTTTAGTATAACTAAATACGTATGTTAGTAAAACGTGAAATGAAATCATGATCCTATCAAACCATGTGAAAAGAAAAACAAAACAAAAGAATGAACTCCATAGATCCATAGAAAGAAGCATTTAAGTATTTTCTATGAAAAATATTAAAATGCATAGTTAGCTTTCTAGTTCTAGTTTTCGATCATACACTTCAGTGTATGGTAAGCTCACCGAAAACAATTTTACAACGTACCACTGACCGAACCTGCATACCAAAGCAAGCTACCCCCATCAAATCCAAATTTTCTAAGTGACGAATTGCACACGTCGTACTAGGACTTGCTACGTACCATGTACCGTATGACTATGGCTATAACCCATGAATTTTGTTATTTTTCGTTCGTTTTGACCTGATGATAATTAATTATGCATACTTAAACATTTCTTTGTGACAACTTATTATAATATATTTATAGCATCATATATTATCATTAACTTTCTTAGTAGACTTTCTTGTGTAGTATATATTGCATCATTATATACAGTTATTAAAATGTTCATCTCGAAATAAAAATTCTTGACCTTCTTCTACATATGATTCATCATTTCATATGGTGTGTGAAGGGTTCGTGTCTCAGTAGCCTTACAAAACTTTTCATGGAACAGGCTTTTGCAGATGCTTACTCCTCACTGAAGAGTGAACTATCACATTTTTCAGATGATTGTGGTCCATGTTCAACAACGCCATTTGAAATTCTTAGAAAAATTATTCCAAGTATTGATTGAGAGCAGTGAAATGGTATGTTACATTTTCAGAAATGCTATTCCAGTGACATTGTGAAACAAAAACAATGTGTCATTGTGCATTCTTCCTGATCAATAGTTTGAGTTGGATTGCTAGCCTATTTGGTCAGTGGTGCATAAAAGCTGATACATCCTCGCAGAGAAGAACTTCAAGAGATAGGAAACAGAGATGTTCGCAGTCTGTTATAGAGATGGCAACAAGCAAGTGGTAGTGCAGAAATTAGTTCATGAGCCACAAGCTTCCAGAACAGAAACAGAAAATCATGCTTGGATATTCCAATTTAATTGTAAGAATGCACCTTTCTTGAAAAGAGGACATCCTGAGTTGGATAACATGCTGTCTCAAGTTTTGTCTACTTCCTTTTTCTTTCATTTGATGGTTGTGTGCAGGTGAGCTCGATGCAAACTTATTAAAATTCAGTTTTGGACAACTTGAACCATTATGCAGGATCCCCCAAAGGCATGAGGCTAGATTTGACATGGATACTGTTTTTATGAGCAGAAAACTTCTGGAGGATTCTTCTTCAGCTGCTTCAGACTTAGCTCGTTGGATTGTGACGATTGGTTGGTTGTTTCATTTCAAAGGTAAATATAGGTGTTAAGCTTCAGTTTGTATATCACTGGTAACCGGTCAATAGTGCTGAAGTACAAAGGACCTTCTTAGTGGCATGCTGTAGTTAATGGACGGTGGTCCCTCTTCCTAATCTTTCTTGCATAAAGACTGGCGCTGATTAGATTAGCAGTTGAACTAGTTCTGTTTTTCATGGAATTGTCATGTTCTTTTGAAGAGAGAAGAATTCTGATGCTGGTTTATGCTATTGCTTTTTGAAGGATCTGGGCATCATGAAATTGTCCATACAACTTGAGGAGGACGTTAGACATGGCAAAGTGGTGCCCTAAGTAGTTGTGTTGCTGTTCTCCAACTTGAATGGCATGACACTGGACTAAGATAACTCTTCAGTTATATTTGAGTGAGTCTCATCACGATCTTCAGATTCTTTTTACATGTTCTTAAATATTTAAATCTCTTGCCCATTCATTGTATTTTTTTTATAGTTCTTTGACTTGCTGATTTATAATTGCTTACATGAGAGCCCAGCAGCATTACTCTCTATTTCACTTGTGTCAGACAATTTTTCTATGCATCAGCATCACTTTTTAGGGCAGGTAAGACGAGACATGTCAGTTCCTTGACTTATGCTGTGTTTGGATGGAGGGTAGAGAAGGGAAGGGGAGAAGAAATTTAACCTTGTTTGAGAGTTGTAGTGGGAGGGTAGAGGAGGGAAATGAGGAGAAAATCTACACTAAAATCTCACGCCCCAAATTACGGGGTAAAGGAGGGGAAGGGAAAATTGGCAAGTTCCCTTCCTTTCCCTACCCTTCCTTTCTCCCAAACACAGCATAAAGGGAGACCTTCAGCTTGTTGCTTATTTTAGATATAATATTTGTAATAATGATTGTGTTCAGACTGGAAGAAAGTCAAATGTGGTTGCTTATGCTAATTATAGTATTTGTATTTATTAATGTGTTTGGACTTGAAGAAAGTGAAATGTGGATAAATGTACACGCAAAGCATCCAAAGCTGGTGAGACTTTCTTCATGATGCATATTCCCTCTTCTGATGTGTTCTCCCCTCATGGGTCCCTCACTTTGAAAGTGTTTAGACCCTCCAAATTCTGTGGTTACTGTTTGCATGTGGATTTTCTCTGAACCCAACAATTATGATTGTAGGTACTTGTTGTTATCAACATATTTGCTAGGATACACAGTGCACATCCTTAGAAGATGACAATGTACGTAGTAAACTAAAGATTGATAGTTAAGCGAAATAATATTCTTCAACGGACTTTGATGGACAAGGCCTTCTATTATCTGTATTTTTTGAGTGGTTTGGATACTTGGATTACATTTTATGCTATCGTGTATGGTTGTACCCTGACATGAACTTCAAGTGATACCATCTCATTTGTCCTTGTTGTCACAGCTTATATTGGCAGTGGATATGGTGGTGTTGGCCCGAATCAAGCTCCTGTTCTGTCGCTTAAGCAACTTGCAACTTCTCGCCTTCTCTACTTTGTGGCGAAGTTCTCCTTTGTGGCTGTTATTATGCTGCTCTTCCTCTATTAACTAGGTGAAATATCTTGTTTGGAGACTGAAATTGAAAGAGAGAGTTCTCCATGAGCAAGCGGTCATCAACAGTAGGCGAGAGATGATGTGGTCTTATAAATGGTAATGATGTTCTCATTTTATACATGGTGATGCTTCATGGATTGAGTCTTTTTGTACGTTGCCAGGCTATCGAGGTGTTTGTGGTCACTGTGTCATGTAGGTTACTTGCTCTATTTGTCCTCGTGATAATTGAGGGTGACCGATTGAAATTGTTTATACATTTATGGAAAGATATGTTTACTTGAGTACTGTATATGGAGAATTTGTATAGCCAAGTCGTTATAACTTGGAGAGTTATTCATGCTTTTCCTTTTCGGGGCCAGCTGTTGCAGCGTAACGTTAATGCGCTCCTGAAAAGTTGTTGCTTTCAAATCTCTCTTCTTGGCCAAAGTTTTGTATTCGATATATTTTGGAACAAGGTTCTGTAATTTTACGTAGCCATACACTTTTCAGTACATGCGTATTAAATAAGATCCGTCAAGTCACGGTCCTTGAAATAATTCGGTTTTTTCCTTTTCGTAGATTTTTCGTTTTTTCTCTTTCTTTGCAATTACTAACGTTTTCAAAAATATTTGATTAATACAAACAGTGAAATCCAACTTCGCGATTCTGATAGTTTGGCATATCTGAAAAATGCGATTATAATTAGCTGCGTAACAACTGGAACTTTCACTAACAACAAAGAAACAAATCGAAAATAATTACGACATCAGTGTGTGACAGATATGAGCTGTTACAGAAACCTCCCATAGCGCGCGTATGAAATAGATAATCTCAATTTGTATATCTAGATTTTCTTAAAGGGGGTTAGTAGAATCAAGAGTCTTAATATTCGGGTGAGCAAGGACCTGTTACCAACGAATGAGCAAGGGCTCCTTTAACCCACCAAAAGGGGAGCCCATTCTCAACGCAGTTTCTCCCGTACAGAATCAAGTTTCCGAAAGATCCATTTGTTGAAGAATCCAATAGAGAGAAACCATCGGGCAACGGTTTGACAGTACAATGTTTCCTAGATCAATTCCACCAGATCTGGCATCACTAGGAACTCACCCCCATAAAATTCCGGGATTCTCAAAATACTCTTTACAAATTTCAGGCGGCAACTCCTACACAGATACAACTCACGTATGCATTTTCTTTTGTATCCAGAAAACATTTCAAATGCCTGATCTGCAGAGGGTTCTGACTGCTCGGAGACTTCTAATACATCTTTTGCCGTGAGCTTTTGAAGAAAAATATACAGTATACAGAAAAACATTTTGTCCATTTATTTCCAATATTTGAGAGGGGAACATGACAAAAGCAAGACTGCAAGCTGGTCACAGAACTCAGCACTGCCATCTCACATTATACAGCAATTAGGCGAAGAACCGAGCATCTCTGGAGAACTGCAGAGATCAAAATAGAAAGGAAAATGCAGTCTTGTAAGCAGCAGCACAATTAATCACGATGAAGAGATCAGTCAACATACTTCACGTGTCAGATTGATTCGAGACATAAAACTCAAGATCAAAGTTTTAATGACAAGTAATCAACTTCTCTCAAGAGGAAGCTTGATGAAGCAGGACAAACTCTTCATTACATATCCGAAATAAAGCGCAAGCTAAAAGAAAGGAAAATGCTTGGGCAAGAGATAATAAATAGGTTTAATTGTGAATAGACCCCATGTACTATCGCCCAATTACGGATAGAACCCCTGCAGTTATATTGCCAAATTTTAACTCTTTTACCCTTAGGAGGTCTGTCAAACAAACAGTTTTCTGTTTCTACGAGGGTAAGGGAACCCCCAAAAAAAAAATCTTTCAAGGGGTCTCTCTGTAACGATAGACTACAGGGGGTCCATCCGCAATTGGGCGATAGCAGAGGGGTCTATCAACAATTAAACCTAGTAAACAAATAAATATGTAATACTCCAACAGAGAGCAAAATAGTCCAGAATGGGATAAATAGTCTGTATGGTAAATGAGCTGGAAAGAGTAATAGTCCTAAATGGAAATAAATATCTTATTTTTCCTATATTCATCTCTTCAACAAGCACCTTTAGTAGAAGCCTTAACAATAAACTACAGGGGGTCCATCCGCAATTGGGCAATAGCAGAGGGGTCTATCCGCAGTTAAACCTAGTAAATATAAATAAATATGTAATACTCCAACTGAGAACAAAATAGTCCAAAATGTGAATAAATAGTCTGTCTGGGGAATGAGCTGGAAAGAGTAATAGTCCTAAATGGAAATAAATGTCTTATTTCTTATATTCATTTCTTCAACAAGAACCTTTAGTAGAAGCCTTACCCCATCTATACAGGCTTTGTAATATGATCATCAAAAGGGGAACCTTCCTGTTTGATTCTTAATATGAAATTAAATTTACTTAGGTTCCTAAGACCTCTCAGCCTTTTACCTTATCTTCAACTACAATGTATTCTGAAGTTTTGTTTCAAAAATTAACAATTACATCTCCAAATCACCACTGCTATATATCACACATATGGATGCTGTAAGAGGCAGATTATATGAATAGAGAATTGAGTGGCATGCTATGACTATGTAAACTGGCAATCATAAAATGTAACTGAGTTTTTAATTTTTTAGTACTTCAAAATATGCGATTTTTATAGGCTATAACCCATGATTTTTGTTAATTTTCATTCATTTTGACCTAATTACAAATAAGTATGCGGCCTACAAAATTTACGCCTTTCATGGGCAACACATGATATTCGTCCTTCTTTGTTCGTTTTGACCCAACGATAATTAACTGAGTCTGTATCAAAAATCACAATTTCAAAGGCTACAATCCACGATATTTACTCATTTTTGTTCATTTCGATGCAATGTCAATTGATCAAGAGTGCTAAAAAGCTTGTGATTTTCATGGGAAATAATAACCCGCGATTTAGTCTATTTTTGTTAGTTTCGATCCAATGATAATTAAATTTCTTTTATAAAAAATTATGATTTTCATAGGCTATAAACCATGTTTTTTATCAATTTTCATTTTTCAACCCAATGACAAATAAGTACGCACACTTACAAATTCATGATTTTCATAGGCTAGTCCATGATTTTTGCACTTTTTTTATCATTTCAACCAAATAGCAATTTTATAGTGCAAATTTCAATATTCACATTTTCATGAGCTTATAACTCAAGATTTTTGTCCATTATGATTCATTCAACCAAGTGACGAGTAATTATGACTAATTCAAGGTTTGCAATTTTGATGGGTCATAACTCATGTTTCTGGAAATTGTTTATTGTTTCATACTAATGACAAATAACTTATGTACTTCAAAATTCGCAATTTTCATTGGCTATAACCTAGGATTTTCGTCAATTTTCGTTCATTTAAATCTAATGCCAATTAATTGCGCATACTTCAAAATTCACGATTCATGTGCTATTACCCACAATTTTCAAAATTCATGTATCTCATGGCTATAAACCCACAAATTTTAGCAATTTTCATCCGTTTTGACCCGATGATAATTAAGTTTTCTTTTTCCAAAGTGCGATTTTTATGGGCTATAACCAATGATGTTTATCAAATTTTCTCTATGATCCAATTCACAATTTTCATAGGCTTAACCCACGAATTTGGTCAAAATTTGCCTATTTCGACCTAATAACAATTAATTAGGCATTCACTTCAAAATTCACAATTTTCATTGGTTATAACTCACGAATTTAATCTATTTTTATTTTTATTAAATTCGACCCATTTACAATTAAATTCTTTGATAAATAATCGCGATTTTCATAGCTATATAACTCACGATTTTTGTCAATTTTCATTTTTCAACCCAATAACAAATAAGTAGGCATACTTCAAACATCATGATTTTCATGTGCTATAGTCCATGATTTTTGTCCATTTTTATTTGTTTTGGTCTAATAACAAATAATTGTGTGAACTTTAATATTCGTAACTTTTATCGGCTAAAGCCAACAATTTTGTCCATTATTATGCAATTTGACCTAATGATAATTATGACCAACTCATATTACATAATTTTGATGGGTTATAACTCACGATTTAGGCAATTTTTGTTCATTTGGCCCTAATGACAAGTAATTTATTCACACTTCAAAATTTGCAATTTACAATTTTACATGGTTACTAACACACGATTTGTCAATTTTCATTCCTTTTGATCCAATGATAAATAATTATATGTGCTACAAATTTGTAATTCTCATAGGTTGTTACCTACGATTTTAAAAAATTTTGTGAATTTCAAGAGACTATAACTGACAATATTTCACAATTTTTGTTCTTTTTGACCCAAGGGAAATTAAGTATTTTTTTCAATAACTGTGATTTTCATAAGCAATAACTAACGATTTTCCAATTATCGTTTTTTTGAGCTAATGGAAAATAAGTATGTGTTCTTTAAAGTGAACTCTTTCCATGGGTTTAACCCACAAATTACCCATTTTTGTCTGTTACAACATAATGACAGCTAATTAGGCATACTCTTCAGAATTCACAATTTTCATGGACTGTAACCCATAATTTTTTTTCGCACTTTAACTTGTTTCGACTTAGTAACAACTAATTATGCGTACAATAGAAATCGCGACTTTCATGGGTTACACTTACAACCCACGATTTTTGCTAATCTTCATTCATTTTGACCCAATTAGAAATTAAGTATGTGTACTTTGAAATTCACGAATTTCATGAGTTATAACATGATTATTTTTCATTTTTTTAATTTCAGGGCAATAGTAATTAACTAAGCATAATTCAAAAATCACAATTCCATGGGCTATAACCCATAATAATTGCTCATGTTCATTTGTTTTAACCCAATGATAATTAATCGTGTGTACCAAAACATTTGTGACTTTCTTACGAAATTATAACCAACAATTTAGTTTATTATTTACATTATTTTTGACCCAATGACAATTAAAGTTTTCATAAAAAAGTGTGATTTCCAAGGACTAAAATTCACAATTTTTGCCTTTTAATTCTTCAATTCAAGGACGAATAAGTATATGCACTTCAAAATTCATGATTTTTATGGGCTATATTCTATAATTTTAGCCAATTTTGTTCTTTTCGATCCAATAGCAATTACTTGTGTGAACTTCATTATTCACAATTTTTATGGGCATATAACTCACGATTTTTGTCCATTGTGATTCATTAGATAGAATAACAATCAATTGTGAATACTTGAAAGTTGGTGATTTTGACGAATTATAACCCACGATTTTGCCAATTTTTATCGTTTCATCCCAGTAACAAACTATATGTACTTCAACATTCGAGCTTTTCATGGGCAAAAACTCATTATTGTCAATTTTCGTTCATTTTGACCATATGTTATATGTACTTTAAATTTCATGGATTCATTTTACCTACAAGTTTTAAATTTTGCAAATTTCATGGGCGACAATCCACGATTGTCAATTTTCATTCGTTTCCACCCAATATCAATTATTTTGCTCAACATTTCCCCCTATTGACAACTAAGTTTCCTTTCTCCAAAGATTGTCATTCTCATGGGCTATAACCAACGATATTTGTCAATTTTCTTCTATGACGCAATATACGATTTTCGTGAGCTTTAACCAAAAAATTTGTCTGTTATTGTTAGCTTCGATCTAATGATAATTAATTAGGCATACACTTCAAATTTGCACTTTTATGAAGTATAACCTACGATTTTTGCCTATTTTTATTTGTCTCAACCGAACTGTAATTAAATTTTCTTTTACCAAAAATCATGATTTTTATTGGCTATACCCATGATTTTTATCCATTATTGTTCATTTCACCCAATGACAATTAACTATTGACTTTATATTTCATGATTTTTAAATGAAAATTAGCTATGACTTTATATTTCATGATTTTTATGGCTTAACCTGCGAGCATAATCTATGACTTTTGCTAATTTTTATTCATTTCAACCAATAGAGAGCATTTGTGCTTTTCATGGGCTACACTCATGATTTTTAAAATTCGCAATTTTCATGGACTATAACCCATACTTTTTCCCAAATTTTCCTTTTTACGACCAATTGGCAATTAAGTCTTTTTTTTAACAATCATAATTTTCATGAACTATAACTAAGATTTTTATCAATTTTCCATATTTGAACCTGATGGCACATAATAACCCTCAAATTTTGTCCACTTTTGTCTGTTCTGACCTATTAGTAATTAGTTAGGCGTATACTACCTACGACCTAGTCTATTTACATTGATTTCGACCTAATGACAATTAATTAGGCATACACATCAAATTTAGCAATTTTAAAGGGTTATAGCCCAAATTTTTTGTCTATTTTTTGTTAGTTTCGTCCGTAATGCAATTAAATTTTCTTTCACCACAAATTGTGATTTTCATCAACTACAACATATGATTTTTGTCAATTTGCATTTTCCAAACCAATGACAATTAAGTATGCGCACTTTAAATTTCATGATTTTTATGAGCTATAATCAATTATTTTTGTCAATTTTTAATCGTTTTGGCCTTATAGCAATTGATTGTGCAAACTTTAATTTTCGGGATTTTCATAGGCTGTAATCAACGATTTTTGTCCATTACTATTGATTTGACCCAATGACAATTAATTATCACTACTTCATATTTCGTGATTTTTATGGGTCAAAATCCGCATTTTTGGCAATTTTTGTTTGTTTCGCCCCAACCCTAAGTAATTAGACATACATCAAAATTTGCAATTCACATGGACAATAACCTACTATTCTTTGTCAATTCTAATCATTTCAACACAATGACAAGTAATTATGCATACTTTAAAAAATTTCTCAATTACCCACCATCTTGAAAATTTTGCATATTTCATGGACTATAACCTAAATTTTTTCACAATGCTCGCTCTTTTCAACCTAAAGGCAATTAAGAATTTTCCCCCCTCAACAATCATGATTTTCATAGTCTATAACTAATAATGTTTGGCAATTTTCGTTCTTTGACCTAATGTCAAATAAGTATGCGTACCAAAAAGTTAATGGTTTTCATGGACTACCAATGAATTTAGTCCACTTTTTTCTGTTACGACATAATGACAATTAATTAGACGTACATTTCAAAACTTGCAATTTTTATAGATTATAACCCATAAATTTTACGTACTTTAATTTGTTTCGACCATGTAGCAACTAATTGTGTACTTCACATTTGCGATTTTTATGGGCTACAACCCACAAGTTTTGTTAATTTTCATTCACTTTGACCCAATTAGAAATAAGTATACACACATTAAAATTTACAATTTTCATGGTTTAGAACACATTTTTTATTTTTGCTCTTTTTGGCCTAATTAATTAAGCATATTTCAAATATCACAATTTCAATAGCTATAACTGATATTTGTTAATTTTTGTTCATTTCAACCTAATAAAAATTGATCACGCTTACAAAAAATTTTTTATGGGAAATTAACCCACAATTTAGTATATTTTCATTAGTTTCGACTTAATGGAAATGAAGTTTTCTTCAAAGGTCGCGATTTTCATGGGCTACAACCAACGATATTAGTCAATTTTTTTATTACCCAATTCACGACTTTCATGGGCATCCTTAATTTTTGTTCGTTATTATCAGTTTCAACAAATGAAAATTACTTAGGAATACACCTCAACATTGGCAATTTTCACAAATTATAACCCGTGGATTTTGTCTATTTTTGTTAGCTTCAACCAAATTGCAATTAAATTTTCTTTCATAAAAATTCGCGATCTACACGGGCTATGACCCACGATTTTATTGATTTTTGTTCTTCAATCCAGTGATAATTAAGTATACGTACTTCAAAATCCGTAATTTTCATAGGCTATAATCCATGATTTTTATCCATTTTTGTTTGTTTCGACCATAATATCAATTGATTGTTAGAACTTCCATATTCATGATTTCATGGGTTATAATCCATAATTTTTGTTCATTATTTGTTCATTCGACCCAACAACAATTAATTATGACCACTACATATTTTGTGATTCTAGTGGGTTATAATCTGTTATTTTGGCAGCTTTTGTTTGTATCGTCCCAATCGCAAGTAATTATACGTACATCAAAATTTGCAATCCATATTGATAATAACCTATGATTTTTTTGACAATTTTTGTTTTTATCGACCCATTGGCAAGTATCAATGTATACTTTAAAAATTATGATTCTCATGGACTATTACGAATAATTATGAAGATTCATGAATTTCATGCACTATAATCTCAATTTTTGTTTTTTTCAAACCAGTGGCAATTTAAGTATTTTTTCAACAATTGTAATTTTCATGGGCTACTAACATTTTTTGGTAAATTTTGTTCTTTGATCTGATGCCAAATAAGTGTGTACCCTGAAGTTAATGACTTTCATGGGCTTTTAACCCATGAACTTTGTCCCTTTTTTCGACCTAATGACAATTAATATGGCATACACTTCAAATTCGTAATTTTTAAAGATTATAACCCATGAATTTTTAGCACTTTAATTTGCTTCGACCGCGTGGTAACTAATTATGTGTACTTTAAAATTTACAATTCTTATGCGCCATAGCACACAAGTTTTATTAATTTTCATTCATTCGTTTTGACCCAATTACAAATAAGTATGCACACATAAAGGTTCATGATTTTCATTGTTTAGAACATAATATTTTTTTCATTTTTGATCGTTTTCGCCTAATTAATTAAGCATATTTCAAAAATCACAAATTCAATGGCTATAACTCACGATATTTGCTAATTTTTGTTGGTTTCAACCCAATGATAATTGATCATGGTTACCAAAGAAAAATTTATTTTCATGGGAAATTATAATCCACTATTTAGTATAATTTCCATAAGTTTCGACTTACTAGAAATTAAGTTTTCTTTCTTCAAAGATCGCGATTTTAATGGCCTATAACCAACTATATTTGTCAATTTTCTTCTATGACCCAATTCACGATTTTCATGGGATATAACCTACAAATTTTGTTCGTTATTGTCAGCTTCAACAAATGACAATTAATTAGGCATATACATCAGAATTCGCAATTTTCATGAATAATAAACCATGATTTTTGTCTATCTTTGTTAGTTTCGACCAAATTACAATTAAATTTTCATTCATAAAAAATCGCGATTTTATAAGCTATAACCCATAGTTTTTGTCCAATTTCATTCTTTGATCCAATGACAATTAAGTATATTTACTCTAGAATTCGTGATTTTCATGGGCTATAATCCATGATTTTTGTCCATTTTTGCCCTTTCCACTAGCAATTGATTGTTCAAACTTTAATATCGCAATTTTCATGGGTTATACCCACAGTTTTTGTTCATTATTGTTCATTTGACGCAACGACAATTAATTATGACCACTTCATATTTTATGATTTTGGTGGGTCATAATCCATGATTTTGGCAATTTTGTTGTTTTCGCCTTAATTGCAAGTAAATATACATACACCAAAGTTCGCGATTTACATGGACAATAACTTACAATTTTTTCAATTTCCGTTCATTTGTAACTATGCGTACTTCAAATTTGGTGATTTTCATGGCCTATCACCCACAATTTTGAAAATTCATGAACTTCATGGGCTATAATCCTACAATTTTTCTCAATGTTCATTCTTTTAGACCCAATGATAATTAAGTATTTTGTCTTCAACAATCGTGATTTCCATGGGCTATAACTAATAATTTTTGAAATTTTCATTATTTGACCTGCATCAAATAAGTATGCTTCCTTTAAAACTAATGAATTTCATAAGCTTTAACCCACGAACTTTGTCCATTTTTCTGTTTCGGCCCAATGACAATTAATTAGGCATACACTCCAAATTGTGAAATTTTAATAGATTATAACATGTGAATCGTTTGCACTTTAATTTGTTTGTCATGTGGCAACTAATTGTGCAAACTTTGAAATTCACGATTTTTTTTGGGTTGCATGCCACAAGTTTGTTAATTTTCCTTCATTTTGACCTAATTACAATTAAGTATGCGCACATAAGAATTCACGATTTTCATGGTTTAAAACAAAAAAAAATCCTTTTTTCATTTCAGCCTAAATAATTAAGAATATTTCAAAAATCATTCAACAGCTCTAACTAACAAAATTTGCTAATTTTCCTTTGTTTCAATTTAGGGATAATTGATCATGGTTACCAAAAAAATTACCTTTCAAGGGAAATTATAACCCAAGATTTACTAAATTTTCGTTAGTTTTCAACTTAGGGGCTGTTTGGTTCGTTTTTTAACTCGGTGAAAAAGTTTTACACCGCCTCCACATCAGATTTTTCGTGACCACGTAGGATATAAGCTTTCCGTCGGTTTTTTTCCCATCTTTGGTTCGCTAGAGTTGAAGAAGGGAAACTCGGTGAAAATCGCCGCCACATCAGATTTTTTCTCCCCCAATTCCTTCCTCAACCTCGTGAAATCGACGAAAACTGTAACCACGTCAGCTTTTTGCCATATAAACAAAAGTTTTCCCTTTTTTCCATGCAAAACAAACACAAGAAAAATAAATACACTAGTTTCCCACCATTTTTTTTGTGCGAACCAAAATGAAATAATCTATTTCTTGGAAAAGTTTGGAAAACTCAAAACTTGTGTTTTTTGTACATGGAAATGCATTTTCCTATATCTAGGAAACGAACCAAACAACCCCTTAATGGAAATTAAGTTTTCTTTCTTCAAAGATTGTGATTTTTCATACGCTATATAACCAATATTTGTCAAATTTTATTCTATGACCAAATTCATGATTTTTATGGTTTTAACCCACAAAATTTTGTTTATTATTGTTAGTTTCGACAAATGACAATTAATTAGGCACACACTTCAAAATTTAGCATTTTTTCATGAATTGCAACCCACAAATTTTTTCTATTTTTGTTATTCTCGACTAAATTTTTTGTTATAAAAATCATGATTTTCATGGGCTATAACCCATGATTTTTATCAGTTTTGGTTCTTCGTTCTAATGGCAATTAAGCATGTGCACTTTAAAATTCATGATTTTTATTGGTTTTAATCAATACTGTCTATTTTTATTCATTTCGACCCTGTAGCAATTGATTGTTCAAACCAATGTTTTAAATGTCGGCCGACATGTCTCTAGGACGTTTTCAACTCGTATGTCGGTTTTCAAGGTCAAATCGAAAATATCAGGGTCGCGGCATATCGGCCTATTTTTTAGCTTTGAAAAATCGACAGATATTATACTTTTTTAAGATCCGTTTTTTGTTATCGGATTTAGGTTTAGTGATAAATACCCAAATCGGTTTGACCTGTTCTCATGTTTAAGGGTTTTTTATGAACCCGATAGAGAATTTATGAACCCAAATACATATATTATTTACTTTTTTTATTTGTTTAGTCTATAGAATTTATAAAATATGCTTATATTAAATTTATGAATGCTTAGATTACATTTAGGACATGATTATACATATGCGCACTATCCGATATGACAATCCGATATTTAGTCAATGTCTCCCGATTTTCGCTATCCGATATGGATTTCAGCCATCCGACATGAACCCGACATCCGACATTTAAAATCTTGGTTCAAACTTGAATATTCTCGATTCTCACGGGTTATAAATTACAATTTTGTCATTATTGTTCATTCGACGTAGTGATAATTAATTATGACTTCTTATTTCGTGATTTTTATTGGTTATAAACAGTGATTTGGGCAATTTCTCTTCCTTTCGCCTTAATCACAAGTAATTACACATTCATATGTACATCAATTATCGCAATTTACATGGACAATAATCTATATTATTGTCAATTTTCGTTCGTTTCGACCAAATGGGAAGTAATCATGCGTATTTCAAATTTTGTGATTTTCATGGGCTATTACCCATAAGTACAAAAATTCGTGAATTGTATTGACTATAACTTGTAATTTATTTCAATGTCCTTTCTTTTCAACCTCGTGGAAATTAAGTATTTTCTCTTTACAATCAAAATTTTCATGGGCTATATTTAGCAATTTTTGGAAAATTACATTATTGGACCCAGTGTCAAATAAGTATGCATACCTTAAAGTAAATTATTTTCGTGCGCTTTAATCCACGAACTTTGTCCCTTTTTTTCTATGTCGACCTAATGACAATTAATTAGGCGTACACTTCAAGATTCACAATTTTCAAAAATTATAACGCATGAATTTTTCATACTTTAATTTGCTTGGACCATGTGGCAACTAATTGTGCGTACATTAAAAATCACAAAATTTATGGGCACAAGTTTTATTAATTTTCATTCACTTTAACCAAATTACAAATAAGTATTCGCACATAAAAATTCACAATTTTCATGGTTTAGGACACATTTTTTCCATTTTTGTTTGTTTCGACCTAATTAATTAAGCTTATTTCAAAATTCACAAGTTCAACTGCTATAACTAACAATATTCGCTAATTTTCGTTCATTTCACTCCAATGATAATTCATCATGGTTACTAGAAAAATTTATTTTCATGGGAAATTATAACCTACAATTTGGTATATTTTTGTTAGTTTCAACTTAATGAAAATTAATTCTTCTTTCTCCAAAGATTATGATTTCCATGGGCTATAACCAACAATATTTGTCAATTTTCTACTATGACGCAATTTTCTACTTTAAAATTAATTCTATTTTCGTTAGTCTCGACCAAATTGCAATTAAATTTTTTTCATCAAAATCACAATTTTCATGGGCTATATAACCAATGATTTTTGTCAATTTTCGTTCTTTGATCCAAGGAAATTAAGTATGCATACTTCAAAATCCATGATTTTCATTGGCTGTAATCCATGATTTTTGTCCATTTTTATTTGTTTTCGTCCTATAGCAATTGACTGTTCAAACTTGAATATTCCTTAATTTCATGGACTATAACTCACAATTTTTGCTCAGTATTTTTGTTTCGACGCAACAATTAATTATGACCTCTTCATATTTCATGATTTTGATGGGTTATAAACCATGACTTTGGCAATTTTTCTTCATTTCACCTTGATCGCAAGTAATTATATGTACATCAAATTTCGCAATTTACACGGACAACAATCTATGATTCTTGTCAATTTTTGTTCTTTTTGACCAAATAACAAGTAATTATGCATACTTACAAATCTGTGCTTTTCATGGGCTATTACGCACAATTACAAAAATTTCTGAATTTCATGGACTGTAGCCTATAATTTATCTCAAAATTCATCATTTTCAATCCAATGGCAATTAAGTATTTCATCTTGAATAGTTGTGATTTTCATGGGCTGTAACCATTAATTTTTGGAAAATTACATTCTTTGACCAAATATCAAATAAGTATGTGCGCCTTAAAACATTTTTTATGGGATTTAACACACGAACTTTGTCCATTTTTCTATTTCAACCTAATGACGATTAGTTAGACGTACAATTCACGATTCGCAGTTGTCATAGATTATAACCCATGAAAATTTTCACTTTAATTTATTTCAACCATATGGCAACTAATTGTGCGTACTTTTATATTCACAAATTTTATGGGTTGTTAATTTTCATTCATCTTAACCTAATTACAAGTATGCACACATAAAAATGGTTTTAATGGTTTGGAACACATTTTTTCCACTCATTACAGCATATTTCAAAAATCACAAATTCAATGACCATAACTAACAATATTTGATAATTTCTGTTCGTTTCAATCTAATGATAATTGATCATGGTTACCAAAAAAATTATTTCCATAGGAAATTATAACCCACAATTTAGTATATTTTCGTTACTTTCGACTTGATGGAAATTAAGTTCTATTTCTTCAAAGATTATGATTTTCATGGGTTATTCCAACAAAATTTGTTAATTTTCTTCTATTCACGATTTTCATGGGCTTTAACCCACAAATTTTGTTCGTTATTGTTAGTTTCGACAAATGATAATTAATGAAGCATACACATCAAAATTTTGCACTTTCATGAATTATAACACACAATGTTTTATATTTTCATTACTTTTGACCAAATTGCAATTAAACTTGTTTTCATCAAAAATTGTGATTTTCATGAATTATAACCAACGATTTTTGTTAATTTTTGTTCTTCGATCCAATGGCAATCAAGCATGCGCACTTCAAAATTCATGATTCTCATTGGCTATAATCCCATAATTTTTTATTCATTTTTGTTTGTTTCGGCCATATAGCAATTGATTGTTCAAATTTGAATATTCACAATTTTCATGACCTATAACCCATGGTTATTGTTCGTTATTGTTCATTCGATGCAATGACAGCTAATTATGATCAGTTCATATTTTGTGATTTTGATGGCTTTAACCCACGAACATTGTCATACTTCATGATATGTCAATTTTCATTAGTTTCAACCAAATAACAAGTAATTATGTGTAGTTTAAAATTTGTGATTTTCATGAGCTATTACCCATAATTTTCAAAATTCATTGATTTCATGGACTATAACCTGTAATTTATCTCAATGTTTGTTCTTTACAAACAAGTGGCAATTAAGTTTTTTTCCCCTTCAACAGTCATCGTTTTATGGGTTATAACTAAAAAATTTAATTTAGTTTTAAACTAATGTCAAATAAATATGCATATTTTAAAGTTAATGATTTTCACGGGCTTTAACATACGAACTTTGTGCATTTTTTCTATTTCAACCTTCTAACAACTACTGAAGTGTATTCTTCAAAATTTACAAATTCATAAATTATAACCCATGAATTATTTGCACTTTAATTTGTTTAGACCATGCGGAAACTAATCATGTGTACTTCAAAATTTTTGCAATTTTCATGAATTATAACCCACAAATTTTTCCTATTTTCATCCGTTTTGACCAAATTGCAATTAATTTTTTCTATCAAAACTATCAATTTTCATAGACTATAAGCTCACAATTTTTGTCAAATTTTTGTTCTTTGATCCAATTGCAATTAAGCATGCATAGTTCAAAATTCATGGATTTCATAAGCTATAATCCATAATTTTAATTTTCTTTTCAGCCTAATTAATTAAGCATATTTCAAAATCACAAATTCAACACTATAACAATATTTGCTAACTTTTGTTCGTTCCAACCCAATAATAATTGATCATGGTTATCAAAAAAAATTATTTTAATAGTAAATTATAACTAACGATTTACTATGTTTTCCTTAGTTTTGATTTAATGGAAATTAAGTTTTCTTTCTACAAAAATCGATTTTCATATGCTATATAATCAAAGATATATGTCAATTTTCTGCTGTGAACCAATTCATGCTTTTCATGGGCTTTAACCCACAAATTTTGTTCGTTATTATCAATCTCAACCAAATGATAATTAATTAGGCATACACTTCAAAATTTACAATTTTCATGAATTATAACCCAAGATGTTCGTCTATTTTTGTCAGATTCTATCAAATTACAATTAAAAATTTCCTAAATCAAAATCGCGATTTTCATGCGCTATAACTCGTAACTTTTGTCAATTTTCATTCTCCGATCTAATAGCAATTAAATATGCGTAATTCAAATTTAGTGATTTTCATGGGCTATAATCCTTATTCTTGTCCATTTTTTGCGTTTTGATCTAATAGTAATTGGTTGCTCAAACTTCAATATTCACGATTTTCATAGACTACAATCCGTAATTTTTGTTCATTATTGTTCACTCGACCTAAGGACAATTAATTATGACCACTTCATATTTCAATATTTTGATAGGTTATAACCCATGATTTTGGTAATTTTTTTCGTTTTGCCCTCATACAAGTAATTATACATACTTCAAAATTCACGATTTTGATGGGCTATCACTTATGAGTTTTAAAATTTGTAAATTTCATGGGCTATGATTAGCGATTTTTATCAATTTTCCTTAGTTTCAACACCTAATGACAGTTAAGTTTTCCTTCTTCAAACATTATGATTTTCATGGGTAATAACCAAGGGTAATTGAACTTTTTTCCTATTACCCAAGTTTTACATGCATTCGACGAACATATTTTGTACAATATTGTCTTTAGGCACACATCAATTTTTGCAATTTTCAAAGGTCATCCCACGATATTTGTCTCTTTTCATTAGTTTTGACCAAACTGCAATTAAATTTTCTTTCACCAAAAATCTCGATATAAGCTACGACTTTTGTCACTTTTCGTTCTATGACCTAATGGCAAATAAGTTTGCGCACGTTATAACTAGTGATTTTCATGTGCTATAATCCAAGACTTTATCCATTTTTGTTTGTTTTCGCCATATAGCAATTGATTGTGTAAACTTCATTGTTCGTAATTTTCATGGCTATAATCCAAGCTTTTTGTCCACTTTTGGTTCATTTCGGCCCAGTAGCAATTGATTGTGTGAAATTCATTATTCAAAATTTTCATGGGTTATAATCCACAGTTATAGTCTATTATTGTTCATTCGAACCTAATGACAATTATCTATACATCAAAATTCAAAATTTACATGGACAATAACCTACGGTATTTGTCAATTTTTGTTTGTTTCTACCCTATGGCAAGTAGTTATGCGCACTTCAAAATTTGTAATTTTCATAATTATTACCCATATTTTTGAAGCTTCGTGAATTTCGTGGACTATTACCTACAATTCAGAATATTCATGGGTAGTAACACACAAATTTTGTACAATATTGTCTATTTCCACCTAATGACAATTTATTAGGTATACACATCAAATTTCGCAATTTCAAGGGTTATAACCCACGGTTTTTATCTAATTTTTTAGTTTCCAGCCAATTGCAACTAATTTTTTATAGAAAATCCTATTTTCATGGGTTATAACCCGCGATTTTTATCAATTTTCTTTCTTCGACCAAATGGAAATAAGCATGCATCCGTCAAAATTCGTGATTTTCATGTGCAATAGTCCATAGCTTTTGTCCAATTTTGTCCATCTCGACCTAATAGCAATATATTGTGAACTTCAATATTCACGATTTTTATAGGCTATAACCTATGGTCTTTGTCTATTACTGATCATTCTACCCAATGACAATTAATTGTAACTTCATACGTGATTTTAATGGGTTATAACGTGCAATTTTCACAATTTTTGTTCATTTCGCCGCCAAATGGCAAGTAATTACACGTACTTCAAAATTCACATTTTACATGGTTTACAATCTATGATTTTTATCAATTTTTGTTTTTTACCTAATGACAAGTAATTATGCATACTTCAAAATTTAAGATTTTCATGAGCTATTACCAACGATTCAAAATTCACGAATTTCATGGACGCCCATAATTTTTCTAAACTTCCATTCTTTTCAACCCAAAGACAATTAAAGTATTTTGTTCTTCAATAATAGTGATTTTTATGGGCTATGATTAACGATTTTTGTCAATTTTTGTTCTTTGACTTAATGGTAAATAAGTATGCATACCTTAAAGTTTATGATTTTCATGGACTTTAACCCAAAAATTGTCCATTTTTGTCTATTTCGACCTAGTGGCAATTAATTAGGCATACACTTCAAAATTCATAATTTTCATGAATTATAACTCGAGATTTTTTTTGCACCTTAATTTGTTTTGACCAAGTGGCAACTAATTATTCATACTTTAAGATTTGTAATTCTCATGGTCATGGGTTACAACCCAGGATTTTGTTCACTTTCGTTCGTTTTGACCCAATTAAAGATAAGTATATCGTATACGTTCTCAAGAATTAACGATTTTCATGAATTAGAACACTATTGTTTCCCTTTTTTCGTTACGGCTCAATACTAATTAAATAAGCTTATTTCAAAAATCACAGGCTACAACCTCATGATATTTGCTCATTTTTTATTGTTTCAACTCAGTGGGATCGTGTTCCAAAAAAATGTATTTTAATGGAAAATTATAACCCATGATTTAATATTTTTTCATTAGTTTCAACTTAATAGATATTAAATTTTCTATCATAAAAAATCGTGATTTCAATAGGCTAGGCTAACATATGATTTTTATCAATTTTCATTTTTTATCTCAATGGCAAATAAGTATGCACACTTTAAAATTCATGATTTTCATAGGCTATTGTTCACGACTTTTATTGATATTTGTTATTTTCAACTAAATAATAATTAATTGTGTGAGCTTTAATATTCGCAATTTTCATAGGCTTAAATCCATGAGTTTTGTCCATTATTATTCATTCAAATCCAATAAAAATTAATTATGAATACTTCAAAAATTGTGATTTTCTTTGGTTACAACCTATGATTTTAGTAATTTGGCTAGTTTCGTCCTACTAGTAAGTAACTATATGTACGTCAAAACTCGCGATTTTCATGGGATATAGCCCATAATTTTTAAAAAATTCTCATTCTTTTCGATCCTATGGCAATTTATTATGTGTGCTTCAAAATATATGATTTTCATGGGCTAGTACCCATGATTTTCAAAATTCATGAATTTCATATGCTATATTTGCTATATTATTAAGTATTCATATGTGAGTATAGCCTCACATCGGATTGAATAAGAAAATAGTGATGGGTTTAAGATAGGAGATTGGGACTAATACCTAATTGCTTAAGTTTTTAGGTTAAAATTGGTTTCTAGCCTCTGTTTAAGGTCATATAACATACATGTCCCGTAATTTTTTTTTCAATTTTCGCTCATTTCGACCAAATGACAATTAAGTTTTCTTTCTTCAAAATCACAATCTTCTTGGTGTATAACCACCGAATTTTATCAATATTCTTCTTTGACAAAATGCTAATTAGTATGCATACCTTAAAATTCACAATCTCATGAGCTTTAACCACAGGATTTTTGCTCATTATTGTTTGTTTCAAACTAATTGCAATTAATTATACATACTTTAAAAATCATAATTTCCATAGGTTTTACCCATGATTTTCAAAGTTCGTACATTTCATGGCTATAATCCATGATTTTTGCCAATTTTCATTCATTTCGACCCAACGGCAATTAGTTCCTTTTCTTTCAAAATTCAAGATTTTCATGGGCTATAAACAACGGTTTTTGTTAAGTTTCACTATTTGACCTAGTGAAAATAAGTATGTGTACATTGAAGTTCACGTCTTTCATTGACTTTAACCTACAAATTTTGTCCATTTCATCTATTTCCACCTAATGGCAATGAATGAGGCAAACCTTCAATATTCGTTCATGGGTTATAACCCATGATTTTTTTTGCATTTTCATTTCTTTCGACCTAATGACAACCAATTATACTTACTTTAAAATTCATGATGTTTATGGCTGAAACCCATGATTTCTATTAATTTTCGTCCTTTTTTACTAATTACAAATAAGTATGTATACTACAGAATTCACGATTTTCATAGGTTATAACACGATTTTATCCCCTTTTGTTCGTTTCAACCCAATGGTAATTAACTAAGCATATTTTAGAATTCACGATTTCATGGGTTATAACCCATATTACTTGCTTATTTTCATTTGTTTTGACCCAATGAAAGCTGCTTCTTACATCTAAAATTATAGAACAGTTTGTACAGAAAGTAGTGAAAGTAAAAGAAATGTCTAGATTTTCCCAAGAAACTTCAATATCATATGTTGTGAAAAAAAATGTGATAAATGCATGAAGTCATAAAAATAGAAGATACCTAATGACCAATTTTTTACGAGATTATTGATGTTTTCCTAATAATTTTTTTAATAACCTCAGACTGCACCAGTATACTCACTTACCCCACCTAACAAATTAGATTGACTTAATATAATTAATAGAAGTCATTAAAATTGAAATGATATACATCTGTTATCTAATGCGACAGAAATAATGATTCCACAGTCGATCTTGGTAATGACACAGGTTTCACATGTGCCTGGACATGGGACTTCACCCTTTGAGCATGTGTGTAAAAGAACAATGTCGAAGACTTACAGTTGGCCTTCAAGGTTTGCTATATCAAGATCTGGAGCAAGCTCTTGGACGATATCACTAGGAGGTTGACCGCATTCTTGCATTTTTTGCATTAGATCAACAATCTTTTGGAAGTTATCAGGATCGTTTTCATATGCATCATTCAGCTGAACTATGAGTTGATATTGGTGAGAGTAACGTTCATATTCTTCTGGCTTTAGTTCAGCTTTATGATCCTCCAACCACTTCGGATATTTTTCTCCAATTTCCTTCATAGGTTCATGAAGTATCTCTTTTGACAAAAGTTGTTGCATCATGGTCTCCACAACAGATTCCATATCCTATATATACAAAAGTACATAAGAGTAAGTGACACCTTAACAATTAAGGTTAAATAAACTATAGAGATGAGGAAATTTCAGAGTGCTTTAATTTAACATACAAGTGATATATGATCTCTGGCAAGTGATAATGACAATGTTCTGACTTTGTCACTTTTCACAACCCTTACTCCAGAAGCTGAAAACTAAAGGGTAGAAAAAGATTTCTTTTGCGATACAAACTAGTATAGTCTGGAGCAAATCATATTTTGTTCTAGTTTTTCTTTGCAAATATCATAAAATAATTGTCTTTCACACGCTATGGTTCACTGATATGGAGGTCTGACTTCAAAAAAGATTACTATTAGAATCAAGAGATATGAATTTTATTCTGACATAATCAGTGCAAATTTCTACGCAACAAAATCAAATTAAGGATCAGATTGAGTTAGATAACAGGAGGTAGACTACAAAAACCGCACAAGAGGGTGTATAGCGAAGTGAAATAGACCCCCCCCCCAGCCAACCCACATCCCTATATACAGTATCTCCTCATGGCATTAAAAATTGTTTTCTATGTTTGACGAAAGGGCTCATCCCCCTTCTGCATAAGGGGAAAAAAGTAAAAAGAGAAGAGAAAAAAAAGAAAGATAAAAAGACCATCTACACAAATGAAAAGAAGTTAAAACCAGAGAGCAAAAGCAAAAGATTGAAACAATTAAAGGGACTCTCACTGTAAATTGAAAGGAATATTAATGATATTGTGCGGAAGGTGGCATCAGACACCTGATGATATTGCCCTTAATTAATAGAATCATTTTCACTAAGAATCAATTAAATAGAATAAGGTCTGCAAATTGCCTAAAGTAATGGATATTCATCCCTCGGCGGATGTAATTATATGCAACGTTGTTGTTCCCCTATCCTATCTTTTACCAAATTGATGTGTCCTGCGGCCGTGTCCCATACTTGTAGATCTGCCTGTATAAACACAGCCAGAAACCGCAGTTGTTCAGACGTCTACATATTTACCCGTCTTTCCATTTACCAACTACATGAAAGAAACTACATCTTTCAATTCCACGCCATCTTGTCCATGATAATAAACGCTAGCATTTTACAAAGCTAATTCCTTTCAACCAAAATAAAACACTCAAATCGAAAGTAAAACAAAGAATCAAAACCTGAGAACCGGCAAGCTCCTCGAATTGCTTTACAAAATCCTCCATCCCTTCATTCTCAAACCCGAATCCTCCCCTCGACGGCGCTGTCCCCGCAGTGGCCGACTCCAACCCCTTCACCGCCTCCCTCGTCTGCCTCCTCAGCTCCTCCAGCGCCGCAGACGCGTGCGATTCTTTCGGCCTAGCCGCCGCCGCCGCCGCTCTCTGCTTCCCCTTCCTTTTCCCGGGCCCCAGCTCCGGCAACCCCGAACCTAATCCTAACCCTAATCCCTTCCCCAACGACGGTGACGAGGACGACGGAGCTCCGGCGCCGCCGCTTCCGTTTCCATCACTAAGAGAACAACAGAAGAGGGTATCGTCAACAACAGGAAGAGCAGAGCATAGGGGCTGGGCTAGGGTTAAGAGACGGAACCTTCGATGGGAGGAGAGATCGAGGGTCGAGAAGTCGTCGAGAGCGCCTGCGAAGAGAAGAGAGAAGATGAGTCACGAGGGGGTGCGAGGAGAGGCAGAGAAGGGGAGGGTTCGTTTACTGTCGAGCAGCTGGTCGAGGTCATCGGGGTTGGTGTCGGCCATGACGGAGCTTTGCTGGTTCGAGGTTCGGGATCGCAGGGGACGCGACGCGACGCGA
>BQKN01063871.1:265183-278389 GCA_022839385.1 Asparagus kiusianus
GAAATGAGAAAGAGACTTTCCTGCTTAAGGCCCCTCAAAGCTATAATCTTCTGGTTAAAAATATAAGAAACCAAGATAAAGTTTTCTTATTGTTAAAACATAGGACCAAGAATAATAAATTGATCATTATCTCGTTTTCTTGTTGTTAAAACTTTGGAGCAAGAATGATAAATTGATCATTGCCGAACCATGCCTGATGCGTTGAATGGTTGAATGGTTCAGAAATAACTATAATACCGTTAGAGAAAGTGTCTTAGTGCGATTGAATTTTGAAGCATATTTCTATATATATCTTCTGCAGCCTTATGCTGTACAAAACTGGAGATACAAACTTTGCACACAGATTCTAGCCTGTCTTTTTTTTTTGGAATTTAGATCATCCCAACTTCAGTCCTAAATTATTATTTAAAATTGAACGTTGAGCTCTCCACAGCTTGAGATTATTTATTTAACTTTTCTTTAGCTTCTATTGGACATTGTACACTCCTACTACTTCATCAACTGGTGCCAGATTGAAGATTAATGTTATTAACTATCTGAGAGGGGTTTTCTAGCCAGTCTCGCTAAAAAGAACTCTGTTATTCATCATGTCATTTATAACTAAAGCTTGAAAGTGGATAGTCCATGCCTGATTTTTCCTATTTAGAATTTACTCCCATTGCATTCAATTATTAAATCTGACCAGTAACTGCTGTTGAACAGGCAGGAAAGAATGTCGTTGAATGCTTAGAAGAAGCAATGAAAAGACAGGGTTTAGATATGCGGGTATCAGCCTTGGTATGTTTACTAATAGCATGCTTGGGTTTCATAAGAATTTGATGTCTTATAAGGTCTATCTTAGAGACGTTCATTGATTCATGTTTTATAGGCTCAACTGATACCTTACTTCCTTCTTCTTCTGGTCAGTTGAATGATGCAGTCGGAACACTAGCTGGAGCTCACTACTGGGATGAAGATGTGGTGGTTGCGGTAATTCTGGGTACTGGTACCAATGCATGCTATATTGGGAGGATGGATGCCATTGCTAAAATGGGGAAACTTACCGATGGGTCAGGAAAAACGGTTTGTAAAAAAATTGGTGTTAAAATTTTCAGGAATAAATTGTAGAAAGTAGATGTTGTTTGAGATCTACAAAGTGAGTGTAGTTTGGTTCATGGGCTTGCACTATGCCTAAGAGGTCTGAACAATTTTCTTTATGAACTTTATCACCCTCGCTCTTCTTCGAGACTAGTGTAAAACTTGTTTCTTTGTTGCCAAAGTTTAACAAGCACAACCAACAAGGTTAATTTTCTTTAATTCCAACTAGCCTAGTAGGTTTTGTGTAAAACCCCTCTATTTACAGTTTCTTCACCAGAAATTTGGCACCATCTAAAGAAAAAAAGTTTAATCTCAGTTTTTTAGCTGGAAAATTTCATCAATTCTTCCTCATCTTTCTTAATGTTGAGTAAGACTAAGCTTGTTTGGGTAAAAAAAAAGTCTGAAAGACAGTTCTGCTGTCAGTGGTGGTGGCATTGGTGATGAAGATTCCAAGAGATCAATATGACATTTTTTTTTAAAATTTGAAAAGTTAGCTATTTTTTTTTCTCTCACAAGCTTTTGGTCAATTTTAAAGTTTTGTCGCTCTATGCAGGATAAAATTCTCATCTTAATAAGTGACTGTGAATAAATGTTTCTTCATCTTCAGATAGAGATCTAGAACTACGATCCTATCGTGAGCTTGACTTAATCCTTGTTCACATCTCAGATTATCAACACTGAATGGGGGGCATTCTCAACTGGTCTTCCTTTGACTGTTTTTGATAGATCTATGGATTCTGAAAGCATTAATCCTGGAGAGCAGGTAATACCTATTTGTGCCAATAGCTGCTTCTTTCATGTTTGCAGAACCCTCTTTTTTTAATTATTCTCATTGGTCTTATTCTGACTCAGATTCAAACCGAATGGTTCGGTATCCATTCAATTTTCCTGGAATTCAGATATTTGAGAAAACAATCTCTGGAATGTACCTAGGTGAAATTGTAAGAAGAGTGCTGCTTAAGATGGCAAAAGCGTCAGCTTTGTTTGGATATCCTGTGCCTGACAAGCTATCCACTCCTTTTGTGCTCAGGTAAATCTTCTTGTGTATACTTACTGAACAAGGAAGATATTCTCACGGCTTGGTTTGGTAGGGGTTTGAGGAGGGAAGGTGATATGAGGGGAGGTGCAATGGGGTGGAGGGATGGACATCCCTTTAAGCCTCTATGTTTGGTTGGAGGGGAGGAGATATGCATGCTTTTGTAGTAATTTTCTCACTCCTCTTATGTCATCCCAATTTGGAGGGATTCTTCTCTCTCTAACGTTTTAGTTCATTTTGTGGTGTCCCCTCCCTCCCCTCCCCTCCCCTCCCATCACTCTATCTTCCCCTCTAAAAAACTCCAGCTAAAGGCAAATCTAATTTTTGTTCCTCCCCTCCCCTCCACCCAAAGGCAAATATGGTGGTAGTCTGGTAAAACTTTCTCAACTAGTACGCGAATTACTTTCCTGGGACTTAACATTGATTCACACCTTGCCATTAATTTACATGACCTTGATAAGTCTTGGGTAGGCATGGATGTGAATGTAGGATGTGTGTATATCATTGCTGTATTTGATTCGAAAATTTTGTTATTTATGATGAGTGAATTTCTGTGTCAGGAGCACTAACTCTGAATTGGACGTCCAAGATTAAAAGAAAGGCCTTCTATTATGGATGTAGATGAATTTGTAGAATCCAATCAGGGTTAATATATGTATTCATAGTTTGACTAATATGGATACCTTTTAAGATATGGATAGTGCTAAAGCACCCTAAACAATGAAGCACACGTACACCTACGGAATATATTTAGAATTACATTATGTAATAAAATGAACTTTTTCACTAGAATTTTGTTCGAAAATGAAGGTTGAATGTTTTTTAGCCAGCTTCCAACACAGTCCTCATAACTCATATGAAGATTGGTTTGGGTCAGTTGTTTTTAGCTTCATATCAGATTAATCAGATTATTATTACTTTTAAAAACAGGATGCATGCATGGGCATAGCTGAAAAAAGTTTATAAAAAGAAAGAGAAAATGTAACAGATTTCATCCAACGGTCAATATTCTTCACAATTTATTAGCCTAATAATAAAAAAGGTGATAATAATGATTTTATGTGTTCAAGTTAATTAAAATCATTTCGGGAAGCCTATAAACCAAAAATAAAGTGGTGGGTTGAATTCTAACTACTCGTCAAATGGAACAAAATGGATGATTAAAGGAGCAAGTTCTTTATAAACTTAATGTGTAACATTTTTTATGTCATCATGTGATTAGACTTTGTATTACTGAAGCATATCTGTACATGATATTTTCAGCCATTTTTTGTACTGGGTCCCTTGGGGAGAAAATTCATGTCACTTCAATTTTTCTACTTAGGCACTCCACATGAAGTATGTGAACTTAAGAAACTTTTTTTTAACTTGAATTTCAATGAAAAGGAACAGCATTGTAATCCTTTTGAAAGTAGCCAAGCCCCTCTCTCCACACATGTGCACAAGTATAAGCACACAAGCACACACAGACACATGTATGTGACTGTGTGCGTGTGCGTGTGCGTGTTATACACTCACAGCCGCACACACAAACACACACATTTGGGTATGAAATGAAATACTACCTCATTTACGTTTTGTGTGTGACTGTGTGCGTGCCCAGGGCTGGCAGGCACAGGCACACGCGCGTACTCCCCTCCCACCCCCAAATGTTAAAGCCTCAGAAATTTTGGCCCAGTCACAGGTTAAATCCCTCAAAAGTCGAAAGATCAAATCATATCTTATGTTTTACAGGACTCCTGATCTTTGCGCCATGCAGCAGGATGATTTCAAGGATCTGAAAGAAGTCAAGACAATATTGAGCAACACCATTGGTGCAAGTTTGAATACCATTTTTACATTGGAGAAACTTCTCATTTTGAATTCTTTTAATATTTTCAACACTCGACTCCTTTCCCATACGCTTTCTCTAGCCAACATACTCTACCTTAGGAGCCAGAAAAATCGTGGTGGAGGTCTGTGACATTGTGAAGCGAGGTGGAAGATTGGCAGGGGCAGGGATTGTGGGAATTCTGCAAAAAATGGAGCGAGATTCCAAAGGCCTCGTCTTTGGAAAGAGAACGGTGGTTGCCATGGATGGTGGCCTTTATGAGCATTATCCTCAGTATCGAAACTATCTCAAGGAAGCTGTTACAGAGTTACTTGGTTTCGAGATTTCGAGAAACGTGACAACTGAACACACAAAAGATGGTTCTGGCATTGGAGCAGCTCTTTTAGCCGCTTCTAATTCAAAGTATGTATCTTAGCTCTAGAGTGGAATGGCGATCTCTGAAAGTAGTTCATCCAGCAATTTCTATATCCTCGTTTACTATCAAAAGGAGGCTTCAGATAGGTACATGAGATTATTTGTGGAGAATTAGTTTGTGACAATTTTTGAGAGCCGTATATTTTGTGTAATTGGTTTGCTTTTTTTTTCCCTTTCCCTGCCGGCGAGTTAAGAGAGTCGCGTGTTTTGTAATGCAGCATTGGTAAACTATTTATCTAATTTGTAACTCGAACTGTTGAGAATTATGTTTTCATTGAGGTATATTAATGGTGAAAAATAAATTGTAAGTTGAGTTGAGAAATTTAGACGTTGTACTGGATATAAAGCTGCGGAACATTTGGCTTGTGATTACTTTTGTTTTCTTGGTGCGTGTTTTGCTTGTGGTTCAACGCTCACGAAAGGTCATTTCGTCTAGGCTGTGGATCTGCAAACAAATAAGTTAGGTTGCATGCTGTTCTTGAGCATGGTTAATTTTTTGACCATTCAAATACTAACTTAATTTTCGTTCTCTTAAACATATAATACTTACAAAAGGTCAAAACAATATCTCATCGATCTGTTGCTGGAAATTGTTCAATTGAGTTGGAGAAACTAAAATGCGCTCTTCTTTTGGGACCCAACATAGGTTAAAACTTGGTGACTGTGAAGAACCTGTTGAATACTTTTTTTCAAAAGAAATCATGGGCTGCTGCAGCAGCCCATGTGATGATTATTTTTTCAAAAGTAGTGGGCCCCACCGAAAAAAAATTTGTACGTGGGGCCCACATGCATAGTAAAATATATTATTTTATTAGTGCATAGTATTTTTTCAAACACTATAAATAAACCTCAAATCTTTAAGGAAAATTCATTCCAAAAACAACAATCAATATATACAGATATATATTGTAGAATAGCTAGTGCTTGTAGGAACAATGTCTAGACCGAGAAGGTCTTACAGATCGAGGAGATCTTTGCCTGATAGATCGGGGAGATTTTTGCCTGATCGGTCGAGGAGATCTTTGCCTTACAGATCGAGGAGATCTTGACAGTACTGGGTCGGTGCACACCAAAATATATGTATGAATATATCTCGAATAAGTTTGTTTAACCCCGCCAAAAGTCATATATACATTTCCAACCCTATTGCTTAGTTTCTTTTTACCTTTTTGCATTTGTTTCCAGGTGCTCCGGGTACCGGTCCTAAGACAAATATGGACATGGATGGGGTTTGTCCCTGTGACAAGAGAGAACTTCACTTCATACTTAAATGCTGGATACAGTTGTATTGTAGTTCCAGGCGGTTTGTGCGAAATGCTTTATATGGAGAAGGGGGTTGAGGTCTGTTCTCACACCTGAGACCCTGTCATATGTATGAATATATCTCAAATAAGTTTGTTTACCTTTAAAAATCCAAAATATATAATACGAAGTGTATAGCTATAAATTATATGGTACGTGGTGGTGGTTTTATCATATAAAAAAAATTTAAAAACCCAAAATTTATGCGTACATTGATACGGCACAGCTGTGGCCCATGGTCTTTCTCACTCCTGCTCCATCCACCCCGGTTCAAAAAAACAGTTGGTGGCCAGCCAACCCCAGTTCCTCCTCCCCTCCCTCAAAAACCAACGGCGAAGATCTAGCCACCCCAAAGTAACCAACGGCGAAGATCTGTACAACAGGCTCTTCTGCCTGAGGACCTTATGCATTGGGTTTTTTTGAGAGGTTACTCGGGACATCATTTGCATCTACAAATATTGACTCGCTCTCTAAGTCGTCTGTCTTGTGCATGTCGTTGTACATCACCTTCTCGTTGAATATCACATCTCTGCTCCTGATCACCTTCTTATTTTCGTTGTCCCAAATGCGGTAGCCAAACTCATCTTCACCATAACCGATGAAAGTGCATTTCTTTGACTTGGGATCAAGCTTATTCCTGCCTTGATCACTAATATGCACGTAAGCTACACAACCGAAAACTTTGAGATGCGAGAGTTTTACCTCATTTCCGTACCATACCTCTTCTGGTATTCTGTGCTCCAATGGAACTGATGGATCTTAGTTGATCAAGTAAGCTGCTGTGTTGACTGCTTCTGTCCAGAATTGCTTCGGTAGGTTTGACTGTACATGAATGCTTCTGGCTCTCTCTGTCAAGTTCACTTCATCCGCTCAGCTACACAATTTTGCTGAGGCGTGCCGGGCACGGTTCTCTCCATCTTGATCCCGTGCTCATAGCAGAACTTCTTGAATCCAATATCTTCATACTCACCGTCATTGTCGGTCCTAAGCTTCTTTATTCTCAGGCCGGTCTCATTTTTTACCATAACTTTCCATCTCCTGAAAACTTCAAACACTTCTGACTTATGCTTCAGAAAGTAGACCCACACTTTCCGATAGTGATCATCGATAAAAGTCACGAAGTAATATTTTCTATCAATGGATGCGGTGGTGGTTGTTCCCCAAACATCTGAGTGAACAAGTTCTAGCTTCCCTTTCCTGGGGATTTTATCACTTGTCTGAAAGCTAACTCTCTTCTGCTTTCCAAGTATGCATTCTTCACACATGTCCATCTCCACTGACTACAGTCCTGGGAGTTTTCCCTTTGTGTATATGATTTTCAACCCCTTTTCACTCATATGACTGAGTCTCTGGTGCCACAACTTTGAAGTCTCATTATCTACTGTTACTGAGATCAAACAACGTGCACCTGCTGTCATATACAGGGTACCAGTCTTCTTGCCTCAGGCAATCGTCATTGCGCCCTTTGAGATCTTTCAATCACCTCCATGGAAGGTCGTAGTGTATACTTCGCCAGTCAACTGGCCTATGGATATTAAGTTCTTTCTCAGGTCGGGATATGTCTGACATCCTTCAGCTCTCATACTAACCCGTTTAACTTAATTCTCACTACACCTTTGCCCACAATAGCACACGGTTGACCATCACCAAGGTATACGTATCCAAGATTTTCGTGAACATACCTCTCGAAGAATTCTTTCTGAGAAGTAGCATGGAACGACGCTCCTGAATCTAACACCTTGCTCTCCAAAGAGCATATCAATGCGTCATCTCCTCCTAAAGTGGAAGTGATATTCACCTCTACCTTCGCCTCCTTCTCCTTCTGTGCACTCTTGCACTGATTCTTGTAATGCCCAGTCTTTTCATAATTCCAACACTCGATAGCCTTTGAGATGTTGCTTGGATTTCTGGATTTGGACCTTCTATCCTTTGATCTACCTCTATAGTTTGATTTGCCTCGTCCGTTCCCTCTGGTTGAATTTCTACCTCTTGACTCTGTATGCAATACTAAAGAGGTTGTAGCTTCATCGGACTCTCTCCGTCGGATCTCCTCACTGAGAACCAGATCACGAACGTTGTCGAACTTTAACTTATTGCTTCCCGACAATGTAGGCATCTAAAATTGCCTATGAGAGCCCGCACGAAACTCGAAGCAATGAATTGGTGAGACAAGAAGACTCACCTAAGCAGCTCGTGCGCGCTGGTCAACGCGCGTACGTCAAATCAGCTCGTGCGTGCCGGTCAACGCGCGTACTTCAAATCATCTCGTGCACGTCAACTAGCTCGTGCGCGTCGGTCAATGCGCGCACGCTAATTAGTCCGCACGCATCGATCAACATGCGTATATTAACTAAAGCGCGTTCGACGATCGGTCTTGCGGCGAAGCATACAAGTCAACAAATTTGTCAAACACGCGAAAAGAGAAAATCTCGGAAGAAAGGGAAAATAAAAGAGGGAAAAGTCGGCGAACCCGTGCTAGCGCCGGACGGGATGATCCGACCCGCGCAAGCGCGGGTCGGATCGGTCTGCCGCGCAGTAATGTTCTCAAAACACGTTTTGACGGTTTTAAAGTGGTTTTTCGCAGGATTCATCTGTTACAGGGGTTCTTAACTGACTGGAGATCATCCCCAAACGTGGTTAGGCTGTTGTCAACTGAAGATAGAGCCAAATCACTTGTTCTAATCCAAAATAACCGCATCCAATGCCTATAAATATGAGCCAAGGGACTCCATTTTCGGGACGAATATTTATCAAGACGTGGAGGTGCTGCTGGATTGAGGAGTCAAGGAGCACGAATTTCAGCGAAGGCAAATCAGATCCTGACGAACTTCGGCATAAAGAAGGAGCTATTCGAAGGATCTGAACCCCGTCCGTCCGTCCCTTGAGATTAGGCTTGGTCTTAATCTCGAGAAGAGCACTGATTTCGCTTGGTCGATTTCAGCGCTTCAAATCAAATACTTCCTCGGCGAAGACGAAGCTCTGCCGAATTTTCTATCAACCGGATCCAGATTTAAGGCGGTCCACTGATAAACCCCGATACAGGCAAAGATCCCACGCAAGCAGAAGATCGATAAACAATCTCTGCGTTTGTTTTGACGAGAGTTGTAATCTTTGTTTTTTCATTGTGTAAAAGTCTTATAAAAAGACTATCTTTTTGTTTTCATTGTAACGACCGAAGTTGTAATGAATACCGCAATGAATACATCAATTTTCGACGCAAACAAACTGACGACCACAGTGGGAGCCAACAGCTTCGCTGCCGGAGCTGTCGTGTCGCAACCTCGGATCTGCATCCCGGTTGAAGAAGTGGTCGAATACGAGTTCGACCAACTGAAGTTTGAGGAATATCTGTCGTCGTCCTCCTCCAGATCCTCCGCCTCTCACAAGCGAATTCTTGTGCAAAAAACACAAAAGATGCAGAAGAAGAACATAGCTAAGAAACAACTAAGACTGCATCAAACTTGGAGGCCAAAATCCAAAACGGCAGCCGAAAAGATCGAGAATCGCGGGTCACTTGAATCCGACCCGCCAATTTGCAGGTCACTCCAATTCGACCCGCCGATTTGCAGGTCACTCCGATCCGACCCGCTAATTTACAGGTCACTCCGATCCGACCCACCGATTTGCAGGTCACTCCAATCCGACCCGCCGATTTGCAGGTCACTCGGATCCGACCCGCTAATTTGCAGGTCACTCCAATCCGACCCGCCGATTTGCAGGTCACTCCTATCCGACCCGCCAATTTGCAGGTCACTCCAATCCGACCCGTCGATTTGCAGGTCACTCCAATCCGACCCGCCAATTTACAGGTCACTCCAATCCGACCCGCCGATTTGCAGGTCACTCTAATCCGACCCGCCGATTTGCAGGTCGCTTCAATCCGACCCGCCAATTTGTAGGTCACTCCAATCCGACCCGCCGATTTGCAGGTCACTCCAATCCGACCCGCCAATTTGCAGGTCACTCCAATCCGACCCGCCGATTTGCAGGTCACCCAAATCCGACCCTCCGACCCGCGGGACACTCAAGTCTGACCCGCGTCAGGGTAAAGATAGAAGACGTTATGCACATGTTTCGTCGATCCCTTCGAGTTTCGCATCTCCGACGGGGCACCGTGACAGCGTGGATTTGTCCCGATTCAAGGTGAGGATAGTCGATCGCCTGGGTCCTTTGCACGAGGATCGAGGCAAAGTTCTGATCGAAGAACGCTTGGGTCCGGTGAATGAACCCCGAGCGACTCGTCGAGCTGGGGGTCGCACATGCCCTCACAACAATTTCAAGCCTTCGTATAAAGGGAAAACTCCAGTTTTTACCCACCTGGGGGTGTGTATTAAAATCCAAGAGCCCGTCAAAAGTTCACGCTTACAAATGCGTGACTCTAAACGCGTGACTCTTGAGAACGCCAACAAGGAGTTGCATACTCAGAAGAAAACGCGTAAGATAAACGAACGCATTATACCTAAGGATTCATATAAACAGTCGATAGGTTACTCCGACGGCAACGTCGATGAGTTGTACTATCGGGCTGGGGGTATGAACAAGTCTCGGAAGAGAAGTACCCGGGAATTGGAGTCTCACTGCCCGTGCGCTAAGATAATCAGGACAGTATTATCAGCATGTAGTTGTCCCAAGACCGCTCTGCAGAGGATCTCGGTATTTGAGAGGATCTCCAACAGAATAGCTAAGTCCAAACCAAAGCGTCTCCGTAAGAAGCGATCGGCTGTTCATGATAACGAACTTCCAAAAGTCACAATTAACATGGCTGATAAGGGAAAGTCGATTCGACCTTCTAGTTCTGACCCTCCCGTATCGCATCGTCTGACTCGGCTACGCGTAGGGACCACTAGACGTAGGGACTACCAGAGAATGCAGAGAGGTTTATCATCGGATGATGAAGCATCAGATGCTAACTCAGCAATCGCTTCTGATAATACGGTATCTAGTCCGGGACAATCTCGCGAAGTGTTCATGATCAACACCGAGCAGATCGCCAAAATTCTCGAGGATGCTCTAACCAAGCAGAAAGAGGCATTCAAGTTCGAAATGGAAACGGCTATGCGGCGGATGAGGGAAGAACATGACCAACAAATCCGAGCTTTGTCGAATCAAATTGGTGAATCCAGCCGTCGCAATACTGCTAACCAAGCAAATAGCGATTCAGATGTAGATGAACGTCTCAATCCTGATAACCCTCTCGTTGACCAAAACACTGGGGGTGACTCCACTAAAGATAACAACGCTGGGGGTGGTTCCACCGAAGATGACAATGCTGGGGGTGGCCGCGTTATTCCTCTTTCAAATCATCCGAGGCCCGACATGAGTGAGGATGAGAAAATAAAAGATCTCGAGAGCAAAATCAACGCTCTAATGTCTGCTCGAGAGGTGAAAAGGACCGGCATTCCATGTCCTTATCCAAGAGAATGGGATTCGATCCCGTATCCGGCGAAGTTCAACCTGATTAACTTCACGTCGTTTGACGGGAAGGGTTCGCCCACACAACATCTGATCTACTTCAAGTCCCACTTGGGTATGATCTCCGGCAATGAACCTTGATGGTTCGGTCATTCGTTGGCACCCTTCGCGGGCCGGCCTTCGATTGGTACCGTCGTCTCAAGCCCGGAAGTATTAACAACTGGGACGATATGAAGAACTCATTCCTTGGTAACTTCTTTGATGACGACGACGAGGTATCCATCAGGACACTTTTTGATGAGAAATAAGAAGATGACGAGACAGTCGACGACTTCGTCAAGCGCTTTCGGAATAAAGCAATGAACTGCCGAGATCCGATCACGGAGGACTTCATCCTCCAGACATGTCATAACAACCTATCTATTGAGATATTAGAAGTTATGGGAGTCGCACCGTCCAACACTTGGAAAGAGTTAAAGACGCACGGAGAGCGGGCCGAACGCTTCCTCCGAAGGAAGAAAGCCGAGAGGAGCCAACCGACGGCGAATCTTCCGAACTCAAACTTCGCCTCCCGTGGTAAAGGAAAGGCACATGCAGCGGTTGTAGACGTTAATCAGACATCGCAACAACAACCCCGAAGGCAGCAAAAGACTTCGGATCCGAGACTCTAAAAAGAGTACTCCTTCAAGGACGAAGATATTCTGGCTATTTTCGAGTCCCTCCTTGAAAATAACAAGATCAAGCTACCACCTATCCCAGATCAGGAGGAAGCTGATAATACTGCGGATCCGAAGTACTGTGCGTACCATAGGAGGATCCTTCATCCTACAAAGGCTTGCTTCGCTCTTAAGAATAGCATCCAAACCTTGGTTGAAGCCGGCGTTATATCACTCAATTGAGCCGAACGAACACTCCGACAAGTATAAGAGTATAAACTGCTTCTTAATCCTCCGACCGGTATAAGAGGTTAAACTGCTCACTGATACTCCAATAGGTATATGAGTCTAAACTGTTTCCTACCGTTGACGGGAAGTTCCTGGAGAATTTATATATGTAATATTCTTAAGGATAACCCGATCACGTAACCGAATGCAATGATAAACCCAGTTTCACGAAGAAGCTGGGGGTGGATGATTCATGTAACGGGGAGTTCCCGGAAGAATACTATATGTAATTTTCTTAGGGATAACCCAATCATTATAAACAAAGTGATAAACACTAAACCCCCACTGTGATTTCCGAACACTCTTTTGCTGAGACGAGATTCGATCGCTTCGGTAGATCAATCTTCCCTCATAAAACTCCTATTGGTGTTTGACGACAGGTCAACCTTTCCTCACAAAATCCCTCACTGGTCAAATCAATTGACGGTGGGTCCACTAAGATTTCTATCCGCCAATTCATGACAATTTTCAAAGCTTGACGTGTTAAGTCCTGATCACTTAACATCAAAATCCTCCATCGAGTGGCTAGTACAAACCAGTATTTCTACTGCTACTTGTATTCCATTCCTTTTGTTTTCAGGTCAAACCTATAAAAGTTAGGGCCAAAGCCAGATTCCCCTCTCGATTCCTTCTATGAACGAGAGGTCCACTTTCAAATTGAGCAATCAAACTTATAAAAGTTAGGATTGTCTCCAACTTCACTTAGTCAAACCTGCAGATAGTTAGGACTAAGATTGAGTTATCCCTTTCGATAAACGAAAAATTTCCATCTTTTCCTTTTTTCAGCCAAACCTATAAAAGTTAGGGTCGAAATCGGAATTTTCCCTCAATAAATGAGGAACTCTTTTCTTGGATCAAGCAACCAATCCTATAAAAGTTAGGGTTACTTGAATCTTTCCGATTCTCGGAGTGGAGATCCCACTCCTAGTTTCATCTTTCCGGATTCTGGGGGTGGAGATCCCACCTCGAGTCTTCTTTCCAACTGGAGATAGAATATAAAATTCTTCCTCTTCAGTGTTGAGAGATAGAATATAAAATTCTTCCTCTCCCATTTCGGGTTCGTCTTTGCCCCAAGAGAAGACAACACTTTTTCAACTCCCAAAATCCGTGCCTCACAGGTACGGGGAATTTTATCCCGAATCCTGAGTAGGGATAAGTCAACGCCTAACACGCGTTGCCGGTTTAGTCTT
>BQKN01063871.1:278399-291533 GCA_022839385.1 Asparagus kiusianus
AACGCCTAACACGCGTTGCCGGTTTAGTCTTTCACCGATTGAAAAAAGATACCAGAATACGAGTCTGGGGATGTTTATCCCGAATCCTAAGTAGGGATGAGTCAGCGTCTAACACACGTTGCCGGATGCTATATTCCCGTAAGAAATGGCGAAGTCTATGTATTCAAAATCATAGCACCAAGTCTAGGAGAATTAACTCTCTTAGCGTAACGTTACATGTGAAACGGGTTTTAATAATTCACATGCTAGCCCGATTCAAACGGTAATCGGTAAAGGCACATCAAACCCGTTGAAGGCTGGGGGTTTGCCAAAAATCCTAAAGTCTATGTCTAACACACATCGCCGGTTTAGTCTTTCGCCGATTGAAAAAGACACCAGAGTCTAAATCTGGAGAATTTACCCCGAAGCCTAAGAAGGGGTAAGTCAACGCCTAACACGCGTTGCCGTTTAGTTTACTCACACGAGAAAGACGAAGCCTATGTATTCAAAGTCATAGCACCAAGTCTAAGTGAATTAAATCTCTTAGCGCAACGTTATGTGCGGAACGGATCCAAAATAATCCGCACACTAGCCCGACTCAAACGGTAGTCGATAAAGGCTCATCAAACCCGTTGAAGGCTGGAGGTTTGCCAAAAATCCCACAAGTATTATGGTTGATTATTCCATACGGAGTAAGACATCATAATAAATGAGACATAACGAATGAAAAAGACATATCTTCTATTAATAAAATTGAGTTTGTAGGTACAAGAGTTACAATCAATCTACATGAAGTTTGTGACTACGGGCTTGCTGTTCAAGTTTAGTCAATTCCTCTGTATAAGTTCGCTCAAGCTCACACTGCAATGCAACCTTGAAGGATTCCTCGGTGAGGGATAATGTTTTCGCAACCTCTTGTTTGATCTTGGCTAACTTCTGTTTCGAGAGCTCCAATTTTCCGGATATCACAACTTGTGAACGCTCCAAGTCATCCTTCGCCATCCCCAAGATAACCAAGGCCTCCATTTGATCCACCCGACTTTGTTGCGTTTGAATCTCATGTCTAGTAGAAGCCCGAGTGTCGCGTCATGCTTGTAGACGAGATTCCATCCGGATGGCTATGTACGTTGAAGTACCGGCAGTCTTCAACTCTTGTAACCGTCGGAATTCGCGCTCCAGCCGGTCCAAATCGTCGACATGGCTAGTCTGCAACAAAGACCAACAGCTCAGTTAGATCAAGAATCAAAATACATGAATCAGAACCTAAAAAAGGGAAATTGCGAATCTTTAATTGAAATTCTACAAAATGAAATTTTCCAATTAAGGGTCCAATTAAACCTATACGACATTCTCGGTTCAAGTTAAGTGTCACAGAGTCAAATATAAGGCATCGATCATGTCAACATGTGGATTCACAAGCTCAATCATATACAAGAATAGCTCGAATTCAAGGCATGCACGAGTTCAGTTACATATGAATTCAATAATACAAGAGCTCAGTTATATACAAATTCGAATTTGAATTATATACAAGAGTTCAATCATATGCAAGAGTTCAATCACATGTACAAATTCAAGGCATATAAGGTTCTCGAGCCATACACAAGTTTGGATTTAAAGCATACACGAGTTCAGTTGCACGAGTTCAATAATACAAGAGCTCCTACGTGTTGAGGAATCGCCATTAACTAATGATGACAGAAATAAAACCTCTGCTGTGAGTTAGCTCCAACATACCAAGCTTGATGGCATCAGGTTGCAACATTTTAAGGCTGTATCAACAATTGCAACGCAAAGGAGACTATTTCACTACAGTTGTTCCAAGTGGTGATTCTAGAGCAATATTATTACATCAACTCTCCAAGAAGCATAGCCAAAATTCTATCAAGAAGTTACATGGGCTTCCGGTTTCATCTGTGTTCCATCCAGTGCGTTCCATTTTCTTTGTTGCAACTAAGAAAAATATTAGTGTTTATGGTCTTCTGAAAGCGAAGCTCATTAAGAAGCTTGAAACAAAGCTTTGGGAGATTTCACCCATTGCTATCCATCCTGGGGGTGACAATGTAATTGTGGGGAGCAAAAAAAAAAAAAAAATGTGCTGGTTTGATATGGACCTTTCATCTCAACCATACAAAACTGTGAAGACACATTCAAACCCATTGGAAGGCATTCAACCTACAGTTAAAGCAGCATTGACTAGGGAATACAAGGGAATACAAGTCTCAAGGAAGTTCGGCCATGGGTAAGTTCAACCAACAAATCCAAAATTTCGGTTTTCTCCCGAAATCGAAGAATTAAAGCTTCAATTATCGAGTTATGCACACAATTAAGATCAAGAAATTCGGCCATCACCCAAAACCCAATGATAATTTCGGTTTTCCCCAAAATTCAAGAACTAGGGCTTCGATTTTTAGGTCGAAATTCAAAAAATCAGCCATGAATCAAGCATCCAAATTGAAGAGAGTACATTGAAGCCTACCTGAAATTCGAAGAAGAATCAAGAGGAGAAAGAACCCCCCAAATGCCCTAGCCTTGAATCTTCTCCTTTTACTTGAACCCGAACAAAAAAAAAGAGAGGAGATAGAAATTTAAAGGGCTTGAGGAAGGTTTGATCTTGTTAGAACTCTTGAAGCAGAGGAGTTTTTGAATGGTTGGAACTCAGGGAAGAAAGCCGAAACCGAAATTTTGGGGAGATAAGAGCTGGGATCGAAGATTTTAAGAAGAAGAAATGGGGATTTTTCACCCCTTTACACATCCTCCCGACAAGCGTTTCGCGGGTCGGAATTGTGTCCGACCCGCGTGGACGCGGGTCAGACTCTTATTGGCGCCCGTTTTGCGGTATTTTCACCCGATTTCATCAGTTTTCGAAGTTTTCGGAGTCTAATTTTATCTCTCGGATAATTTCACGGCATTTTCACTCATATTTGGAACGTTCAGAGTTTAATTTCATCTCCCGGATAATTTGGCAGCATCTTCACTCAGATTTGGAATTTTCGGAGTTCAATTCCGTCTCCCAAATAATTTCGAGATATTTTCGTCTATTTTTAGAATATTCGAGACCCAATTTTATATTTTGGGTGATTTTGTGACTTTTCGCCTATTTTCGGAATATTCGGGACCCGATTTTATATTTTGAGTGATTTCGCGATATTTTCGCCCACTATTGGAATATTAGAAATCCAAACTCCAATTGGCGACCACGAGTTTAAACTAATTCCCACTTTTGATGGAAAGTTCCTGGAGAATATTACGTATAATAATTCTTAAGGATAACCTGGCAACCTCCGACGGGTACACGAGGCTAAAATAATTCCCGAAACTCCCAGGAGTACATGAGTATAAACTGGTCCTCCTCAGGTTAACGCGAAACCCTAAGGCCTCGTTTGGTACGTGGGAATGAGGTGGAATGGAATGATCATTCTCACTTCTCATTCCTTCCTACCAAACACACCCTCTTTTTTGAAGTTGGAATGTTCATTCTCACTTCTCATTAATTCCCACTTTATGTGGGAATGAGCATTCCCAATGAAATGATAGGGAATGAGCATTCCCACTTAAATGAGAATCAATAAAATATACAATTTTAAAATACGTCCATTCCCACTTCATTTTATAAATTACACCCAAACGTGAGAATGAGAATGACTATTCCATTCTCACATTAATTCCATTCCATTCCTTCTTCTATTTCATTCTCATTTGAGTCCATTCTCACGTACCAAACGAGGCGTAAGGTCAACGCCGGTCAACGCGTTGCGATGAAAGTCAACGCCGATCGATTCTAAACCCTAAGGTTAACGCCGGTCAACGCGTAGCCCTAGGTCAACGCCGGCCAACGCGTTGCGATGCAGATAATTAATTCAAAAGTCAACTCAATAACACGAGTCAAAGTCTACTCACCAATTCCGGTTCAAGGCTTCAATAACGGTCATACGATAAACGCAGTACCGGGGAAATCTTAGCTATTCAATGAAACACAGAATATGCTAAGATATGGAGAAGTCAAGAATCAAAATCATTTGTAGGTCCTTTAACACCGACTGAAGGTGGGGATCCATCATATCCAAAGTATTTCAGACTCCTCTATAAAAGAATGAGGCTGAAACACTTTGGAGGGGGTATCTGTAGGCGTCTAAAATTGCCTATGAGAGCCCGCACGAAACTCGAAGCAATGAATTGGCGAGACAAGAAGACTCACCTAAGCAGCTCGTGCGCGCTGGTCAACGCGCGTACGTCAAATCAGCTCGTGCGTGCCGGTCAACGCGCGTACTTCAAATCATCTCGTGCACGTCAACCAGCTCGTGCGCGTCGGTCAATGCGCGCACGCTAATTAGTCCGCACGCATCGATCAACATGCGTATATTAACTAAAGCGCGTTCGACGATCGGTCTTGCGGCGAAGCATACAAGTCAACAAATTTGTCAAACACGCGAAAAGAGAAAATCTCGGAAGAAAGGGAAAATAAAAGAGGGAAAAGTCGGTGAACCCGCGCTAGCGCCGGACGGGATGATCCGACCCGCGCAAGCGCGGGTCGGATCGGTCTGCCGCGCAGTAATGTTCTCAAAACACGTTTTGACGGTTTTAAAGTGGTTTTTCGCAGGATTCATCTGTTACAGGGGTTCTTAACTGACTGGAGATCATCCCCAAACGTGGTTAGGCTGTTGTCAACTGAAGATAGAGCCAAATCACTTGTTCTAATCCAAAATAACCGCATCCAATGCCTATAAATATGAGCCAAGGGACTCCATATTCGGGACGAATATTTATCAAGACGTAGAGGTGCTGCTGGATTGAGGAGTCAAGGAGCACGAATTTCAGCGAAGGCAAATCAGATCCTGGCGAACTTCGGCATAAAGAAGGAGCTATTCGAAGGATCTGAACCCCGTCCGTCCGTCCCTTGAGATTAGGCTTGGTCTTAATCTCGAGAAGAGCCCTGATTTCGCTTGGTCGATTTCAGCGCTTCAAATCAAATACTTCCTCGACGAAGACGAAGCTCTGCCGAATTTTCTATCAACCGGATCCAGATTTAAGGCGGTCCACGGATAAACCCCGATACAGGCAAAGATCCCACGCAAGCAGAAGATCGATAAACAATCTCTGCGTTTGTTTTGACGAGAGTTGTAATCTTTGTTTTTCATTGTGTAAAAGTCTTATAAAAAGACTATCTTTTTGTTTTCATTGTAACGACCGAAGTTGTAATGAATACCGCAATGAATACATCAATTTTCGACGCAAACAGACAAGCTACTCACAGCTGTAACTGTAGCGTTCCAACTCTCTGGTAGGGAGGACAAAAGTATCAATGCCCGAACTTCTTCATCAAACTCAATGTCAACTGAACTCAATTGGGTTGTGACCGTGTTGAGTTCATTGAGGTGTTGTGCTACTGACGCGTCTTCCACCATTCTCAGATTGAATAACCGCCGCATCAAGTGAACTTTGTTCGCGGTTGATGGCTTCTCATATATATTTGAGATTGCTGCCATAAGACCCGCCGTGGTCTTCTCCTTCGCTATGTTGAACGTAACATTACGGGTCGACGTCTATCTGATAACACTAAGGGCTTGTCTGTCTAGAAGGATCCACTCATCTTCCTTCATCGACTCCGGCTTCTTCCCCGATAGTGGTTGATACAAATTTTTCTGATACAGATAATCCTCTATCTCTATTTTTCAGAATTCGAAATCTGTTCCATCAAACTTCTCAAATCTCATTTTTCCTTCATCTGTGACCATGACTCCCACTTAAATCTGACTTCCTCTAGATCGTTTCACGCTCTGATACCAGTTGTTGGGAATTTACGTCGGTATCCCTAAAGCAACAGAAACACAGTATAGAGAAAATACACCAAGATTTAACGAGGTTCGTCAACTGCCTACGTTCTCGGGAGCCACACAGTAATTTTTTTATTAACCAACAAGAAATTATAAAGCAAGAGCAGATCTCTCAAACTTGAGATCTCTCAATAAATACTAATTAATACTGTAGCTATAATATTAATCTCTCTCTCAAATACCCCTATTTAAGTATCTCTTAAATAGAGAATATTCCCCCACAATAAATTTGAGAGTTGAGAAAAATCATGAGAGGAGAAGAAGAAAAACGCCGCTGCATTTTTGAGTCCGCCGCCAGGAGAAGAGATGATCGCGAGAAAAAGGGGGCAGCACAAATCTCGTGCCTTGCACAAATCTCGTGCCTTGGGGTTTCCCTTTTATAGGGAAACCCTAGCTGAGCTGCCGACAAGCTGTTCGATAGCTTGGGGGGCTCTCCAGCAACGCCTCCAATCTCGGCTGCACGAGTCGACATCGCCTGCCATGAGCTCGCCTGCTTGAAGTTGCCTGCTCGAGCTCGTCTGCGCCACATCGACTGGATCGCAAGCTCGCCAGAGGGAGCTCCTCGCCAGACCTTCACCTGCTCGAGAGCTCCGTCTGCAGCCGTCGTCGACCTAGCCTGCGAAACTCATCTCGCTTGAGGAGCTCGCCAGAAGTCGCCGACTTATTCTCGCGTGCAGGTTTGGGCTTCACACCCAATTCTAACTTTCTCCTCGTATAAACAAAGCTGCAATTTACAAAACCTTGAGCAAATTACAAGATATCATCGATAATTTGTCCAAAGGGCGCTGAGAAAGAGTTTTGCAGAATTTAAAGTAGCAATTGCCAACAAATAATCTGAATTATCAACTAAATTCGAGTAACCAGCATCTCTGTATATGGTTACTTTATAAGTGTAGTAATACTGTTTTATATATGATTACTGTATGGGCCTTTTGGTGGCAAAAATACATACACTTACAAGTTTACGGGCTTTATAACTTTATCGGCCTCAATCAGTGAGCTATGAAGCCCTCGGATTCGCGGGGTATTATCATCTTTGTTCAGAAAAAAGAAAAGGAATTATGTAACAGTGAAATTGAATCTTTCTTTGCGTGAAGAAGCAATTTGGATCGATTACTGGTATCTTACCCAAAATGTCTCTGTTGCATTTGATAATATGTATGGTTATTGATTTTAAATATTTATATTCGATAGGATATAAAAACATATACGAAACATATATACATATATATAGCATGGATATGGTCAAGCAACAGTTTGGAAGTACATATTCTTAATTCTCTTTTAATTTGATTGAATGATAAAAAATAAAGTAGCCATTGTGTTATGATCCTATGTATGATAGGGTTGCATGATGGAAGATTCAAAATCCAAAATAAGGCTAACGTTTGTTTACGAAAGAAAAATAAAGAAGAAACAAATAAATTTTGTCTCCTTTTAGCTTATTTTATGTAGGAGGTGGGTTTTCTTATAAACGTTTGCGCACAAATATATGAGGGAAAGGGTTGCATAGTTTTGAAATATCAAGAAGTATCTAGTGATTCATATTCCATTAATGCATCAGGGACCCAAATAGGGGACAAATATATGAGGGAAAGGGTTGCATAGTTTTGAAATATCAGGAAGTATCTAGTGATTCATATTCCATTAATACCTCAGGGACCCAAATAGGGGACAAATATATGAGGGAAAGGGTTGCATAGTTTTGAAATATCAGGAAGTATCTAGTGATTCATATTCCATTAATACCTCAGGGACCCAAATAAGGGACCCAAGGTATGAGATATGTGAAGTGTCACCATCTGGTTGCAACACACTTCATATTCATTCATAAAATTAATGATGCAACATTGGATCACAATACAAGGGGGCTTGAGGATTAGTGCATTGGTCTCCCTGGTGAGTCATTAATGCTATATATAGACATGAATCATTAGATGTTTTCCCTTGAAATGAAGAATAGAAACAGCATTAATCTAAAGAACTAAATAGTCTGAAGAGTTCACAAGTCTATTGTTAGAGAGAGAAGGGGAATATATATATGTACAAGTTCCATCATCTCTTGTTAGAGAGAGAATGAAGGGGGTTTATATATACATGTACAAGTTCCATCATCATCTATAACTTTTCTACGCCCATTAATTATACGGTGTTACATGATCCCCGCATTCCCTAGATATTCATAACACGTTATATACAAAAAAGTGGGCAAAAGTTTAACTTAAGAGGGGCTTCTCAATGTCATGAATTGTCTCATTATCATCGGCATTTTGAGGATCACGGTCTTCTTTCTTCTTAGCCCATAGAACAACGTAAAGTCCCATAAACATGAAGAGCATTCCTCCTAAACTGCACAAAAATCACCAAGAATGTACAAATCATAAGCTAACATGTGATAACGCCATGAGTACCTCAGCTGAGTATTCAGATGATTTTGTGCAAACCATGAGTAGTTGTAGTGCTCTTTAATTAGCATCTAACAACTGTGTTCTTTTTTTAAATTTTTTTTTTGAAAAATTATAAGTTCAGCTCGATCCCTTAGATTTTTTTTAAAGAATTCTCTCCTCTTTACCTTTCAAGACTGATCACTTGTCCCAAAACTAGAGCAGATAGTATCGCAGAGCAAACAGTCTGAACTGGATTAAAAATAGACGCAGTGACGGGTCCCTTCTTCTTAACGCACCAAACTTGAAATCCAACACAAGAACCGGTCAGAACTGCTCCCTGAACGGTGAAAAAAAAATTCAATAGATGTTAAATCAAGATCTTATACAATACATACATATATACATAGTCATATATGTCACTGTTTTCCTCCCTCATAAATCCTACCAATGTGATGATGCCGATAATGCTCTGAGGACTAAGGTTCGAGGAGCCAAAATTGAGATTTCCCTCCACAATAAATTGCATAACAGCAGTTATGATCGAAGTCATCAAGGTAGTCACAGCACATAAAGTGAGAGGAGCTGGGAAATTAATCATAGTCGCAGCCTGCGATATGTATATTAACATGAGAAAATATTTGAAAATAATCAAGAATTAACATCTAAGTTTTGGCTTAGATTTGGGTATTTACCTGTAATACCGTTGTGCATGATAGGAAGATGACGGCGATGAACATATAGAAGCAACCAAAGAGCCAGTCCTTTGAAATAGACCCAGTACTAGAGATCTTGTTTAATGGAGATGAGACTTGATTTATTGTCGAATTAGATGAAGAGGGAGGGCTCATCATGAAGCTCATCGCTATGGCACCACCCAAGCATAATATAGTTCCGAATACTTTGGCTCTACTATACTTGCACCATATTGAGAATCTCTCAAACCTTTCATCACAAATTCAACTATAAGGTCACAAGTAAAGATCTTAAGTTCTTGGGTTGTGAACCGATATTATTCATAGGCATAATTAATTGCAGATACACCCCTTGCATTGTTGGAGACCAGCCACTTTTTTCTGCTAAGCTCTTTATTAGTACTTAAATCTCCTGTTGCAGACTGATCTCTTGATATTTCAGTATACTCCATAGAGACACTATTCTCTTATACATGTCGAAACAGTGCAAATATGATAACAGAGATGACTCTGTTTTTGACATCACAAGGTCTCAAGTGTGATAAACAAATTAAAAGACAATGGCTAACTAATTCATCTCTTAAAATACAAGGATTTTATCCGTAATTAACTCAATTTAAAAGATGGATTATTATATTGACAGATGTGATTGAGAATTTCAAATTTCATTTTAAATGGTTGGAAAGGAGTCTTACCTAACACAAGCTGCGATGATGAAGATGATGGCAGGGGCAAGGTTAGGCATTGCTGAGGCCACTGCCGGAGAAGTCATCTTCAGACCTCGCAACGTTAGAACTTGGAATGCAACCCTATACAAAAAACAAACGAATTATGTGCATATATAATTAAGCGAAGAGAATTGTGAATATGTCTATTTAATTAGGAAAAATGAGCATATGTATTTGTACTAATGAATCGTTTGTAACGTAATAGAATGAGCAAATTGCCTATAACATTATCAGGTAGGACTTTTCACGATAACAACTTTGATAACACATGTGAGCAATTATTCAATAGATTGAAGAGTTGAACTTAAGGATGTAGTTATAATGCACCAAAGAGAAAACTCGATTAAGTGACTCTCTCTCTCTCTCTCTCTCTCTCTCTCTCTCTCTTGCTTATCGGCTATTATCTTATAAGTACGTGTGTAATCAATCATTATCGATTTTGCTAGAGTTTAATATAATATTTATTTTAAGAAATATTTGAGGTATGCATCAATGCAAAAGGCACTACTCCCGTACTTTCTTCAACTACTTCATTACCGAAAATACTTGCAGGAGGATGTGACACAAGCTTGAATTTTGATGAATTATTGATGAACTTCGTCAGCTGTGACTCAGCATGCGTTCGATGAGTACTAACTCCAACCACCTTTCATCTTCAGTTGGCCTTTCAACTTGAAGAATTTACGAAATAAATTGGTGTGTAACGAAAGAGAACGTCAAGAAACTGAAGAATCAGGCTGGCGCTTGAAGTTGTTTGGATACCCTCTCGTCACCGGAAAAAGATGGATAATTCTTCTCTCTTTTTTCTACAATTTTCTTTTCTTTATTTATTTATTTATTACTTTATGGTACTCCATGAGAGAAGGGATTATTGAGGCAACGTAAGAGTTGTCCACATGTGACCTCGAGCTCATGGGTTCAAGTCATGAAAATACATAGCATGTTATAAAAACGCAATATGAGGCTGCATACAATCAAGAATGTTATACATCTCGAAACAAAACCCTCTAATTAATAAGGAACTTAATTAAACAAAGATATGACTAGGAATAAATTTGTTAGACAACTATATGTCATCGTGTTGCATGTGGTACTCAATAACCCACCAAGTAGCACTTTTTGTAGATAGTTTCCCCTTAATTAAGTCTTTAACTGGGTTGATTAGTAGATACTCCATCTTGATTATTGGTAAACGAGAGCTAATTAACCCTATTGTGAAGTATTGTTTAAGAATAAAGCTGAAAATTCTCTAGGCCATTAAACAAAACCCCTATTAACTTAGAGATGTTGCACAAAATTTGAAACGAAGCACGAACTTATAAAAATAATAAAAAAAACAGAATATGATTTTCTATTTCATTCATCAATTAATTTGATCAAAGTAAAACTTCAAAAGGCTCCAATTTTTTTCACTAAAAAATAAAATAAAACAAAACCAAGTAAAATTAACTTACCATCATTCTTTGAATTTTTATTAGCAAAAAAAAATTCATTTCTTTGCAAGTGCCATCAAAGAATTCATACCCAGTAATAGCAGTCAACAACATCTGAACCATCACCAAGGGTCTTAATTCACCCGGCCATTTCTTCCTGTATGCATAAAAATTTTCCATAAATTCACCAAAAAAATTATTTTAGGGTGGGATACTTCCTTCCTTCATTTACACTTACTTTTCAAAAACCACTGCAAAGGGGAGGAGGAAGAAAGCACTAGCCAAGCCCCCAAAGATGACGATGGAGAGAGAGTTAACACCGAGGGCCAAGAACTGATTCAAAAAAAGCGCATAAATTGCGAAGATTATTTGCACGGCGATGAGCCCGGACACTACCAAGACCTCCTCCATGATCCCAACTCTTGAAGAAGAAGAAGAAGAACTTGTAGTAATAGTAGTAGTAGTAGTCATTCTCTTCTCATGAACAAAGGAGAGCTATATCAGTATAAAGAGAGGGAACACTTACAAAGCTCAAGTTAATTAGCTTTGAGATCTCCCTTCAACCTAACTAACTTTCATCCACATATATATATATATAGGACTAGCTAGTAGTTTAATTACTGGGGTTGATATTCAACATTGAAAAGGCTAGGGTGATGTTCACTAGCTAGGCTTTTGACTTGGGTTAAGGGAACATGAGAGGTGTACACATGTTAGTTATTGTTGTTACTTGTTAATATATATTAGTGGACATTTTAATATAGTCTTTACAATTGTGGAGTGCAAGGTAAGAAGAGATAATTAGCCTATAATTTGTTGTGCGCGGAAGCCACCAATCGTTGTGGTTCGAGAAACCAAACACAAACACTAAGAGAGATGCAAAATAACGACAAGAACACAAACAACGAATTTTATGTGGTTCGACAAGTTGCCGCCTACGTCCACGATGCAAGAAGGGATGAAGTTTTCACTAATAGAGAAGAAGAGTACAAACTGATATTATAAATCACTCAAACTTACCAATTAATCTCACCAACAAAACTCTTAATCTCTCAAACAAAATCCTAAACAATAGCTCCAGAAAATACATCTTTTCTGTGCTCCAAAATATCCCCTTTTCCATTCCAAGAAACCCTAAAACACGTTTGGTATTTATATCAAACTCAAAAATAAATCAGAACAGGCAACCCAAAACTAGGCCTGACCCGATAGGCGGTCGACCGTGATAAACGACAGAACCCAAAAAATCAATACAAGGTTAGCGGTCGACCGCGACAGTCGACCGCACCTAACTCCAGACTCTCGGGTTTGATTACAGGGTTTGGCGTTCGGCCGCGGCGGTCGACTGTACCAAGCCTTGAATCATACCAAGGGTCTGTACACGTATTCGGTCGACCGACCTTGCACCGCGGTCGACCGCACACCGCCAAAAACCAATTCCTGCTTCCAAAACATGTTCTAAACCAAATCCTTTGCCAAATCTACGTAGTTATGAATTATTTTATTAAATATATAAAAGGGTTAGCCTATAATTGTGAATTATTAAATATTAAAAAAATTAGAACAGGGTATCTTTATAATTTTAAGTCTTCAATTAATTTTACCATTGAGTCAAGGCACGGGCTTAAAAGCCCTTGGTGGCAAGGTGGGATCCGTTGATTCTTGATGCCCAAATAAAGTATCGTACGCCTCTTTTAGCATCAGGAATCTGGGATTTGTACCGTACGTATAATTTAATTTAATTTTTTTTTCCAATTTTGTGCTACTCCAAGTAAGAGGAGTTATCCTAATTCAAAACACAATACATACTAATTACCGATTATTTTGATTCAGAGAACGGATCACTCTTGTACTTGATGTCGTCGGTCATGAACTACCCCATGACCTCAAGCAGCTGGATCAGGTGGATTATAGCGCATAAAATGGGTACGTGAAGTTGCTAAAATGTGGGCGAAAAGTTCGCAGGATAACCGGAGCTTTGGCATGACTACTTGAATAACTTTTAGCCGGTGACGTCTACTTCTGATGAGTAACGTTTTAGCTAGCATCGTGCAAGCATATATATATATATATATATATAT
>BQKN01063871.1:292488-305323 GCA_022839385.1 Asparagus kiusianus
GATAAACAAAGAAGAAAAAGAGGAAAATCCAATCAAATATACACTAAGCTTGTATGCATGTTCTAAAAATTGAGGTGTATTAGCTAAGTTATTCGCTATTAATTACATGGGGGAAAAACGAGGAAGTAATTAAGAAGACAAAGTTAGCAATCTGTGGAAGAAATGGAGTGATGATGCCCATTTTCTCAATAGATTGATGTGTAGGGGGCACTAAGAAAAAATATATCCTCCAAGGAGTAATATGTTCTTCTAAAAGAATGATTAATGTACTTATCTCATTCGATAATATGAAAGACTTAATTATTAATCTGTTAAATAAATTTTATTTTAGCCATTGTGGTCAATTTTAATGGTTAGAAATAACAATGATTTTGACTATTTTCTTTATAATTAGAAGGGTTAACTCTTAATCCTTCTAACTAAGAGTATTAGTAAACCCCTCATTTTGAGGTGTTAACTCATTTTAGTGCCTCTAGAAGGGTTAGTTTAGCCCTTCTATATTTTTTATGTTTGGCAAATTATGGAGGGTTAACTCATTCTAACCCTTATGTAGATTTTGTGTTTGAAGAAGGGGTTAAGTCTCCTTAACCCCTCACTTAACCATTTTCCAAACGGTACCTAAAATCTCTAGCCTAGCTAACATAACCATAATGAAATTATAAATTATCGATAAAGAGAATGAACTTGCTCTCTAATTATAGAGAGCCAAAATGAGCATTGAGATAGCTTGCTAGTTGGACTCGTTAGAAACAGCATACATATTGTGCTAATATAAATTAAGGAACTTGTTATAAAATAGTTTTGCTAAAAACTTAAAAATTAAGGGATACAACTCTTATTTTATTTTATTTATTCTAGAAATTGGGTGGGCATCTTACAAATTCAACTATTTTCTGCTATTGAAATAGCTGCGAATCTGTTGGTCGATAAAAGTAGAAAAGAACGTGATATTTATCACGTTATTGCATACGTTCAATTTAATTAACCGTCGTTTAATAGATTTTGAACATTTATATAATTTTGAAAATGACCATCGAATAGATAAAATTAATTGAAGCAAAAACTCGCTTAACACTCTTTCCGTAAATAAAATAAAATAAAATAGAAAACTGGCTTAACAATCTAGATCAAGTTGTAGGAATACAACATATTGTAAATTAGTTTCGCCTTTTTTTTTTTACAAATTAAGGTGGGTTAACACTTTAAATTAACATACTTTTGACCTACTATAACAACTTTATCACCGACCATAATCCCAAAAGCAGAGTAATTTTTCGTGCATCGCTTTTTCAAAGGTGATGCTATCATCAAATCTTTAGGTCCTTTGAAAAGCATTTTGTCATTGTTTCTAGATTATGGCTTTGTTTTTTAAACTTATTTTTAAATGTCGCATTCGTCAAAAAAGTCAACACATTGCGGGTACAGGGTAAAAGAAAATTGATGACAACTTGTGAAATTTTACCGAGGGAGGTTAGTAAATTAGAATTCAAAATTAGAACTAGGGTAATTATTGGGGATAAAATTATAGTGCTAGTCCATTAAAATTAGATTTAGCATAAAATATTACAAGTTAGTCAATTAGGACTGTAACAAAACTAGAACCAGGATAATTGTACAAAATTATCTTTTTTTTTTATTTCTCGATATAATAGTGTGAGTTCTAATATCTCAAATTATCCCAAGTTTTAGGTTGGAACTAGGTGGTGAAAATCTATAACTTTCCTATTTATTTTTTTATTACAATGGTTATCACAATCATTAAACCATGCCATCAGATCGGATCTCAACTCCTCTTACTCATCACCTTATACGATATTTTCTTTTTTTACTAAATTTTATAATTATATAATTAATTTAAAAGTAAATAAATTATAGATCCGAAATTTATTAAAAAAGTAAATTGAGAGATGAGGGAAAGAGATTTGGAGGAGGGGGAAAAAAGGAGGAAAATGTGAAATATTTTTTTAGGCTTGCACTATAATAATAAGTAAAAAAACCAAAAAAGTTACAATACATATAATAATTATTAACAATATCTTATAATCTAACCAAAAGTTATTTAATAGTAATTAGCATTCTAGCCAACTATTTGTCAGTCAATAACAGCGAGATTAAAATATATAAATAGTATTTATATCATCAAAAGGCATAAAATATATGCTTTGTGATTATCAAAATTACGCCACGTTATCTTATCAGATATCCTACTTTACAAAACTATTCCTAATTATCTCATTAAAATATTTTACTAATAAAAATTATTCTACTTTAACAATTATCCCAATTCACGTGAAAACGTCACTTTTGACAAACACCTTACAGAAATTGTAACCCGAGTAAGGTCAAAGTGATTTCTTTCAACCTCTAGAGTGAGCGTGAGGATTAAGAGAGTTGATGTCAGAGATGATGCAAGGAATCACTTAAAACTGATCTAAACGTGGTTAGCGGTTAGGCTTTTATTCCAACTTTCATCGCGACTTGACTATTTGCCTACTCTCCACTAATAACTTGCTTAACATCTTAACTAACTTAGTTTTGATCTAAGTAGGGAGCGGTTGAATACTAGTTCAGATAAGGGCCTCAATTTAAACTAAGAAAATTAAGTTTGAAGTTGGTTCAATTTTACCTAAACAATAGTTCAACCCATTAACTAGATTAGCTTCGCTGATTTAGATAGTAGGGAAGTTGCCAAACACAATTTTAGATTTTGGAAAAAACAAAAGGTATTTAGGGAATAGTATTGATTGAACAGAGGATGGACTAAGAGAAATAAACATATATTAGTTCCAATATTTCTCTATTTTGCATTGGTCCAAGTATTCTTCCTGATTTCGAGCGTCTGCTACAAGTAGTCATAGTAATAATTTCTCCTGATTTTGTTCATATTAACTAATTCTAGTTTTGTGTCCTTTAGTTAGCAATAAGTGAGCGTAGATTGTCTCACCAAATTTTTGGACTTGAGAAAAAGGAACAAGAAAATTGACCAACTTCCAAAAATATGAAAAGAGGACAGGAAAATTTTCGCCTCGTTAATGCTGTAGGTTGACCAAACCCTTCGGCCTGTACAATTTTTGGTCCACCATGTAGCAAGAAATTGCACTACTTTGCACGCTTCATTAACTTCCATAACAGTAACTTAGGGCCCATTTGTTTGCACAAAAGTAACTATGAAATAACAGAAATAGAGGAAGTAGAAGCTACTTCTGCTACTTCTTAACAAAAATAAGTTGCCTGGTTTTTATTTTGATTTTTTGTTAATTTATAATTTATATAATTAGACCCATCCACGAGTGCCATATCAATTAGAAAAAGGAACAGGCACATAAAAAGAACTATGAAAAACATCATGTACATGCATCAGCCGCAGGGAGAAAACAACTCCAAAAAAAAATCATGATAAATTTAGAACGGAAAATTCTTAAACATGCATGATGCTTATAAACATGGCAACCAACCACGCAAGCAAACATCCGAATAGCCCCGCATACAAATCATTTTCATATCCTTGCTCACAAGAAATGGATGGAATATTTCTATAAAATATTGCTGTTCTGGATACGAGGATACACAAGCATTTTCAATTTTCAAATCATTTCTGGAAATGAAACTGGAATGATGCAAGAAACCATTAGCTCACCCCACTCAGTATATTGCTTGCACTCTTCGCTTTATCTTGTCAGTATGCGTTCAAACGGTTTGATGTAAAAAGCCTACATCACTCGCACACTGTACAGTCCACACACATCAAAAGAAAAGAATTGGCCAAAATCAAAATCCATGGGTAATAGTAAGCTTCAAAGAATGATACTACAGGGGGTCTGTGTGCAATTTCCAGAATAAAACCATGGATCAGGCTATACTGCTCCTAAATGATTGTAGATTTGAAAAGAAAACACCGCAACTCAACATTCATTAGAAACTCGTGTACCGTCCAATCTGATAAATAAAGCGATCACATTATATAGATCGCATCTCAATCATCAAAATAAACAACAGTAGGATAAAGAAACACATAACTCATTGGTTACGAAAAAAGAAAAGGTTTACATAGAACAATGTAGGTATGGTTTTTTGGTTCAAAACTGTAGGGAGAGATGCAAAGGGCATTGTTCAAATTTTGAGGGGAAGATGATCTTCCCCTTCTTTATATAAGTTGACAGTTGCACCTTGATTGTGAAGATCAAATAGATCCGGAGTAGGTAGTAAAGGTTGAGAGTCAAATTGCTGGGGTTGAGAATCAAATTGCTATGCCATAATTGATTATCTTTGTCGCGGTTTTGTTGAGAGCTTTCTTTTCTTGCTTTACCTGAGAAGAAAGGGTAGAGACCTGCAACCAGGAGATCGGCATCCAATGTCATCAGATAACAAATTATCCTTCATAATAGTTATGTGTTGACATCATAGAATTCATTTAAGATATACATGTTACAGAGTTTCATTTGATGAGCCAATCTCGAATATGTGCAGAGACATCATTTATTCATGGTCTCTTCTGCTAAGGCATAATACTAGAACGGTCAAGCTTTCCAAGACAGTTTATGACTAATAATCCCCACCGGAAAGGCAGGGGATTTGGCAGTTGGGTCAAAAAAACTGCATTTCAGGCAGTATGTAACATTATCATCAAAAGCAATTGGGTTAATTGCCGATAGACCAACTACAGTTCTATTGTGGCAGATACACCCTCTTGAGCGAATTTTTTTCTCTTTCACCCTCAGGATGTCTATTTGTTAAAACATAAATTTCTCTTTCTCTCAGGGCACTAAAGAGTCAGAAAGTTCCACTCAAGTGAGTGTATCTGCAACAATGGGACTACAGGGTGTCTATCTGAAATTGGGTGATAGTACTGGGGTCTATCCACTATCTATCCAAAGCAATAATACTCATGACAAGAAGCCTTGTCTAAAGACTCTAAATGACAAGGGCAGAAAATTTTCCAAACTCCAAATGGTGAATGGTTCAACTATAACCAAGATGGTTGAAGCTAGATGAAAATTTTATAAGCTCGAAGAGTAACCTCTGATCGAAATCGAGATGCATCTCTTCTGGGAAATTCCCTAATGACATCTTTCAGACCTGTTTGCATGAAGATTCTTATCAAAATTTTGAGAAGACCAAACCATTCTACCCACCACGAAATGGTGAACGAATGAATAGCAGGAGCATATACCCATGATTTCTTTTTCAATGCGATTGATGAAACGCAGTTCACTTTGGATCCCACGTCCTTCTTTTCTGCATTAAGGTAACCATCAAAATTTACATAAGGAATAAAAATTTTGGCATCAGTCCGTTACAGAAAAACCATTGTCTTGTATATGGGTAGATAACATACATGAGAGCTTGTTGTCCTCTTTCCATTTCCTCCACAGCTTTCCTAGCTCTTTCCTAAAATACGAGGACAAACAATCATTATGGATGTGAAATGAAGAATGAACACAGATGTAGGATATGGGTATGATATATGTATGGCTCAAGAACAAAAAGGTATGGCACAAATAGGACAAAAATGATATATCTATACTACTTCTAAAAGAGAAAACAAGTGTCAAAACTTTTGCATACCCATTTTACCCTTTACAAATTACTTAATTCTATATTTGTCCTATGTTTTAACCCTTTTCCCCAATTACGCCTCTCTTTCTTCCCAACGTCATCCGACCTCTCCCCTGCCCCTACCCCTCTCGGGCCTCTTCCTCTCTCTCTTCGATGATGCCCAACTCTCCTTCTTCCCTTCCTAATCTGCTCTCTCCCCTTCCCCTCTCCCTCTCTCTGTCTTTAAATTAATTCGACCTTCAGCCTCCACGCTTCCGATTCCGTCGTTTCTCAATGACAGCCCCTTCTCCCCTGCGTAATAAGCCGCCGCCATCTCGTCCATCTCCCCAAACCCCAACCCCTCTAAAACCCTAACCCTAACCTCCTGTTGCTCCCTCTTCCTCTCTCCTCGACGCCACGAGATCCAGCATCTCTGTTTGATAAATTTTTAATTTAGCAGTATCTGTTTATGCATTTGCTCCTCTACAAATGTTGGTGAATATAATATACTTGAGCTAGAGAGATATTGATTGATGTTTCCTGTTTCATTTTTAAGAGCTTTGATCAGAACAAGAGAGAAATGGTTCGGTTGGATGACTTCATATCCCTATATATATTTGTACAGTCAGCAAGGTATGCATACTCTGATATATAGGATTGAGTCATCTATAGGATCTGTGGTTTTCTTATGGTTGTTTAATCCCAAAGAGAATTAGTATGCTTGTAATTCAGAAGCTTTGCTTTATTGTAATTCAGATGCTTCATATTACATTTTGACGCATTTTTCTTGTGTAATCTATTACTCACCAACAGTTACATGTGTTTTGTTGCTTGTGTATAATCTAATTTTGTGCCAGTGTGATTTGAATTATTGTAGAAATTTATGTATACTGCCTAATCCATGAACGACCCTTTTTTCCCTGTGCAGAAATTTGTTTAATTCCTTCGATACCACTAAGCAGGGAAGGGTGACTCGATTTCAACCAGTTTGTTTACTGCAGTGAGTGGTTCTTCATCTTTGTTTTTCATGCAATTATGTTCTATCAGGGAAAAGCCATGTCTCATTGCTTATAATGTCCAGGGATAGTTCCTGGCACAAATAAACTTTTATTGCATAATTGTTGACTGTAACTCATGCTTATCCCAAATGTATTATAAAGATGCAACTGTTTTATTTTCTGACTGTTGTTTATCTATAGCTGCAAATTGTAGGATATGAACTTATTGTTGCTTGGAGACTAGCCAGCTCTCATGGTGTAACCATTGGCCACACTTATATACTCTTATAACTTCTTTTGTATCAGTTTGCCTATATTTCTTAGTGATATTTGTATATGTAAATTTCTCCACTGCCTGCCTTTTGTTTATTGATGCGCATAATCCTACAAACTTGCTTCCTTATTTTTCCTCTCTTTATCATTTCCTGAACTTGATTGTCGTAAATAAAGCCAAACGATGATCTGTTTCCTATGCAGACATCAGAGTGCGTTATGCGACCTATGTCACTGATAATATCCAAAACTATAGCATTCAGATCTTTTTTCTGTCTATTTTGTTTGTGAGCGGTTTGTGACTCAAAATTGTAACGTTCATGTTGTTTTTCCTCCCATGGTTGACTTTTTTATAACCAAAATTACACAACATTTAAGATTACTATAGAAGATCTTCTAAGGTATTTCAACTAGAACCTCAAATCTTTGATTGCTCATATGGGAACATTTCGTGATCTGATATTAATAAAGTATAGGATAATGGACTGTAAGATATTTGACGACGATCGACAATACGCCCCGTAATAATAATTAAACCAACATAACTTATTTTTCATTCCGTAAGGTGCTATATTATATATTATAGCTCTAATATTGTCTGTTTAGCTTTTGAAACCTTGGGGGTATTTAGTAACAAAGATTCTTGTTATGGTTTAGTTAATTATCCATGCTAACCTTTCTGTACTGGATAGCTTCTTCTGCTCTGAATGCTGGGGGGTAGGATGAAGAGGCAGGGGGGATTCATTCGTTTCTCGGTGGTTGAGAAATGAAAAAATCAGAGATGAGAGGAAGGGGGTGGGGCGCATGGGTTAGAGCGGCAGGGGGAAGGGAAATGGCATAATACCGGCAACCCCTCAGTTTTTAATGTGAATTAATAATATTAAACACGGATAATGATAATCTATACTACTTCTAAAAGTGATAATAAATGTCAAAACTTTCGCATATCCATTTTGCTCTTTACAAATTTCTTAAGTCTAATTTTATCCTGTATTTTATCCCTCTTTTCCCCTATTTAGCCATTTAGTATTAGTAGGTACTTATCCTATCCTCCCATAACGACCAACTCTTTAGCTCCCTTCGTTATCTCTCCCCTGCCCATCTCCCTCTCTCTTTGATAACGCCCGCATCCCTTAATTCCCTTCGTTATCCGCTCTCTCCCCTGCCCCTCTCCCTCTCTCCGTCTCTAAATTAATTTGATGTTCGGCCTCCTCGCTTCCGCTTCAGTTTCCTCCGTTTCTCAATGTCAACACTCTCTAAATTCCTCCTTAATCGCTCTCTCCCCAGCCCCTCTTCTCCATCTCTCTCTGAATTATTTTGACGGTCGATCTCCTCACATCCACTGATGTATATGTCCTAAACCTCCACCGCTGATCTCCGGCCACGACCATTGTCTAAAACCCTTAAAAAATCCACACTTTCCCCCAAAATTCCTGCAATTTCCCCAAAAATCTCAACTCTCTCTCTCTCTACCCCTCGCCATGGGGACCTCAGTTCAAGTCACTCCTCTCTCCGGCGTCTACAACGAGAGCCCCCTCTGCTACCTCCTCTCTGTCGACGGCTTCAACTTCCTAATGTACTGCGGCTAGAATGATCAATTCAATGTTAATCTCCTCTAACCCCTCTCTAGGTTCAAATCCCTCGCTTAAATTTGAGTTTTTGATCGAAACCCTAGAACCAATCACGTCCAATTTGCAGGGTGGTCTCGAAGATCGATGCGGTTCTGATATCACATCCGGATATACTTCATGTTGGGACTCTGTCGTATGCGATGAAGAAGCTAGGGCTGTCTGTGCCCATGTATTCGACGGACCCAGTGTGCAGACTTGGGCAGCTGACGATGTATGATTACTACGCCGCTCGCAGGGTAAGTTTCATTGTATTGTCTTCATTAGGTCGAAGCTCGTTTGGAAAATGTAAGAATAGCTTGTTACCTGTGCAGTGCATGGGGAACTCGAGAGAGATGGTTGGGCTTTATGGGTTTGGGGACAAGAGGAGAGGAGAAAGGGAAAGTGGAATGACATGTTAATAGAACAATTAATGAAATTGGATGCGATTGATGTGGATATGATGCTGCATATGTTTCTACAATAATAATAACGAATGAATAATAAAGAATAAGTAATTCGTGCAACCATTTGCAGTTGTTTTAGTATATGGCAGTATATTTCCGTGATTTTGGGTATCGAATTGTATGTGAAAAGGGATCATGGGTTAGAGCAGCATTTTGAGCAAGTATAAACTTCAACAATTTGAGTAACGTAGTGTCAGAAGTTAATTCATTTCTAGACCAACTAAAACCTGCCTGGATTATGACTGAATAGAAGTAGGAATAGTAGTATTTTATAGAGGGGTTGGATTAGATCAAAAACTATGAAGAATCCAAACAGACTTGTAACTTAGTCCTCGAGTTTCGTTGCCCAACTAAGGTAGCTCTATTGTGGATAAGACGAATGAATGATGGGTGATAGCTATTATAAATAAAATTATCTAAAGCCTTGAGGAATAGTTTAGAATCTAACCTTGCAAAGTATATTATTTAGTTACTGTGTTATGACAATTCAAACATTACAATTTGTTTACATCATCTTCAGAAGTCCAGATGACTCATTACGTTGAAAAACGAATTCCTGTAGGAGGCACATAATTGCTCTGTAGACTTTTGTCTTATTTTTTTCGCTACATGATATTTGGTTGCACTTTTATGCAAATATGTTTATCCTTTCAAGTCATTAATATACTTCTGCTGCTGCTGCTGTTTTGTATCATTATTCTTGCATTGACATTTTTGTTTCTGTATTTAATATGTATATTTCTATCATTATTATTGTATTGACATATTTGTTTTTGTATTTGATTTGTATTTCTCGCTTAATATTGCAGCAAGTTTCAGATTTTCGACTTATTCACCATGGACGATATTGATTTTGCCTTCCAAAACATTACGAGGCTGAGATACTCCCAAAACCATCATCTCTCTGGTTGGTAGAATCATAGCCATTGCTGAATTTCACTGTGATAAATGCTTGATGTTTCAGTGTTTTATTTCATATCATGTAACAAATAAAGGAGAGGGAACCGTCATAGCTCCTCATGTCACAGACCATCTTCTGGGAGGTACCGTCTGGAAGATAACAAAAGATGGAGAAGATTTTGTGTATGCCGTTGACTTCAACCTTCGGAAAGACAATTAAGTACCATTTAAACGAAGATTTGTATTCTTATTTAATGATCATAAGGTTGTACTCACTAAATTGGTTTATCAGGCACTTGAATGAAACTGTCCTTGAATCTTTTATCTGGCCTGCTTTTCTGATAATAGATGCTTACAATGCTTTAAACAATCAAGTTTACAAACGTCAAAGGACCAAGAGTTTCTTGGTAGTTCCCTATTGCCTTCTCAATTTTATGCCTTACTTATTTTATATTGTTGTTTTCTTCTCTGAATTCCTTACCTTTTGTGTTTGAGCTTGTTGACTTTGTTTTGGAGATAAGTTTATTATTTTAAATAATAGCACTCAATTGTTTACTTACATAGCTGCCACTTGAAAATTCTGCATTTGTAATAGCTATATTGCTTACATAGCTTTAGATTTTGGCTTAGTTATAGATCTCCCTTGCACTTGACAAATGTACAACAGAAATTTTCACTATGTTGCCATTGTTGTAGAAGAAAATTTTATGTAAATATATTTGACTAACCAATTGTTTTTTGTAGGTTGAGTAAATGGAAAGGAGGCTACTACTCTTTATAAGTTCTTGAAATAAAAAATGAGGTTTTTTGGGCGATGACATCAAGTGGAATTTTACTAAGTTCCTTGTGGACAAAGAAGGAAAAGTCGTGGAAAGATATGCACCAACCACCACATCTTTGAAAATAGAGGTACTACTTTGACAGTGTACTATATAATTTTACTTTACTTTTATTTGTACTTATTATTGCTACTATACTTTATCTTCCATAAAATAATGCAGAGCCTTTTGGGGTTTGCATGAATTTAAGTGCATTCTTTGAGGAACTACATTAACGATAATGCGAGTATGTGACCTTATGTATGAACAAAGGGATGCTTCTTCTAAAAAACTTGTATATTGATGGAAATTCATTAGCTTCTTGTTGTATGTAATAAATATTATTTATTTTAAATTATTGGCATAAATATTATTTATTTTAAATTATTGGATTCAACAATAACACAAGCTATCATGTTGACTCTTTTCCACTCTTATTGTATGTATATCGCCATGCTAATTGAATACTTTCCTGGTTTGTAATGTGATGCTGAATATTAGTTATTTGCAGTAAAGATCAACTAACTTTTTCTTGATTGTACGATCACTGTTATCACGCACACCATATATATGGTTGAATATTAGGTTCCTTCTCTATAGACAATATCCTAAGTCCTGTGAGATAATTTTTAATTGACATTCATCTTGTGTATTGTGTATACGTTTAATGCTTAATTATGGAAACATTATGGATTTTGACTCTTGTAGTTTCTTAATATGCATCACGTGCAACGCACGTATAGCATACTAGTATAACAAAGCATAGTATATGTACAGATAGATGTAACAAAGTATGGCTGCTCAGAAGGTAAATCCTCAAATCAAAGAACGCAGATGTCAAGAGAACAATAAAAAAATTTAAACACATCGATGTTAATCGATTGCATGAATCACATACTTTTAGTAAGCCATAGCAAATTCTATGAATTCAATGCATCTAAACAATTGTGAATTCATATTCATACTCTAATATTAACTCTCTTCAAGCCACAGTTGCCGCGATAAGGGCCGTGTATAAGCTATGCTGCAAGACAAAGCATCCAAAAAGCAGAGCGTTTGCTAAACCATACCCCTCCGAGAGGGATAACATACCATATCCCTTGAAGTACGAGTCGATCACTTCATAGCATTTCAATGGTCATGGTTCGGGACAGCAGCACGTTTACCAACTTGAGGCCCAGGCTGGATACTGGCTGGGGAATGGAATGGTCTACTCCTGGTAAAGCTGTTCTGCCATGCTCTTAAAGGGTGTAGCTTTCGATTGGATCAAAGGGTTACCTAAAGGCACCTTCACTTCATGGAACCTTGCACGGCCTAACAAAACTGATGCCAAAGTAACTTGTTCCAAATTGAAGAGTGAAAACTATCGAGATCATACCCCCACTCAAAGGATAGATATCATTCAATGTGCAAGTCCAGATCTAAGTCCAGATCTGTCGAGAAAGCTTCTCCTTAGCATAGGTACTATCATAATATAAATTAAAACCCTCAACCCTCGTCACAACTACAGAGTTTTAGTGTAGTGGCATGGTCCTTTAAGATGGTAATCAAGGTAACCCGCTTCAAATTACAATGGCCACAAAGCAGATTAAAAAAAAGAGATATTGCTCCATAAATCTTGGTTTCGATCCATGAAAGAACCCTAGACCTATAGGGCCATGTCCAATGTTACAAAAGGCACTAGGCGGATTTGGCGTTTGAGTCAGCGCCTCAAACGCCTAGGTGTACGCGTAGGTGGCGCCTAGGCGTTTGGCTATTTTTAAATTATTTAATTATAATAATTGATAAAAATATGTATTAAGTTCATGTATAATAAAACATGCATACTTAAATATTAAATAACCAAAACAATAGCTAACAATGTTATAAAAAGCGCTAGAAGGCCTAGGTGTTGGACCCGACGCCTAGAGCCCAGGAGGTTTTTGTAGGCTGTCTAAAAATTATTGCAGATAATTAATCCTGACGATAAAAGTTACAATCTGACGACTTTTACGATAACAGACGAGAGTTGCAATTTGACGAATCTCATATTTCAAAAAGCCAAATGCACAGATTACAAAATAACGATCTTTGCAGAACTTGAAAGAGAGATTACAATTAACGATCTCTTCAAAGCAAAACACGAGGGTCCACCCCCGCGTTCTAACTCCAAAACGCAAGGATCCATCCCCGCGTTCCAACTCCAAAACATGAGGACCACCCCCGCGTTCTAATTCCAAAACGCGAGGGTCATCCCC
>BQKN01063871.1:305333-345490 GCA_022839385.1 Asparagus kiusianus
GAGGATCACCTCCGCGTTTCACAAAACTGAACGCAAGGCTCGCTCCAAAACGCGAACCTCGTGTTTGACTATTTCAAACACGATTTGAACGGTTTCAAAACCGTTTTTCCACATAATTGGGCCATTAAGCCCCTATTATGGAGCAAATTAAGGAGTCGGTTACACCTCTTAAACCCTATAAATAGCTAAGAAGTTAGCTGAATAAAGATCCTTCTTTGGATCATCTTTGAGTTGGCTTTGGTTGGAGCTTTTGGAGCTTTGAAAGCTTAGCTTTTCGAACCATTTTCGGTTGAAGAGCTTTGAAATCAGCTGTTTAGCTTATTTCAGTTGAAAAAAGTTTCCTTTCTGAAATTAACTTTTTTCACAGAGTTCTTAAACTCGTTTAGAGTTCTCAAACTTGCTTTGTAAGTTCTCCCAAGATGCTAAGTCAAGAGGAATAGACAACGTTCCACGAAGCAAGGTGCTCGGATCGTTAACGAGATACAAGATTCAAGCTCTAATCGTCACCACGAAGAACACAAAATTAAACAAAGGGAAGGATCTCCGTTGATCTTTCTTTCTTTTGTAAATCAGAAAACCGATAAAAAAATTATATTTTTTTTCTAAGTTAGTTAGAGAGAGATTACAACGAGAAATTGTATTCATTGCAAAGAGAGATTGTATTCATTTTTTTCTAAGTTAGGGAGAATTAATAACATTTATTCTCAATTTTCTTCTTATTTTTCCCACAAACAAAAAATGACGACTCCGCTGGGGACTAACTTTTTCACCGATAAAGAAGTGGTGACACAATCCGACACCAAACTCGTGAGAACCACTGTCAAAACTCTGACTGTGGAGCACAGTCAGAGTTTCGACCAATGTATGAGAAACTCCTTTCCACCGGATCCCTTAGCCCTAAGGCTATGCACAAGATCCGCAAAGTCTCCGAGGAGACTAAAGTTCCTCCTACAGTTGACTCACCAAAGGAGCATCTCTCCTTGGGGTCATACTGTTCATACAGTCCTTCCTCAGAAGGAGAAGGCCTGGTTTCAACTGAACTTGTCAACCGGGTTAGAAACCCTATACCCGTGCCCAAACAAAAGGTATCGGATCACAAGAGGCCCATTGCTGTGACTAACCTGATCACTACAGATGGTGATATCGCTACAAAAGCCTCAAATTAGGCGAAGAAGAACGCTGCTCGACGAAGGAGAAAATCCCTATGACTAGCACAACTTAGAGAAAACCGATCACCCAACCAACGCGAACTTCGCATTTGTGAGCCTCAATGCGACTCTGAGCTCCGTGTTTCTACTCAAGAACGTGAGCCTCGCGTTTACGCGCCCAAATGCGAACCTCGCGAAGGTCAGACTAAACGCGACCCTCAATGGCGTGTTCCACAGCAAAACGTGGACCTCAAGTCCTCGTTGAACGCGAACCTCAGCTTCGTGTTGCTCAACCAAAACGTGAACCTCGCGTTCAGAAGGATGTTGCACGCGACCCTTGCGTCCCCACTTTCAAACGCGACCCTTACGTTCCTGCTCTCAAATGCGACCCTCATGTTCCTGCTCTCAAACGCGATCCTCGCATTTCAATCACAGAACGCGACCCTCGCGTTGCTCAGCCTGAACGCGAGTTTCAACCCCAAGTTCCACGACTAGAACGCGAAGGTCAATTCCGTAATAAACGCGAGGATCAGCTCCACCTAGCTCAACTAAAACGCGACCCTCGCATTTCAATGGTTCAACGCGAACTTCACGTTCAAAATGCAAAACGCGACCCTCGCATTTCTAATACTAAGCGCAATGTGATCCGTCGCGTTCAAAAAGACGAACAAGGATTCAAGATCCATGTCTACCAGGAGTCAGCCCCGTCCAATCATGAACTGGGGGTTCTAGTTCAAACCTCATAATCAGTAACTCTTCTCGAGTTTCTATAACAGACTTGAGAAAGTTCATATCGAGAGAAAGACCGATACGAGTTGCTCGTTCATGTCAATGTGAACGATTGATTTTTGCGATCCTCTCAAGATGCCAATGATGTGCACCTGTAACTAGGCTATCAGTATTCAACAGACTGCCGAACGTTGCCTTGCCCAACAAGCGACAACATTCCCACAAGAAGACGACTTTGGAAGAAGAGTACTTTGGAGTCACTTCTAAATAGGGAGATCATCAATCCCTATCTCTGATGAGTCAGAGACGGATCGGTCCTCTGGCTTGAAAGAGATCCTGAGTGAGTCTGATGTAATCTATCAACACACTCGACTCGAAAGGGAGTCATTCCTTCTGTCAACTACCGAAAGTTGGATAAAGGAATTGAGTTTGATGATGAACACTCAGTCATCGCAGAATCTCAATCATTTAGCTCCTTCGTAGAACACGAGAGCTCTGCTTATATGGCGGGACACCCTGATAATCTTGTGAAAAGACTTGATAAGCAGCAAGTTATGATCAAGTCTCAACAGTAGACCATTGATGAACTCCGGATCCTGATGACTCAAATTATCGCACACAAGGCCAAATTCCAGAAAATAAAATCACCGCGCAGGCAAGAATCTTCCCGAAGAGGAGGATCATTTTCATCCCGACCCTTTAAATCAAAGGGAAAGGAAAAAGTGGTTGAGAGTGCGACTTCTAATCAAGAAGCCCACAATCTGGAATCTTTCTCTGAAAAAGAAAGAGAGGCCGAGAATGAGCAAGATCCTCAGTCGGCTAAAATAGAAGAACCGAAAGTCCGCCTCAATGCCATTGCCAATAGAAGCAAGCTCTAAGATGAGAGAGTTGTTAGGCCCTATCTAGCCGAATTGTATATAGCCACTTATCCTCCAAAATTTAAAGTCTTGACTTTGTAAGTTTTTGACGACACAGCATCACCGAACCAACTTATATATTATTTCAAGTTGCAGATTGGGAATGTGATATCCAATGACATCGTACTGACTCGGTTGTTCATTGGCACCCTCAAGAGGGTTGCTTTTGAATAGTTCATGAAACTACATGTGGAATGTATCCAAAAATAGGCAGATCTAGAGATACTTTTCCTGTCAATATTCTTTAAAGATGACACAGAAGTCTCTGTTACTACCCTTCTTACCACTAAGCAGAAGAAGGGATAGCTCATCAAAGCCTTCGTCAAAAGGTTTCGAAACGTGGTTCTGTGATGTCTGTCAGTTATGACACAGTCTACTCTGGTGAAAATCTATCGACACAACTTACAGACCGAACTCCTAGCCCAAATGAGAGTGGCAGAGTGCCGCTCCTGGAAACAACTAGTCTCCTAAGGCAAACAGGCTCAAAAATAGTTGTCAGGGTCGAAGCTAAAGAAGAAAGCAAGCAGAAGCAACCTGCGCAATGGGGCCAAACCCAATCTTCCTAGTTTGAAGGAGAAGATACTATGACTACTAAAGTCAATCCCCGACCATCACCTGCCAAGGGTAAAGCGTCAGGTCAGCAAAGAGTACCTAAGCAATACTCCTTCAACGATGAGCATGTGGTCTCTCTATTCAAGCTACTTTAGAAGAGTGACAAGCTGAAACTCCCTAAAGTTAAAAAACCTGAAGAAATAGGAAAGGTAGATGATCCAAACTACTGCCTTTACTATAGGACGTTAGGACATTCAACGAAGAGATGCTACATCTTTAAGGATATCCTACAGGCTCTGGTTGATGCAGAAGTACTCAAGCTGAAACAAGAACAGAAAACAGGGACCACCAACATTGTGTCAATCCAACTCGAATATTTTTCACCCGTTCAAGCTCTAATCGGTGTGATCCCGATCCCTAAAGGGGAGCTACACCTGAACATTGACACGTATGGTCAGAAAGATAAAGGGTTGGTATCCCTTACTAAATCTAAAAAGAAAAATTAAACTCACTCAAGACTGTGGGTTGGTTACTTGAAATTCACTGGATTAAGAGAAACAAATCTTTTAAGTTATCATGTTCAACAAAACACCTCTGTCAACTGCAAAAATCTTCCCCAGCTAACTTATCAATCTTATTCAACAAGATGATAAGACCACAAAAGTTAACATGTTTAACAAAACACATCTGTCAACTACAAAATTCACAAAACCATCCCTAGCTAGTATATCGTCGAGTTAACATTACACTTCTGACGATTAACATCTCCACGGAGTTCGAATTCAGCTTGTCTCATTCTTGAAGTAGCAAGCTCTTCCAAATAAAATCAATTTATCAATCCTCTTTAATAGGATGATGAGTCCACAAAGTTGCTCAACTCATAACATGATCTCGTCAAGTTAACATTACACCTCTGACGTCAAAACCAACTTATCAATCCTCTTTAATAGGATGATAAGTCCATAAAGTTGCTCAAATCGCAACACAATCCCGTCAAGTTAACATTACACATCTGACGCCAAAATCAACTTATCAATCCTCTTTATAGGATGATAAGTCCATAAAATTGCTCAAAACGCAACACAATCCCATCAAGTTAACATTACACTCTTGACATCAAAATCAACTTATCAATCTTCTTTAATAGGATGATAAGTCCATAAAGTTACTCAAATCGCAACACAATCCCATCAAATTAACATTACACCTTTGATGGCAAAATTAACTTATCAATCCTCTTTAATAGGATGATAAGTCCAGAAAGTTGCTCAAATCGTAACACAATCCTATCAAGTTAACAATACACATCGGGTTATCAAAATCTTTACATGTCCCCAAGGAGTTTGAATCAAGATTCTGAAAGTATCAAATATCATCAAATTAACACTACACCTCTGATGATGAAATCAACTTATCAACCCTCTCCAATAGGATGATAAGTCCACAAAAATCTTGTTCAAATCACAAGTATCAAATAACATCAAGTTAACACTACACATCTGATGATAAAATCAACTTATCAACTCTCTTCAATAGATTGATAAGTCCTCAAAACTCATCAAGTTAACACTACACCTCTTATGAAAAAATCAACTTATCAATCCTCTTCAATAGGATGATAAGTTCACAAATTACTGTTATGCTAACATCACACCTCTAACAGTTAAACCCTCATGAACTTGTTAATTCTTTTCAACGGAATAGCAAGTGTTCATTGTCAAAACGCGAGGGTCACCCCGTGGTCCAATATCAAAACGCGAAGGTCACATCCGCGTTTCAAAAACAAAATGCGTGGGCCACCTCCACGTTTCAAAAGCAAAACGCGTGGTTCGCACCCTCACGTTCCAAAGATCAGACGCAACCCTCACATTTGCAAAAGCAAAACTCGAGTCTTGCATGTCAAATCTCTGCAACCAAATTCATGATGCCTTTGAGACGGATGCAGTGAGCAACTCCTTTATGATAAAAAATCAACAGTACACTGTTCCAAGATCAAAACTAAGATCTAAAGTATTTTGAATATTCATTTTAGTCAACCGTAAACTTTTAAAAACTTTGAAGAGGGTTCTGTAGGCAGTCAAAAAATTACTGCAGATAGTTAATCCTGACGATGAAAGTTACAATCTGACGACTTTCACGATAACAGATGAGAGTTATAATTTGACGACTCTCATACTTCAAAAAGCTAAATGCGAAGATTACAAAATGACGATCTTTGTAGAACTTGAAAGAGAGATTACAATTAACGATCTCTTCAAAGAAAAACGCGAGGGTCCACCCCCGCGTTCCAACTCCAAAACGCGAGGGTTCACCCCCGCGTTCCACTTCCAAAACGCGAGGGCCACTCCCGCATTCCAATTTCAAAACGCGAGAGCCACTCCCGCGTTACAATTCAAAAATGAGAGGGTCAGCCCCGCGTTACAATTTCAAAACGCGAGGGTCACCTCCGCGTTCCAATTCCGAAATGCGCGGGTCATCCTCGCGTTTTAACTCCAAAACGCGAGGATCACCTCCGCGTTTCACAAAGTTGAACGCGAGGCTCGCTCCAGAACGCGAACCTCGCGTTTGACTATTTCAAACACGATTTGAACGGTTTTAAAATTATTTTTTCATATAATGGGCCCATTAATCCCCTATTATTGAGCAAATTAAGGGGTCAGTTACACCCTTTAAACCCTATAAATAACCGAGAAGTTAGCTGAATAAAGATCCTTCTTTGGATCATCTTTGAGTTGGCTTTGGTTGGAGCTTTTGGAGCTTTGAAAGCTTAACTTTTCGAACCATTTTCGATTGAAGAGCATTAAAATCAGCTGTTTAGCTTATTTTAATATAAAAAGGATTAAGTTTCCTTTCTGAAATTAACTCTTTCGCAGAGTTCTTAAACTTGTTTAGTGTTCTCAAACTTGCTTTGCAAGTTCTCCCAAGACGCTAAGTTAAGAGTAGACAACGTTCCACGAAACGAAGTGCTCGGATCGTCAACGAGATACAAGATTCAAGCTCTCATCGCCACCCAAGAAGAACCCAGAATTAAACAATGAGAAGGATCTCCGTTGATCTTTCTCTCTTTTGTAAATCGAAAAACCGATAAAGAAAATTATAATTTCTTTTTCTAAGTCAGTTAAAGAAAGATTATAAAGAGAGATTGTATTCATTCTTTTTCTAAGTAGGGAGAATTAATAACATTTCTTCTAAATTTTCTTCTTATTTTTCTCGCAAACAGTTTTTTTTTAATTACAATAATTGATAGTAAATGTCAATGTTATCAAAAGCTCAGGAGCCAAACTGGTGTTTAAGAAAAAATTCTTTCTTCATTTAAGTGGTAGTCGAGGTGTTCATCTTTTGAGGTTAAAAAAGGAGTTTGAAGGACGTGAAGGCTGCAACACAAAGAATCATGATCAATGCCTAAAGGGTGCAATCCACGTAAGCAGACAATGCTCCTCTAAACACTCTCTACACCTAGATGAGTAGCCTAGGTACCGCCTAGACGTTTGACACTAGTTAGACAACCTCGATAGACTAGGCGGAGGCTTTTAAAAACAGTGAGCATGTCCAAATATAAAATTATAACTCTCAACACACACCACAACCTTGGAGTTTTGGTATAGTAAAAGGGTCCTTCGAGAGTTACATACATAATATTTATGCATTATGTCTACGATGTGATGCAAAATTTAGGATACACTGAAAGGAGTACCCAACATATCCATCAAGAGTGTCCAAGCATCCAATAGGTAACAGACATGAGTACTTCTTTGAAGCATCGGCGCTATATTATCCAATTTCTACTTTTCTATAAAGGAATTAATGTAAGGAAATTCATTAATTGGATATATGGGAAAGAATACTCCATTGGAAAATTAGGAGATTAAATATCTTCATTTGATGAATGTAATCTTCCGTTTACTAGTGATGCCAAAATAGACAAACGCATATGGAAATTTTTCTATGGTATTTATTTATGTGTTTATTGTTATTGCTATTATTAGTTTTTCTTCTTTTACCTTCGGCAGGGGTCAGGACAAAGTAAAAAAAGAAATAATTGTTCAGCCAACATGATCATAAAGTAGAAGTGATAGGAAGTGTCATGTGCATGTCTTTACAAAAATAACATGATTCCAGAGGCATGCAATAGTTTATATACAGTTCTCAACAATTAAGTGCAAGCAGTCGTATTAAACTGAAACCAGTCATAAGAAAACATCAGACAACATAAAAAATCAATTAAGACTTATCAAGAACTGAGGAAATACCTCCAGTTTTCTACTTTCATTCTTCACGAGATTCATTGACTGCCGTAGCTCATTAACTTTGGCTTCAGCATCAGACAACAATGACTGGAGACAAGTCATGAATCAATTCTCACATATCAATAAGTTTCATAAAAATATTGGCACCCATGCGATAATAAGAACTCATGGTGGAAACACAGATTTGGCATAGTTAGAGGACTGATAGACAATGTGATTAATTTGCAAATTACAGGAGTCTGCTCTATGAATTATGATATCTAAACAATTAAAGGTAGTAAAGCAACTAGTCAAAATGTATAACAGAAAGAATATTAGACGTAGAAATCAAACATCAAAATCGTTACAATATTATAAGACCTTCAATGGTACGATATGTATTAACTATTAAGACAAATGATGATATATTTAATACAAAATAAAAGCAAAAAAGAAACAAGATATTATGACCTCTTCACTCATAAATAAACGCCTTGTATTGCGAATCAGAAATCGTCTTGGCCCTGTAGGATGAAAAAGAACAAAGATCACATGAGAAGCAATATTATGATTAAAACATCCCAGAAAAAAAAAACATGAAAGTTTGTACGTAGTAGTGACTTGTTCGAATAGTATGGAAAATGACCATAATATTATGAGTAATACAAGTTGGTTGTTAATTTTGGGGCTTGCTCAAAAAGTATGGAATTTTATGGGTTTGTTCGAATATGATAATTTCACAATGGGCAGAAAATGACCACTTCTATAACGAGAATGTTTGTACGTAGTAGTGACTTGTCATTATTCCTTTTTTTTAATATCATTTTTTAGTATTTAAGACGTACTTGATTTACACTTTAAACATGTTCGTACGAGAATGTTTGTACGCATAACATTAATAAACAACCCCTAACCTTAACAACCAACGTGTATAACCTTACCAATCATCGCTTAACCTTAACAACCAACGCGTACCCTTAACAGTAACCAATAACCCTAACAACCAACGCGTATAACCTTTCAACCAACACTTAAACTTAACAACCAACGCATAACATTAACAGCAACCCGTAACATTAATAACCAACATGTATAACCTTAACAACCAACACGTATAACATTAACAATCAACCCGTAACCTTAACAACCAACACGTAACTTTAACAAGCAACTCGTAGCATTAACAACCAACGCGTATAACCTTAACAATCAACGCTTAACATTAACAACCAACGCTTAACCTTAACAACTAACCTGTAACCTTAACAACCAGCACGTATAACATTAACAACCAACCCGTAACCTTAACAACCAACGCGTAACTTTAACAAGCAACCCATAACCTTAACAACCAACACGTATAACCTTAACAACCAATGCTTAACTTTAACAACAACCCGTAACCTTAACAACAACACGTAAATCACTTGGCTTTTGAAAATTCCATCGTGTCATCATCGCCCATAAGAGAGATAAAGGGTATTATCCGTGGACACTATCCACTTTGAAATCATCACATACAGCATAAATCATCAGGTTACGGGCTTTATGCTTTCTTTATGCTTGGACGATGAAAGCATAAAGACCCATTTGCAACAAAATCGCTGATGATTTCATCGTCCCATCAACGAAAAAGAAAAATAAAAAAATAAAAAAACACAAAAAAATGGGTTCGATCGCGATTGGGCTCCAAAACCCAACCTCCATCATCGCCCAACGATAATTCTCAAACCCCAAACTCTCCTCTTATCAACCCATCGCGAAATCTACTACAATCATCCGAACCCGCAACTGTGTCGGTTTCGTCAACAATCCGAAACCAAATCGCCCGGATCTTCTTGGCCCACTTCTCGACAGCGTTGGTGACGAAAGTGACAACGCCCCCGAAGCCAAAATTGAAACCGAAGCTAGAAAAGCAAAATCAAATAATGGAAGAGAGATCTGGGGAGGCTTTGTCTCTGGGCTTCCCCTCTCTACGTGGGGTTCGCTTGCGGAGTTGCGTTGTGGTTGAGGGTGTCGGAGAAGTAGGAGGCGATGTGGTTGGCACAGTTGAGGAGGGAGGAGGTGGATGAGGTAGAGCCCGCGCTTGTCGGACTTGAGCTCGCGGACGTCACAGGGGATGACGGCGGTCGGGGAGGTAGAGCCCGCGCTCGTCGAACTTGAGCTCGCGGACGCCACAGGGGATGACGGCGGTCGAGGACAGGGACATCAGGGAGAAGCACTGGAGGGGGGAGGAGGTGATCAATGCCTATAAGAGAGATAAAAGGGTATTATAGTATTTAGCTATGTAAAATTATTGGGCTTTGTGTTTTGGGGGCTCGGTGCATAGTTATTATGAATTTGGGGGTTTTGAGAGCGTTGAAAAAGTCTTGGGGGGAAGCATGTTTTCTTGTGTTTTGGGGGCTGGAAGCATTTTCCCCTTGTTTTAAATAAAAAACAGGGTCGACATAGCAGCTGATCCATACTTTGGAGGTTGACTATGCTCATTTTCATCGTTCACAGAGTAATGAGTACTAGAGAGTCTAGTTTCATCTCACATTTTATGTATGATGCCACCAATTTCAGATCAGGGCACATAACTCAAAAAGAACACAATGCACACAAGAATTTCAGTGAATTTCAATTTACTAATTTTACGAACTACAGATGAATAATTTCTCAAACTTGAACATAACAATATGATGCAAGGTGAAAGACATAACAAAATTGCAGTAATAAAAGGAAAATGGATTACTCTTAAATACCACAAGCCCCAATCCAGCAGCAGCTCCACAAGATATCTCCGGGTGCGAAGCAGCAATCAGAATCCCCTCTGCAAAAGTATGCAAAACCCAAAATCCAAATTCCAAAATCAAAGCCTAAAGTCCATTGAATTATTAAATACACAAAAAAAAGCGACCTTTAATCTTGGCAACGGCCAATTCTTCATGAATCTCGTACTGACTCTTCGCCAATTCCATCAAACCCTAAGGAACAACAAACAACGAGAGATCAGCATCACAATTACAAAAACAACGAAATAGTTCGATTATATTTTTCGAGATCGAGAGAGAGAGAGACTTTGGATTCTTCGACGGCGGCGGAGGCGGCGGAGAGGAACTGAGAGAGGCCGGCTCCGGCGGCCGCGAAGGCGGTTTTCTTCAGCTCCGACGCCTCGCCGGCGGCGTACTCGATCCATCGCCTCGCCTCTTCGATGGGCCCCACATCGACGGGCCTTTTGCTGCTGTTCGAGGTGTCGTCGACTGTCGCCATCAACGATTCGTTCCTTGAGCGGAAAAAATAAAAGTAAAAATAAAAATAAAAATAAAAAGACGGAAGAGATGAGAAGCTGAGAGACACCGCACGGACTCGTTAGTTAAGGGCCCAGCAAGCTTATAGGCTTCTGGGCCAAATTTCTATTAGGCCTAATGAAAGTATAAGCTCTCGACTGTAACATATCTAGTCATTGGCCCATAAGCCTAAAAGCAAAAGACAACCACAAAAAATCGCCCATAAACAATGACTTAAATTATCAGATGGTAAATTGTTTTTTTACCCTACTTACCATTTGGGTATTTAAAATATCTCTAAAGATTTTTTTTTTTTTTTTTCAAAGCTTGGTGCTGCTGCAATTAGGTATCAAGTGCTGCCAGTGGCAAGTTTTGTGAGCTTACGCATGCTTGTCATGTGAGTAATGACTCAGCACAGATAGTTGAGAAATAGGATTCCCAACCTCCTCTATTCAAACCTTACATATTAGAAATGGGCTCCCGATCTCCCTCTCTCTCACAAAATTTGAATCATTTTGAGAAATAGAAGAAAAAGGGCAAACTCAATGTTAGACATGTATCACTCTGTAGGCACAAGTTCGTTCGCGTGCAAAAATAAAACTCGCCCCCGGCGACCCTTCGTACTTAATTATGCCAATTCCGAACTTTAAACACCTAAAAGTTACTAGAAATAAATTAAATATCAAAGTGGTGACTGGGGTCAAATAAAAATAGTAATTGAATAATATAGCCTACAAACAATTGTAGGCTTAAAGGGTCAAAAAAACATTTGTGAAATCGTATTAATCTGAAAATTTTACGAAAAATAACGATAATTGAAAGGAACAAGAGCTCCCGGCGAGGATCGAACTCGCGACCTTTCGCTTACGAAGCGAACGCACTACCACTATGCTACGGAAGCTGCGCGACTGAGCTTTATTTACCTTCTTATTATCAACAATCAAAGATTTATAACCTCAACTTATAAAAAAAGATTATCTTAGTCGATTGCCATGCGAACGCATCCTACGCATAGTTAGAAAATTACACACTGATTATTACATGTTGTTATAATTATACTTCTCTCGCAAAAAAATGAGATTTCAAGAACAATAACACAAATTTCCTCCAATAAGGGGGTGTTTGTTTACCCGAAAGTAGGAAGTGAAAGTGTGAAAGTGACTTACTTTTATCACTTTTGATGTTTGTTTTATTAGAAGTGTATGTGAAAATGAAATACCAAACTTTTGCCACGTAAGCTATAATACAATTTCAACTTACCCTAAAAAAGTGCGGATGTCACATGTAAGTGAAAGAAATGAGGACCACTCTTAATAAAAAAAATATTTTCTTAATAAATCTTCCCTTTCTTAGGTTCGTTAACCAATTTTTTATGCATGGCGATTCACAACATCTAAAGTTTGGGAATATCATTTTTTCTTGAGTTATCTATATTAGCCCCTTAATCTTTGCTATTTTATCTAGTCTCTCAAATTATTGAAATTGCTATCAAGTGCATCAATATTTATGAGTTGTTGCACAATTAATCCCTTGATTCCTGAAATTACTATTACATTCTTCAATTTTTGTAAGTTCTTTCAAATTAATCCCCTTAATCAAAGTCAATAGCTAAAAGCAAGATATAAGAATCAAGGGACACATAGCTAAAAGAAAGATATAAGAATCAAGGGACACAGTTGTAATTTCAGTTAATTGAGAGACTAGTTCCCAAGCATTAAGGATGCAAATGACTATGATAAAAAATCCTTATTTTCTAATTTAAGGATACAATCTGTAGCTGTTGATTAAATCTGATAAGGGGTCTTTACATGATTTTTTTCAAGTTGTTATGCTATGAATTAAATTTCTTATTTTTGTGTTTAATCGTGCTACTTATGTATTTTTAAATGCTGACTACTTTTTGCAATTACCAAAACCATTTAGAATATGATATGGTTTTTAATAAATAAATAAATATATGAAATGCCACATCATCTTCACTATCTTCACTTTTCTACTTTCTAACGATAACTTACTTGTTAAATTAATGTTTATGACTACATGATGTTGGCCCTGGATATTGTTCAAAATGATAAATAGAGATGGGAAGCAATTTATATAAAAACATGATTTTTAATATATAATTAAATTAAAATAATGTTGCCACATCATCCTCACTTTTCTACTTTCAACAATAACTAGTTTTTGTAAACAAACAATGTATGTCACTTGTATGCTGACTTGGATGCGTTAACCCACTTACAAAAAAAAATCACTTTTATACTTTCAACTCACTTACAACTAAACAAACACCCCCTAAACTTCTATGCGTTGCAACTACAAACAGCAACTTATCTTACTATCTTCAGACAAGAGGAATCAGCTAAGCACGAACATTTCGCTACTCCAACCCTTTAACCTGAAAAAGGATTGGAAAATTTACAGTTGTTAACGGTTGAGCGGCTTCGGGTTTATGGGGCGGACTTCATATATCTGGTTCAGAGATGAAGAAAGTCCAGCGAGGCCCAGCTAGAACAATGCGAAGCCCATAAGTTTACCGGTTGCTCTAAATGTTTCCTCTTTCGTTTTCTTAAAATCTATTGCCAAGTTATAGTATAAGGTGTTTAGGTTCCACCGGTAAGTTCATAATAGTTTTTATTGATAAATAAATTGATTAATTTAAGGCTTAAGTTTGAGGAAAATCTGGGGTAACGGGTGAAAGGGACAAGCAGAGATGGTAACTTAACTGGGGTTGACCCATGAACTCCCTAATTCGGCCTACCAAAAGCCCATTCTCATCTGTAAATCCCTCAATAAATGAGCGGAGACAAAGCTCAAGATCAATACGGGTCATATATCGGTTCCTCCCACGGAGAAAGTATATATAATTCTTGATTTACAATATTAATGTTGCGTCAAAAAGATATTAATGGTAGAATCAACTTCAAATTAAGAAGCCCAATAATCTAATAATTGATATACTATGCGGTGCACCATAAATGATAAAGCAAATTTATTTGATACTTTCTCACATGTCATGGCATCTTATTCTATGGTTCGGATATTGAAAAATGTCTCAATCACTTCAAAATATATCTTAGGATATAATAAACTAATCCATATTTCTTTATTCTCGTGCTAATCAAAACACTTAAATATGATTGAGTACTAAAATCTCTCTGTAATAACTTTTGTTTTCTATCACTTTTCTCATTTTATATTGAGCATGAAAGACATTGTTTTTATCTCTTTATTGTATCATGTTTTGCTAGGTAAGATCTAAACTGAATCCAAGCCAATACCGCTCTCCACCTACACAGGTTCCAATCGAATGCTTGGTCATCTCAACCAGAATCTGTTTTTACTATATTTTTAATAAACTATTACGCCTCGTTTGGTACGTGAGAATCGACGGAAATGGGAATGGAATGGACTAAGTAATAGAATGGAATTAATGTGAGAATGGAATACTCATTTTCATTCTCACGTTAGGGTGCAATTATAAAAAGAAGTTGGAATAGACGTATTTTAAAATTTTATATTTTATTAATTCCCACTTAAATGAGAATGTGCATTTTCTATCAGTTCATTGGGAATGCTCATTCCCACATAAAATAGGAATTGATGAGAATTGTGAATGGACATTCTAACTTTAAAAAAGAGGTTGTGGTAAGAAGAAATGAGAAGTGAGGATTGATATTCCATTCTCACTCATTCTCACGTACCAAACAAGACCTTAGACTCATAATATATAAAAACATATTATGTATTTTAATATGAAATAGACAGATCTCTAAATTAATCTTCTTGACTCATTAAAGGGGTAAAAAAATGCGCAGAGGTAGATAGATCATCTGCAGTTCCATTGGTGCATAATCCCCTAGTTGCGACTCTTGAACTGGACGGCTACACATACTTAGGAAAATAGTACAGTGTTCCATCCGTATAGTTATTAAAACTATGGAACGTTGATCACAACTAGCTGATACCATGGGGGTCTATCTATAATTAACCCAAAAGATATCACATTTATCATTTTTTTCAGTTATACCTATTGGATCGAACTCTCTTCAATCATATCATATCATATCATATCATATATCATATACTCTCTTTAAAAGAGGGAGTTGTGGAAAAACTTTCTATGGACTATATTACCATTTTTTATATTATAGTCTAATCCTAACTAAACTAAAGTGATTATTGTTAATTAATTATATTATATGTCACTTCAAGTTTTTCTAACTTGGTCCCTAAGATTTTCAATGTTGTTGTAAAGCTCTACATCATATTAATTATTACTAATGTATAATAATATATTAATAGGAAAAGTGCATGTTAATAAATTATTTTTGGAAAAAGTAGAAAACATAGAATTGTTCTAAAATTATACCCTAACACTCATATAGGAAAATTACAAAAACTTTCTATAGACTATATTACCCCTAATCTTTTTTGATATTACATTACAATCCTAACTAAACTAAATTAATTATTATTGTTAAATAATTATATTATATGCCACTTCAAGTTTGTCTAACTTGGTTCCTAAAACTTTCAATGTTATTGTAAAACTCTAAATCATATTATTGATGTATAATAATATATTAATAGGCAAATTATATGTTAATAAATTATTTATGGAAAGAGTAAAAAACATAGAATTGTTCTAAAATTATACCATGTCACTCATATAGAAAAAGTACAAAGAGTATTCTTGCGTTTAGGTAACATGGCAGAAGGTATAAACATGCAATTTTAGAAAACATTAGGATATTTAAGTGTAGCAAGATACAAGTGGAGGTGTATAACTTTTATATTATAAATTAATTACAAGTTTGTCTAACTTGGACCCTAAACCTTTCCATACTATTGTAAAACTCTACATCTATCAATTATCATTAATGTATAATAATATATTAATAGACAATTGCATGTTAAAAAATTATTTATGGAAAGATTAGAAAATATAAAATTATCCTAGAATTATACCATGACACTTATATAGAAAAATTACAAAGAGTATTCTCACATCTATGTAAGAGGATAGAAGGTACAAATATGTACTTTCAAAAAATATTAGGATTTTTAAGTGCAGCAAGATACAAGTGGATGTATATAACTTTCATAAACTATAAGGTATTTAAGTTCAATTAAGTTTATAAATTAAAAACCTTTGTTAACCATAAATAATTGTATGTGATCATATTGATAAATAATATTCATCATATAATATGAGGCTAGAGGCTTAACTTATATTTATATAGTAGGGGAGGTTTGAAAAAAACTAAAGCATCATATTTTAAATAATCCCAAGAGTTTGAATTATTTTCTAAAATTATATACATTGCTTAGAAAGCTTTAGAAGAGGCTTTCGAATGACTACTACAAAGTGTTGGGCGTCACATAAGTATTGGACAACTAAAATCTATGATATCAGATTGCAGAAATCAGGGATTTGTAAAAAATATCGGGTGTCATATGAGATAATATTCATACATAATATAACATTGTAAGGTATAATCTAACATATTAATAATTTTATATATAAGAATTTACATGAAAATATATGCTTAAAATGTGGGAGAGCCAAGAGTGGAGAGATTTAGGAGACGAATTGTGACTTTTGTGGCTTTTGTGGGTTTTGATTTTGGTTCCAAAGTATGACTGAAACCCTAGCCCATAATCGAATTAAAAATGACTCGATTTTTTTGATATCTTCAAATGGATGTATCAGCCAATATTTTTTATAACAATCGATATATCAGGAAAAAATCCCCAAATAGAAGAAAACAATACAAAACTATAAATATTATCAAATAAGGTCTTTAACCTGATATATCGGCCAATATAGCGATATACTAGCTAATATTTAATACATTACCTATAATAACAATATTTAAAGATAATTTAGATATAAGTTCCTTTATTTTAGAAGATCTCCAATAATTCTATATTATTCCCTCAAAATTTTGAAATTGCTTATAATTTAAGGGACTAATATTGAATTATTAAAAAATTAAGGGACAAAAATGTGAACAAGTCAAATTTTAAAAAAGTGTTTTTTAAACTCTCTCAGCTATGGGGATTGTCTTAAAGAAACCCACTCAATTGATTTAATTTCGCAAAATATCCTAACTGTGAGGGTGTTGTCTATAACCTCTCTTAACTTTGGTGCGATTTTAGAAAACACCCCTTGACTATAGCGTGTCTCATAAAAACTCCTATGATCTTTTACACTTCTCTCAACAAGACCCCTTAATGTAGTTACTTGAATATGTGATTTGGAGAAAATACCCTCTTGAAGAAAGTTATTTTAGTTAAAAAAACTCTCAACCGATAATAAAAGGATCACTACCAATTTATAATTCTTTTTCCTTCTACATCTCCTCTTTTTCTTTAATCTGGTAAAAGTCAAGCTAATTCTTTTATGGTTGAGGGATATTTTGATCTTTCCAAATTAAATACTTGTCATATAATAGATTAGACTCAATGATATTAGCTCTGAGCGATTAAGTGAAAAAAGTTCATAGGATTAAATCAAAAAAATAAACTTGAGAAAGATTATCAAATGAGAAAGATTATCTACAACACCCTAAATTTGACGAAGATTTACACTGTTTCAAGTCAGCAATTTTCATGGTCAAAGGCCTGGGTTCGAGGTTTGTCACTCATGTCCCTTTAGTTTCCTACTAACTTGGTGACTGGATGGGGGTAGAGGCCCCAATTCACCCATGCACATGTTTACTAGTAAGGGTGGGGGGCTCAAACTCGAGCCTTGGCTCGGGGAACCTTCTGTCTTACTAGGTTTTCCTCATATCAAAAAAAAAATAAGGGTTTTTTTTGACATTGCCCCACATAGTGAAAAGTGATTTTTGTAAAATTAACCCTTAAAACGCAACTTAAGGAACATGTGACATCAATCTTATAACAGTGGATTTTATACTAAGTATATCACTCTATGAATTGAGTTGAGTTATGTGTCCTAAGATTAATCATATACATCAATTCTAAAAATCTTTTACTACAAGAATCTCTAAGAGAAATTTAATATTTATTTGTGAAGGGTATATGATCCTTCCGATTCACCTTGTCTCTCATGATTTGTAATAAACTATTTGAGAAAATAAATTAAATTGTTTATTTTTATAGTTCTCACCTTCTTATAAGCTTATGAAGCACGTAGCTTGGGTATAAGTATTATTGTGGATAATGGATTCTTATAATTCTCAACCTAAATTTTCGGATGTTTTTTGGCATTGGATAGATCTAAATTATTTGTTAAATTTTAATCCATAGTGCATAATATGTATAAATCATTCTCATATTATATTTTATAATTTTCTGAAACTAGAGAGTAATCATTTTGACGAATCAATTAATTAGTTGGGAAGATGTAGAAAGACTATATATATCAGATTTTGGAATTGATCATATAATTTATATTTTCTTTATTGATTGAATTTGCACATTCTGACAAAGAAAATTCTAGAAAAATATTTTTGAATATCTATAATACTCGGTCGCCGGATAAACAATAGGTGAAAGTAATTTCTTTGTAACAAAATCCTATATGACTAGATAAAACTTACCATTTTATTTTGATGAATTCAAGAATTTATTTTTATCATTCATAATAACAGTTTTTTTTATATTGGTCTCTTACATCATTAATATTTTGAAATTAGATCTTCAAATCATTAAATTGCTCTTAAATCATTAATATTTTAAGATTTTATTTGTGGAAGGCAAAATGTTGAAACCAACAAGATATTATAAATGGAAATATCCAAAAAAAATTAATATATTATAATAATCATAATTTTTTTGCAAACATGTTATAGCAAATAAATAAATTTAAAATAAATAATTTAGATATTTGACCACGTACAGTACAAGTGCATTCCACCTCGTGCAGAAAATAGGCAAAACCCAGTGACAAACCCTTCTTGTGCCACGAGAAGGAGGTTAAAAAAAGAAAACCAATGGCCTAGATCGTCCCTTCAAAACTTCAATCGTCCATCCAATTCCAGCAACAGAAGAAAACAAAAACAAAACAAATCCCCAGCCAGCATCCTGCAGATCGCGCAGCACGCGACGCGCTCCTGCCAGAAAATTTTTCGAAATATCTGGTCCCCAGTGGGCCCCCACCTCACATCCCCACCGTCGGCTCCACGACGCCAGAGTCCTCCAGCGACCGACAGAGCCCAACGCCCGCATAGAGCCGCGATATGGGGACCTCTTCGCGGGCGTCCGTATAGAGAGAGCCGTGATAGGACTGTAATCGGAATCGAGCGCCCAATCATCTGACACTCTTGTCGAGCTCCATCCAGCCGTCCATTTCTCCTGCAGCGCCATTCCCTTCTCGTGACGCTTGCCTCTGTCGATGTCCCCTCCCCCCTTTGTAAAACAAGCGGAATTTTGCACAAAAGCCCTCCCTCCAAATCCAAGCGCACACTCGCCCTCAAATGGTTGCCCGCATTTCAACATCCCACACATTACAAGCCTTCTTCGTTTCAAAACAAATTAATTGTCGAAGGAAAATGACTTAAGGACCCAAAATATGGGATCAAGGGAAGAGACACCTCACCTGTCCTCTCCCTTGGTCCCATATTTTGGGTCCCCGTAGCAACACTCATTGTTAAATAGACTGGAAAACTCGTGTTAAATAATTATCCCACCGCTAGCCTACAATTCCGTCTAATTACAAACATGACATACTCATGGGTTTACGAACACCCAAAAAGTGGGGCTTGTGCTAAAATGTTTCATAGGCGAAGGGGTTTGCTGAAATCTACCGTCCGCAACAAAACAAAACAAAATAAATAAATAAAAAGGTAATATACTAACGGTTTTTTCTATAGAGTGTCCATGGACACTCTATAAGAGAGGAGAGAGAGAAAGAGAAATGAATGAAGATGGGAGCCCCCTAATTTGCATTGGGATCCCCTCCTCATTCATTTTTCTCTACCTCTCTCCTCTCTTATAGAGTGCCTACAGGCACACAGGCACTCTATAGAAAACCTGATATACTAATTACACTTAGGGGCTGTTTGGTTCCCTGTTTTTGAGGGAAAGTCACTATTGAAAGTCTGACAAAAATGTCAAAATTACTATTTTTTTTGACAGGCTTAGCAAAATCCTCTTTTTTAAAAACGTTTTTGCTTAAAACCTATTAAAAAAATGATATGTTGACAGGCTTTCAAGGAATTTTTTTTTTAATCAAACAGCCCCTTCTATAACAAGAATCAAAAGCAGAGTTTTGGCTGACATCATTATCTGTACTCCTGGCCCCCTTTTAACCTTTCTATCTCTCTACCACTCACCCTTTCATCTCATTCTCCTACAACAAAAAAGAAAGGGAAAAAAAAAAACCCAGTCCTTTTTCCCCACCCCCTTGAAGAAGAGGAAAAAAAAATTTCCCAAATGTTTTCGAAAACCTCCGCAAATCTCTAAGAGCGATTAGAAAGATGCACTCAAACTACGGCGGGGGAGTTTCAGAGATGCAGCAGTTCATGATGGACGGCTGCCCGCCCTCTCTCTTCTCAATCTCCACCTCCCCGCCGCCTCCGCCGCCGCCGCAGAATTCCAACTCGGGCACGTCGGAGGTGCAGAAGTTCCACCCCCTTCAGCATCATATGCAGCAGCCGCCGCCGATGCCGCAGCATTTCGCGCATTTCGGGCAGCCGATCCCGATAACCCAGCAGCTGTTTCAGCAGAGCCATCACCATCACGCTCACCACCACCACCAGCTCCAGCTGTTTCAGCAGCATCAGCAGCAGCAGCAGCAGCACATGGGTTTGGATCAGGAGTCGGGGCCGGAGAACTCGAACTCGCCGGCGAGGATGATGGGCGGCGGCGGCGGGCCTTCGTTTCTGGCGGCGATGAATTTTAAGCTCGGGGTTAATGAGAGCAGCGGAGGAGGAGGAGGAGGAGGGAGTAGAGATGGGATTAACGAAGATGAGGGGATTCTTCAGGGTGATGATGATGGATCTGAGAGCGGGCTTCGTCGTCATCATCATCATCATCATCAACATCGACAGCCGTGGCATAGAGAAGAGGAGTCTGCTGCTAATATCAAGGAGCCCTTTTGGTAAGTAAATATTTTTTTCCTCTAAAGATCTGAATTTTTATTTTTTGGTTGCTTTAGTTGCACTACAAGTTCAATAAAAACCCATAAAAAAGAAGAAAAAAAAAATAATTAAGTTGTAGTGAAAACGAGAGACTGTGACTGTGATTCCTAGGACATAGCTTTTAGGAATTAGATCACTCACGGATAAAAGGTTGGCAGAAAGTAAAAGCAAACTACCCAAAAACATCATTTTATTCAGTGAATATTGGAAATCCATTTCAAAATTTTTTTTTTCCTTTTTCGTGTATGCGGGTACTCTTCAAATTGTTACAGGAGGCCACTGGACATAGACTTCATCAACCCAAACAACAAAAGACCGGCCAAAGACAAACAGCCGGCCGCGGCAACCACCGCAGAGATCAGCAGCTCCTCCAGCATCAAGCACTTCAAGAAGAGCAACGACGTCGGCGCCTCCGCCGCGGCCACCGACAGCAATTACAAGCTCTTCAGCGAATTGGAGGCCATCTACAAGCCCGGCGGCGTCGGCGGGGGCTGCGGCGGAGTCGGCGGGGGTGGAGGGGAAACTAACAACAACCAGACCGGCTCAGGCTCCGCCCTCACCGGCGACGACAACCCTCTGGTGCCCTTAACCGCGCCGGGGCCCACCGCAGAGCACGGTCAGACCGACAACATATCCGACACGTCCAACGCGGACGACGCGCCGCAGAAGAAAGCCCAGAGAGACGACAGCAACAGCGGGGATGCGGCGCGGAGGAAGCGCTGCAGGAAGCGGAGGCAGCAGAAGCAGCTGAGCTCGGTCGCGACGTTCTTCGAGTCGCTCGTCAAGCGACTGATGGACCATCAGGAGAGCCTGCACCGCAAATTTCTGGACGTGATGGAGAAGAAGGATCAAGAGAGAAGCGCCCGGGAAGAGGCCTGCAGGAAGCAGGAGGCCGCGAAGGCGAACCGAGAGGCCGCAGCCAGAGCGCAGGAGCGAGCGCTGGCGGCGACCAGGGAGGCCGCCATAATCTCTTTCCTCGAGAAGATCAGCGGCGAGAGCCTGAACCTCCCCGCGAAAGCCCAATTCCTCCATTCGCAGTTCACCGAAGAATCCCATCAGCTGAAGGACAACAGCGCCGCCGAGGACACCGCGGTGGAAATTTACAATGCCGACAGTGCCGCCAACAACAACAACAACAACAACAACAGCAGTGGGGGCGGGCTAATGCAGTTCAGTTCTAGCCGGTGGCCGAAGGCCGAAGTGCAGGCGCTGATTCGGGTCCGGAGCGGGTTCGAAGCGAAGTTCCAGGAGCCCGGTTTGAAGGGCCCGTTGTGGGAGGAGGTGAGCCTGGCAATGGCGGCGATGGGCTACCAGCGCAGCGCGAAGAGGTGCAAGGAGAAGTGGGAGAACATCAACAAGTACTTTCGAAAGACGAAAGACAGCGGCAAGAAGAGGCCTCAGCATTCAAAAACTTGCCCCTACTTCCACCTGCTCGATCAGCTCTACTCTAAAACCCCGTCCCTGTCCACCAATGCCAGCCACGGCCGAAGAGAGAAGAACTCTGAGCTTTTGGACGCGATCGTGGTCCCAAACGAGGCGAAGGGGAACGACGAAGGAGACGAGGAGGAAGGGCAGGGGGAGAGCCAGGATCAGCTGGAGGGAAACGCCGACGCCGACGGGGATCGATCCCCTGCTCGAACGGAGCGGAATCAAGAACACAACTCCAGCGACCGTCGCCTGCTCAATCGCCTCAATTCTTAGGAGGCTCACCTCGTCGGTACGAATTAATTAGCAGCGCAAGTATAGCTAAATAATTTGTAAGTTGAACTTTTGCATACTATATATCGTTGTGTTTTTTTTATTAATTTCCTTTTTCTTTTCTACCCCTCCTCGTTCTATTTCTCTTAAAGTACGTACGTAGGTGTTCATCTTCTCAAATTAAATGGTGTGATGCACTTCCTCACACATATTTATCATCAAAACATAATTATTTATGATTACATGTATGTAACCTAATAACTAAGCGCCGATTTCCATGGCTCATAACTAGCATGGACAAAACTTTGGGTATTCTATGAGACTAAGTATGATCCTCTCTAGGCGTTTCTCTGTGTATATAATTCTGTGCATGCATGGGTTAAATTAGTTAATTATAAAGGATGGGGGTGGTGTTATATACGAGCCTAATAATTAATGGTTGTTGGAGTTTGAACTTTATTAAAAAAAACAACAACAAAGATAAAATAAAAAAAATAAAAAATAAATAAAGAGGGAAGTATTGATTGTGGCAATCTGCAATGGCGTGCCGAAAGGCGTGACGTCAGTGATTGAAACCCGCACGGCGCTGCTCATGCACGAGGTCAGGTCCACTCTGAGTCCGAATCTGACCCCCAAATTTAATACGCTACTCTCTCTCTCTCTCTCTCTCTCGTTTCTCTCTCTAGAGACGAGGGAGGGGCTCGAATAAAATAATGAGGGGAATAAAATAATGAGGGGGTTCGCTGTGGGTACGTGGGTAATTTGTACACCTCCTCCTCGGTACCAGAATTTGGCACGCTTGCGAGGGGGAAACCGAAGCGGTGAGCTGAGAGGAAGCAAGCTGGGGGGTTTTTGTTTTTGTGCGCGTGTGAGAACAAAGGATGCATATGGCCGGATTGATAGGAAAGATACAGCTAGGGTTTTGGTTCTCTCCTCTATTACATGATGAAAATTTTTGTTTTGTTTTTGGTTTTGGCTTGTTTTGTGCGTGAGCTAGGGTCACGGGGAGGACTTTTTTTGTTCCTTTGCATTCCTTAATTATTTCCTTTGAGAGGTTTTGTGTCCTAGTAGGCTACGCTCTCTAGGAAACACATCTTCATGTTGCGTGATATATGAATTTTGGTTACTATGGTGTGCATTAGTGCATATGAGTATAATTTGTGCTGAATTTTAAAACTACAGGTATATTAATTGAGTAAATTATATTTGTTTGACATTTTATAATATTGGAAGAACTATATATATATATATGACCGTACGTAGCATGACGATCAATTATGATAGCGTTGGATGAATATAAATCTTATTAGAATACTCTATATCGAAATGTTATGTTATGAATCTTATAATCCAGAAATAAACCGTTGAAATTTGTAAATTGTCCTCATAACCATCTTGTCAATGGCTCAGAACATCCTTCTCGTATGATGGTGTTCAGATAAAATTTGTGTACTCTTATCGGACATCCATAAAAAACGCAAATATGAAGATCTGAATGTCAATATATATTTGTGCGCGGATAGAACAAAAATGATACTAGTTTACTTGACATCCTTTTTCTTAGGAAGATTAAAGGAAAAGTTATAGAGTTAAGGAGTCAAACTACATCTTCTTAAATCATTCAAATCAAATACGATTAATTGAGGAAACAATAATTGGAATAAGTATCTTTAATCTAAGAAAATGCGAATAGAATAATAATGATTTGGCTCAATTAGATGAAATTAGTTAAAAGGAGAAATAAATACGTTTAGCATGCATATTAAATGGAGTAATTGTTGATCTATTTATCGTAGGATAATTGCTTAAAAATCTTACTTTGCATAAAACTAGTTCAAGTAAAATAATCAGTCTTATCTCAAATATTTTACCGTGTTAATCTGTATTGATTTTTGCCACTTTCTTAGTTAGATATTTTATCTAGCATACACAGTTTCCCTTAAGGGCTAGCACAGTTAGACATTGAATGATTGAATCCAAAGTGGCCCTCGACCTATTAATCAAATCCCCAAGTATGATATCGAAGGGTGAAATAATAAGATGTCTAGACAAAAGATTGTGGTTAATTCCACATTGAAGAGAAAGAAACATAAAAGTCTATCCAAATAGCTAATTGAGAAAAAAATAAACATGGGAAATTAATGTTGAATAGCGAGTTCCTAATATGTTTCCTAATTTATTTTGGTAGCAGATTATTGGGATTCCTAATCTGTTTTGGTAACAGGTTATTGGGATTCCTAATCTGTTTTGGTAACATGTTATTAGGATTCCTAATCTGTTTTGATTTTTGTTTTACAATTCCTAGTATGCTTTTGGTTTTAGGATTTCTATATATATAGGAACACATTTTAGGTTTGGGGAGCAGCGAAGGGGATATTTGGAGCACAGAAAATGAGTATTTTCTGGAGCTATTGGTTAGGGTTTTGTTTGAAGAGAATTAGAGCTTTGTTGGTGAGATTAATTGGTGAGTTTGTGTGATTTTATAATCTCAGTTTGTACTCTTCTTCTCTATTAGTGAAAACCACATCCCCTTCTTGTCCCGTGGACGTAGGCAACTTGCTGAACTATGTTAAAATTTGTCACGCCCCGCTTCCCAAAATACCCTGGAATCGGAGCGTGAACAAGCCCGCGACGTATTAGACTGAGGAGAGATAAGTGCTAGACCTCTTCTTCTCAATCTAATACGCTTAGCGTCTGGAAATAAAACAAAGCGAAGTCACATGTCCCCGATCACAGATAGCAAGAATATAAAGATAACTCAGAATAAGATAGTGCATATCACAAATGAATATCATCCAAGACATAAAATACGGGTCAAACATACCCTTATACAAATCTGAACAAATGAATACTGAATAGATACAAAATACATCGATCAGGCGAAAATAGAAAGAACTACAAAAGTAAGCTAAGACCATCGAACAACTGGAGGGAATAACTAAACTTCGGCTTCTTCATCTTCTGCTCCGTCTCCAAGGCACTCCTGCTGAGAATCTTCTGACTCCTGCTGAACTTGTTCTTCTCCTAAGTCTGACGTACACCAGAGAAAACAGGTGTACGTCAGGTGCATGACGCACGGCAAGACCCCACAAAAGAAAATAGAACGAACGGGATCCAATCAGAAAACGATACAATAACAGAAATGACAAAAGAACGTGCAACTGGAAATCTGACAAAATCAACATGCGAAAACACTACTAACATGATAAACATAAAGCATCCAAAATCGATCAGGTAACGATATCATGTAGCTAGCGATCAATCTAATCATCCAAGCAACAAGATCATACAATAGATGAAATTAATACTTAAAAATCTACAACAAAAGACGTAGTACGTCGAGCGAAATAATCCAAACAAGGAAACCCTCATGTATATACCATATGTCTCAAATTGCAGATAATTAAATATTAATCCCGATCTATGTATGAAAAGAATAATACTGATCTACATCTCAACAAAACTAACAAGGTCCACCATAAGCACGCAAGCATATTATTCTTGTTTTACATGTTATTTGAATTGGGGAAGAATATTTTAAAGTATATAATCGGGTCCCCGTAAAGTCGTCCGGGGGCCGCCTTCAAGTCAAGTATTGGCCCTCTGGCCCATGTACATAACACTCACGATATCACGATAACAAGAAAGCGTTGTGCCCATTTATATACATGCTATATTCTCCGTCCAATTCCCCTTTATAACTCCATGTTTGTCATGTTAATTACGCAACTGTACATGAAATATTGTGCACTAGCCACGGAGTTACCGTGGAACAACTTCTGTAAAACTATAAAAATAACCGTGACCCACAACACGTCCGATCAAGAGTGCATTGTCTAGTCAATGCTATAATAATAATAATAATAATCAAGGAAACCTCATACCGGGATATCCATATCGAGGGAACTCGGGACTCCTCATATCGGGATATCGATGTCGAGCAAGTATAGCCATGCTTTGAAGCACGCTTATAAATCATACTTTTAACAGAAGTCGTCTTCATGTACAGTCTCTCCTATTGGATAACAACTAAGTGATAACACAACAAGCTTCCACACAGCTATTCATGTCAAGCAATCCCACGCAGGAATAATATATCACAGACTAATCTAATTAATTAACTCATAACTGATCTAAAAATTGAATGACGAGTCACATAATAATTTACGATAAACTAATAATTAAAATAAAATAATCAAGGTTCGGGATCTTGCATATACTTAATTAACAGTATATCAAAAATAGTAAAGGCAATACACAAAGGTGTGAGATCTTGCCTGCGAGACCGTGGGGTCTGACGACGAGGCGATGACGCCGATGCGGACGCGGTACGACGGATCTCAAGCGACATCTGTGGCGGGTCTGGATTGCGTCGGCATATCGTCGAACAGGTGGCGTGCGACGAAGGAGAGGCGCGAGGGCAGCGGGTTCGTCGGCGTCGAGGGCGTTGGGGGTTCTTCCGGCTGCTGGAGGATAGGCGGGTGGTGTGAGAGGGGACTGCCGACGGCGGGCGACAGCTCAGGCGGCGGGGGAGGAGGCTGACGACGAACGGGGCTGAAGGTGGTGCGGGTCTGGGCGCTAGAGCATGCCCGTGGTGATCGGAGGTGGGTTTGGGCGGCGGGTCAGAGACGAGGGGAGGCGGAGCTGCTGGGGTTCAAGCAGGCGGCGCTGGCCAAAGGAGGAGGCTGGGTCTGGGTCTGACGGAGGGGCTGCAGCGGGTTTAGCTGGTCAGAGCAGAGGCGAGCGGGAAGGAGGGTTGGCGGCTGGGTCGGAGGAGGAGGAGGAGCAGGAGGTGGGTGCAGGCGGTGGAGGTGGACAACGACAAGTGGGGCGGCTGGTCGACGACGGCTTGAGGTGGGGTCGGAGGCGAAGCTCGAGGGCGTGGGGGCGAGCGGAGAGGAGACGCTGTCGGCGACGAGCTGGTCGGGCTCGGGGCGGTGCGGAGATCTGCGAGTGAGATGAGAGAGGAGGAGAGAGAAAAACGTGGGGGGGGGGCGCTGGTTTGAAAACGAGAGAGAGAAATATATATAACATTATATATACATATTGGAAATCAGGGTTAGGGATAATTAAATAAAAATAATTTAAATAAATAATTATGGGTATTAAAAAAATTAAACTAATTACGGAATAATTATCTATAATTAAAAACGTACATGTTGTGCTAATACAACAGTGGATATGAAATAGTCGAAAAATACCCATATTGTATAATTAAACGAAGAATAATTAATAAATAAAATATAATTACTTACATTTAAAATCCAATAATTATGGGATAATTATATACACAGTAAAACGTATTCGTTATACTAATACAACAGATAATATGTAACTGTAGAAATAATACAATAAATTATACAAATAATACATAATTAATAATACAACGTATTATACAAAAATATACGTAATAATAAAAATAATACAACATATTATTCAAAATGACATGTAACAGTATCGATAACACAACAGATAAATTTTCACCACATAAAATTAATTTATAAATATTAATATCATTTAAATAAATATAAAACTTAGACTTTAAATCATAGAAATTTGAGAAGAATATAAATACTCTTCCAACAATAATAATTAAATATTTAAAATACTATAAAATTATTTTAACTAATATCAAAATTTCACGGTCCTTACAAAATTGGTTGTTTAAGTTTGTGCCGTTATTTTGCATTGTTTGTCCTTCTCTCGGCGTTTGTTTGATATGGTCTCTCGAAGCACATCGGTTTGGTTTTGGCTTCTGCTGCGCACAATAAGTGGTATCAGAGCCCAACAAGTGGTATCGGAGCTCGGGCTATGCTTGGGCTATTTGGAGGAGTAGATCGTTTTGGAGGCTCGTCTAGGTCTTTGTTTGGTGATAAATGTAAGATCTTTTTGGTAAAGACTCTATCTTTTTTTAAATTTGGATCTATTCTTCATTTGTTTCACATTGGTTTGTTGGTGCTTTGAGATAGATGGTCGAGAAAGAAGGAGTTGAGGTTAGGATTTTGGATTATTGAGAATTGCCTTGACCTGCATATTGAAGTCTTTTGAGCACATTGGTATGAGCAAGGAGACTGATGTAGAGTTTGACACTTTTATTTGACGATTGAGGGGTCTTTTAGGTGATGTTCATTCAGGCATTTAGGAGCCTTCCAAGGAGGCATCATTGGAAAGTAATCGATATTTGGTTTCCTATGTTAGGGATTGTGTACTAGACATTTATGGGTTGTAACCAAGTCTCGTTGGTTTGAAGTCCTAGTAGTCAATAACAGTTGGAGGAAGTGTATTGGCAGAAAATGAATTTATTATTCTGATTTTAGTAGGGGCTCTTTCTTGCATTTGTGTCGAGCTCACGACAGTTTGAGACACTTCATTAGAAAGGAAATATTAGGATAACGAGATGAGATGATATTTTTGATTGGTCGTTCCTTACTGGAGGAGGATCAACGTTGGTTATCGAGCATTGGATTGCAGAGAACTTCTAGAGCTTCGACATATTTGGGTCATCTTAGTCATAGGTTGCCGACTGTTGCGTGTGAAGATTTTGGATCTGGTGAAGCTGCTTCATATTTTGGGTTACGTCAGATATTTGGTTGTCCAGTATTTGGTCACATCGAGGATGTAAGATTTGATCCGATTGCACATTTTGGATTCAGAGGCTCGTTTGGTTAAGAGACTTTGATTTGGTTCTGAGTAGGTATATCACATTTGACTCTCGACAGGTAGAGAGTGTTGATCAGATCGTTAGGATATCGTAGCGGGTAGACTATGATGCTACTCCATATTAGATAGAGATTATTCTACATACTCCAAATCACACTACATCGTTTGGGATTCCAGCTGAGGTGACGTAGTTTGTGGATTATTTGGATTTAGATGCAGATGATGACGTTGGTTTTTTATTCGAATGCAGCTAGTGGACATAGTTTCGATTTGGATATGACCGTTGGTTCATCCCAAGTGAAGGTGTTTAGTTTGTTTTATTTTGGGGTCATTGGGAGAGCTATCAGCTGCATATTCATTGGTGATGTTGGTGAAGAATTGAGAACTCTTCTATTGGATTGAGGGCCTTTGGAGGCCATTTGGTGAACTACGTGAGGCTTGATTCCTTGGACAAGAGGATACGTAGGCGGTCATTTATGATGCAGCCGATTTGATAAGTAGATACCAATGTTTGGAGAGTGGTCACATTCTCGTTTGGGTCTCGACTAGTTATGGATTGAGTCCGTTGTTGTGATTTTGTTTCACTTCGTACTGGACACAAGAAGTGAGACATTTGTTTGGTGTTGATGTTGGTGTCGACTCAGTTTTAAAAAAACTTCGCCGAGGTGGAGAATTATTGAATAGTGAGTTCCTAATATGTTTTCTAATTTATTTTGGTAACAGGTTATTGGGATTATTAATCTGTTTTGGTAACAGGTTATTGGGATTCCTAATCTATTTTGGTAACATGTTATTATGATTCCTAATTTGTTTTGGTAATAGGTTATTAGGATTCCTAATCTGTTTTGATTTTGGTTTTAGAATTCCTAGTATGCTTTTGGTTTTAGGATTTTTCTATATATAGGAGCACGTTTTAGGTTTGGGGAGCAGCGAATGGGATATTTGAAGCACAGAAAGAGGTATTTTCTGGAGCTATTGGTTAGTGTTTTGTTTGGAGAGAATTGGAGCTTTGGTGGTGAGATTAATTGGTGAGTTTGTATGATTTTGTAATCTCATTTGTACTCTTCTTCTCCATTAGTGAAAACCGCATCCCCTTCTTGCCCCGTGGACGTAGGCAACTTGCCGAACCACGTTAAAATTGGTTGTTTGAATTTGTGCTGCTATTTTGTATTGTTTGGCCTTCTCTCGGCGTTTGTTTGATTTGGTCTCTCAAAGCACATCGGTTTGGTTTTGGCTTTCGCCGCGCACAACAAGTGGTATCAGAGCCCAACAATTAAGGGAGAGCAAATTCACCTTACCTATCAAATTTTGTTGTCTTTTCCTATATTTTCTGGATTCTCACTACTAGAAACAGGACTTTTAGCGACGGACAAATCCGTCGCTAAAAGTTAAAAACCCGTCGCTAAAAATTTTAGCGACGGAAAAAATAAAATTCCGTCGCCAAAATACCGTCAGTACATTGAGGGTAGCTAAAATCACTTTTAGCGACGGATTTTCCGTCGCTAAAATTCAGCGACGGAAAATTAGCAACGGAAAATCTGTCGTTCTATTTTTTTTAAAAAAAAAGAAAAAAAATATTTCCGTCGCTAAAAGTAACATTAGCGACGGATTTTCCGTCGCTAAAAGTGTCTATAGCGACGGAAAATCCGTCGCTAAATATTTCTAATATTTTTTTAAAAATTATTTTGAAAATTAAGAAACCTATACAATGATATAATAAATTTAAAACCATGTTCAATCAGCAGTACAATATTCATTCTCACGCATATATAACACATATATTTTAATAAAAACATCCCAAGATAATTAAAATTGTTTATACAACACACAACATGATAAATATTTTTTATACAACACACACTCATTGTTTTCAAAGGTAAAAAACAAATCAGTCCTCCTGATCATCATCATCATCATCCTCATCACTAGCTCCACCTTGTCTAGAAGTCCGGGCCTGCAAATATAAATCAAACGTTAACAACATGACATGACATGTAAGTATAACAATAAGAGAGTATCATGACATATTCTTATGTATTATATGTTTCGGAGAGAGTATCATGACATATTCTTGTGTATTGTACGCACGCACATATTCTTATGTAAAGATAGAAAAACTAAACAACAAATGGTTAAGGCTCATTTCCTAACACACCACGCCGATATCAACCCCTAACTAATATACTAAATGTTTTGATACCACTGCGTATCGGCATAGCACCATAAACCCTACAGAGTAAAAAAAAAAAAAGACATTCAACGAGTGCCTACTCCATTCTATATCCCGCCTAGCTCAATTACTTAACTAACAAGTTCCATCCAACACTTAATTAATATGCATAAAAAGAACCCATCCAATACTTAACAGTATCATAATGATATCTAACATAGCAAAAAATTAACAAGCAAAAGAGAATAACGATGTAAAATACCTTTTCACCACTATCATTACCAACCACCCGAATCTCAAGTCCAACACAAGCAGGTTAAGGTGCAAGAAAACATAGCAAAAAATTAATAACCAAAGAGAAGTTTAGTGATTAAGGCATCTTAAACAGTTATTACTAGAAAAGAGAGAAAGACAATTATTACTAGAAAAGAGAGAAAGGGTAGATAATTACATGTCAAAGAATGTTTGAAGCCTTGAATCAAAGCTCTGATCTGAAATCTGATCCCAGAACACTTTCAACTGATCCTTTGTTATTGAAGATGAAGTTATGTTCTTCCTCCTTGACAATGCATCAAATAAAACTCCAACGAATTCCTTTGATTCCCTCATCCATACGACCATTAATTTAAATCATAAACATAATTAATTTTGTTGATAGATAGCTGAGTTGTCAAATAGGAAGAACCTATAGTTTAAGTGAGTTGAGTGCTAGCTCTTAAGGTTCACATCCAGCCTATAGCTTAGAAAAGGTGCATTAAGAAAACAATATTATGTTTTATAAACTATTTACCTATGCAATGTCCAAACAGAAATTTAGGCAGTGATTTGATATTATCAGCATGTTCTCTCAAGTCCTTGCAATGTCCTTATATCAACTTTTATTTTTACATTAATTCTTATTCGAATTCTTCCAGACAAATATATTTTCAGGTTTTGATGTTACTTGACAAGCATTTAAATTTTAAAAATACCAACATCTTGTTGTAAGAAACTCCTCATCTAAAAGCAAATTCCTGTTACATCAATTTTCTGACAAATTATGTATAAATAGAAAACTTATGATCCTTAGCTTAACCATATAAACTGAACAATTCTTCCGACTACGTTGAGATGCAAAATGGAAGTATTATGAGGTGGAACATTGCCAAATATATTATTTTGAATGGCAAACAAATAGTTGGTTCGAGTAACTATTTTTCTTGTGCAAATACTATTCTAGCAATTACTAATAAGCTTGTAGGTTTTTACCAATGCAATGTGCAATACAATTCTAGCAATTACTAATAAGCTTGTAAGTTTTTACCAATGCAATGTGCAAAGAGAGATTTAGGCAGCACTCCCTCTTTGGCTAACTCATCAAACCTCTTCTCAACTGCAGGCCATCCATTGAAACCGTCAGTCTTGCTAATGAAAACCAATCCTTTCGGTACCTTGGCTGCTACAGATTTCGGTCCATCAGCTTTTCCTTGCAGAGACCATTTCGGCCTAACCCTACATCACTCTCTCTCTTCTTCGCTCTCGGTCGGCTGACGCCGGCAGCCGTTGGTCGGCTGGTCGGCGGCGTCGGGTGGCTGAGAGAGAAGAAGAGAGAGATGTAGGGGACAGAGAGAGAAAGATAGATGGAGGGGATCGAGGGAGGTACCTTGAGAGAGAGATTGGGCGGCGGGTCGGCGGGTTGGCGGCGACGGCGATGGTCCAGCAGGTGGCGGCGGTGACCAGTAGGCGGCGGCGCCCAGTAGGCGGCGGCGGTGCCCAGTAAGCGGCGGCGGTGGTTGAGAAGCCGGCAAGAGAAGGGGGGATGAGGAGAGGGAGCTAGGGGGAGGGGAAATGAGGAGGGGGGAAATGAGAGAGGGATTTAGGGAAAATCCCTCTCTCGGGCGCGGGCTGCCCAAAATTTTTGGGCACGCCCGCGCCTAATTTTTTTTCCAACTTTTGGGTTTTAGCGACGGAAATTCCGTCGCTAAAAGGTCTTTTAGCGACGGAAATTCCGTCGCTAAAACCATTTTTAGCGACGGAAATTTTCTGACAGAAAATTCTATCGGAAAATTAATGGCGACGGAAATTTCTGTCGCCAATAGTCAAATTTCCGTCGGTAAAACTTTTTTACCGACGGAAAAATAGCGACGGAGAATTCCGTCGCTATAACATGACTTATAGCGACGGAATTTTCCGTCGCTAAAGTACCGTCGGCAATAGTTCATTTTCTAGCAGTGTCTATCTTAACGACAATTAAGATAGATGAGCATTATCTAAACATAGAGAAAAAAGATGACATAAAGAAGAAATGAAAATATTGATGGGAAATAAATAGACAAGTCTTCCAGCTAGATAGAGAAAAAGAAACAAAAGCAAATGAGAGAGAAATATGTAATATACAAATTATTGACCATGGGAAATTAAGAATTTGACATGAAATACCCTTATTGAGCATGATACCTTGCCCTGCTTTTTCCTTAAAAAATTAAAAGAAATGTCCTTATTTTTTAAAGTTTCCATTCAGTTAACTATATATAGAATAGACAGACATATAATTTCATCTATTTGATGATACTCAACTAAAGAATATCGGCGAAATAGTGTGATCAATCGAATTTACAAAGTTTCATCATTTGAGAATTAGACGAACATGAAAAATCCCATGTGGATAAAGAGTCCATTTTTGAATTAATTAATGCATGAAAGAAGAATACACGGTTGCATTAATTGATATACATATAATGGTGATATTGATATCACCATTGGATGTGTATTGATACTTGATGTACCACCGAAATATGTATGTATACCAACCAACAATGCATATATAATAGAAACACCTCCGGATACAAGCAAGGTAAATGTCCACGTTGTACCATAAATATCATCATATATTGTCATTGTTCTGTGGTTAAAGAGGGACATATATATAGTCACTGCTTAATTGATTAAAGAAAAGACCATAAATGATAGTACTACACAAAACTCATAAGTTATGGAACGCAAATAATTGCTTCTGATGAGTCTATTTGTTTAAGTAGACATTTGAAAGATCACCGAGAGTGATGAGTTAAATAAAAAAATTGGGATTAATTTATAGTTAATTAATTAATCAAAAAATTTTAAATTAATTCGGTTTCCAACCCATATTTAAGGTCATTTAACTTCCAAAATATTTAGCTGTCACAAATTTATCCCAATTTCCAAGTGGATAATATCATAGAGATATTGGTAACTATATGCTGATATATGGTTTGCTAGTTGGTTTAGTAATTCCGTGGTAGCAACAACAACAAAAAGAATTCCTAGATCAAATTATCCGATCCTATGAGTTTTGGTTGTTGGTTTAGTTATTTTGTGATAGCAACAAATAATAATAATAATAATAATAACGTACAATAAATAAAAACTAAAAAAAATTCCAGACCAAGTTATCCATGGAATTTTCGGTATATATACGACACATTTCTAATTTTCTATGTCTTATATGTTAAGACATTAATATATCGTGACTATTTGAGTTAGAGATAAGAGAGTGAGGTGATGATCGAGCCACACTGATTGATGTCCAAGGATCCGGAGGCTGACTTAAACCTAACTAGGAAACAGGTAGGGAGATGAAAGTGGGCCAAGCTATTCCTCAATTGAGGTCACTGTTAGATTTGAGACCAAGTAAAAACACCAAAGTATATATTGAGGTATATCATAGAGACACGGCTCCCTCTCTTGAGACCCTAAGATTTGAATTTGGAGGGTACCCTCTTAACGAATCTTTGTGATGCGGATGCATACACTATGCCCTGCGCTGGCCAAACCCTAGCCTCATATTCAAATTTTCTCATTACCGTCGCAATCACGTTTTGTTATGGATTTCATGGAAAAAAACCAATTTGAGGGAGAGAATGGTTGAAACCTGTTCTACAAAGAGATAGACTAGTGATCGATGATGTCCTTGTCAGGCTGGCTGTCATGTTTCTTTCTCCCTCTCACTTTTTATGTTTTTGTTTTTCGTTTGCTCATATGGCGCCATGATTCCTTTTCCTTTTTCTAGTATCGAAGGTCGCAATCAAATTTTGAACATAGTTTTTATTTCTTCTTTTTTTTAGGCCAAAGGGATTTGCGACAAGGGCTTGACATTCTTTACCATCTTGATTTCAGAGAAATCCTACTATTAGTGAGTCTGAGGCTAATTTTGATGATCTAGAGATCTTCTGTTAGTTTGATTGTACACATCGAACATATTAACGTCAATTTATGTAAACAACTCTAGTATCACTCTTTTTATTGAGACCTACTCAACTTACGAACGTGATAAATATCATGTTTGTTTCCATGAACTCTTGCTGCTTTTCAACGGAAAATGGGACCTAAAAGTTAAAATAATATTTTTAAATCGAACATATTGTTTGCTGACGTTTTCCATAGTAGGAAAATTGGGCTGTATATTGGATAGACACAGGAAATGTGGCGCGAAGAAATCTCGCTAATTAAATTTAACCTTAGTTATGAACTTATGGTCCTAACCTCAATATTCTAAACAAAATTCATATGCCAACAACCAAACAACAAAAAATGATTGGATTCTTGTCATTATTACAAACCCTTTTCAGCATTTCCTAGCGAAAAAGCGAGTCGGGTTACAAAAAACTTTAAAAATAAAGAAATCAATTAAACGCAACAAAAAATCCTTTTGAGATGCGAGATCCATGTTGGAAGAGTCTCGGCTACATGGCATGTGTCACATGCCGGGGCCCCACAACACTGGCTGCCGGTGGGACCCCCCAGTTACGTGGGTGGGCCCCCGCCGCGTAGGTGTGCGCGTACGTACGAGGGGAAGTTGACGGGCTTCTTAAAAGAGAACCGTTGCGTGCTTTGGAGCTTGGCGCGGTGCGGTGGTGAGCGCGGCGTGGCCCTATGAGCGCGTAGCATGGCGACCACGTCAACTTCCCTCTCTCTCGAATTAACGCGTTGGGATCCGCGCATGGGCCTTTTCCTGCAGTCCGCTGTCGGCCTTCACCACAATTCTCACATAATTCCACGTGTAAGGCCAACGAGGGGGAGATTGGGGTATTTATTATCGCCATCGCCTTTAGCAGCTGAGCTGTCTACGGATTCACCAAATTAATTAACTATTATTTAGCTAAGAAAAATAGAGAGCTCATCCATATTTAAGCAAGGACAATAATCGAGGGGGAGAGAGAGAGAGAGAATGTGGTACTATTTATTATGCCTCGCTTTCATTTGTACCAGTTTTGGTTAGGTACGGACCACTGTTGTAATGGTATGAATCTTTTTGTATTTCAACACCGTGTACTTGCTTTCTTGCGGAAGGAGAATGAGATCGATATGAGTTTAATTAATTAGATTAAGAGTAATTATTGGGAATGTATAGGGAGGGTGATGAACATTCAGCTAAGTAAAAGGATGGCGAGAGCTTGAGTTCTAAGTAAATTAATGCTTATTATTATGTTGATGGTGATTAGGGAAAATCTCTTTTAAATAAATATTAAATTCACCAATTAACCGATTTTTCCGTATCGGTTCGATAGGAACCTGTGAATGAGAGAGTAGGTATTCAAGATGCAAGCTCAACAAAAGCCTTTATTTCTGATCTCAATGTATAGCTCCATCCAAGCTCCCATAGTCTTCATCACATTTAAGTTCAAGTACAAATGTTGTTCTGCATTTATATTCAGGGGTCGTTTGGTACATTTCCAAAAAAAAAAAAAAAAAAAAATCGTAAAACAATGTTTGAAAACCATTTCTGGATATTACAAAGGGTTTCTCCCATTTGATTTATTTGATTTGTTTCACATTGAAACCATAGGCTGGAAAAACAAGGTTTCCATTTTTTGGGTTTGTTTGAACATCTAAAAATTAAGAAATATCATTTCAGCCGCCGTTTCAATAGTGCTTTGAGCAATTAAATGTTATATTTTAATCCCAGCCGCCGTTTCAACCGTTCTTGAGCAATTACAAATTTCTTAAAGTGACATTTCTCACCCATTTCAGCCCCTTTTGGTTTGAAATGGGTTTTCTACAAAAACTGACGTGGCACCCCATTTCATCCCCTCATTTCTTTAAATCACACAGCGAACCAAACGCGGAGAATGGAAATGTCTTGAAATCAAAATCCTATGTGGCGCTGCTGTCAGATTTCAAATCCTTCATTTCTCTTTTTTTTAGCAAACAAACAACTCCTCAAAGGAAAACAATGCTTATTATATTGATTAGGAATTAGCGTATTGTTGCGCGTCGTGTGAAAGCGTGCTCGACAACCAAACGAGTTGGCGTGCGATGAGAGAAGAAAATCAAAACCAAAACACGAGTGCAATTCACCAAAATACGGCAAAAATCAAACCAAACACAGAGATATATGTGGTTCGACAATTGTCTATGTCCACGAGGAGAGGATGGGGAGATTTCACTATATGAAGGAGAAATATAATGGATTACAACTCACACAATCTCTCAAATATAACCCTAACCAAAGATCGCAACTCCCTCACAATATCTCTATCTCAAAGTGCTCAAAACAGTGCTAAAATCTCTCCTCTTGAAACCCTAAAAATGTGTTAGTATTTATATCAAACACCCAATCCAAAACCAACCAGAAAAACAAAACAAGCTCATAACCGTTTGTCAGTCGACCGCACATATGTGACTGGTCGACCGGTCAGAGAGCTGAAAAATTAACCTTGTAACGTGCACGAGATCGGTCGACCAGTCATACCCCTTCGGTCGACCGACCCGAAACTCCTGTAAACCCTTCGTCCTGGTGCGTAGGTCAACTGCCCTCGCTCTATCTGTCGACCGACCCGATGGTTACTATAGCTCCTGCTTTTTTCGCCGCGTCTTCTACACGTATTATTTATATCATATAATACTTGTTGCAAAAGCAGAAGTGCGTGATTGACATTTCCCTTATATATATAATCATAGCTAACTATAATTATTTCTTTCTCAAAACAGTAGTAATAATTATTATGAGAATCGATATCCTTTTTCATTGGCTAAACTAAACTATCAAATTGGTATTTAAGATAAACTCTGTTTACCACTCTAGTATTAAAAACACTCCGACGTATTTTTGGTATTTAAAGTGTGTAAAAGTACTGACGATTAGGTACAAAAACTCGTCACCTTTTCTGATGAGAACTGCCGGAAAAATTTCTTTCACCCCTCTGAACTATTAAATGTATTGTATTTACACTCCTTTTCTCCTTCAACATTCTCCCCAAACTCAAAATTTTCTTGTCCATTTAGCCAATAAAAACGTCTTTCATCCTTTCTTTCTCTCTAGCCCTCCTTCTCTTTAAACCTCTCCCAAGTTAAACCCATACCCTAATCCAAAATTCAAATTAAAACCTTAATCCAAACAAGAGGATGCTCATTCGGATTAGGGTTAATTTAGGTTTGAATAGGAGGAGGTTGAAGAAGAAAAAGGGGGCTCTATAATGAAAAAGAAGAGAGGGTAAAGAAGGATCTTATTACAAGCACTGATAATCTAATACAATGCATCAGGTCTTGTTACAAGCACTCCAAGATTCATCTTTCTGGTCTTTATAAACTTTTATCTTGTGTTAACTTCAATGTATCTGTTCCTTGGTCGGATACTGTCTGGGAGAGTTTAAATCTTCCTAAGCACTCTTTTACTTTGTGGTTGGCTATTCAAAACAGGCTGCTCACAAAGGATAGATTGCTCAGAAGAGGGATCATCCAATGAGACCTTTGCTACATTTGGAAAGAACGAAACGAGAGGATTTTTAACTTGAAGAACAGATCCCCTGAGCAGATTGTAAGGGACATAAAAATTGGCATGTACACAGTCATCCTCAACAATCCTCTTTTGCCGAATGAAGACAGGGATTGGTTCCTCTCCCTGTAGAACATAATACTGATGTTTTATACTTTTGTTTTTGATTGTTTCTAGCTCTCAGATTCCATGAAATCTGTGTAATTTGATGTACTTAACTCTACAGTTTTTTGTTTGTGAATAAAATCCTTCATTTACCAAAAAAAAGGAAGAAGGATCTTATTTGGTACAAGGGACATGGAAAATTTTAACTTTAAGAAGATTGAAGGAGAAGAAAAATAAGACTATAACCATCTATTTTGCACACTTTAAATACTAAAAAGATGTGAGAGCATTTTAAATACCAAAGTGGTAAACATAGTCTAATTTAAATACCGATTTGGTAGTTTAGCATTTTTCGTATTATAATCATTTGTTTCACATTTAATAGAATCTTCAATCTTTTAGATTCCTCGAAGTAATCTCGGCTCTCGTTAGAATACAAGTAAGACTATAACCATCAAACCTTACCGTTTGGTAATGGGTTAAGTGAGAGGTTAAGGAGACATAACCCCTTCTTAACCCGCCAAACATAAAAAATTTATATAATGGTTAAAGTGAGTTAACCCTCTATAAAATTTGCCAAACACAAAATATATAGAAATGTTAAGCTAACCCCTCTAGAGGGATTAAAATGAGTTAATCCCTCAAAATAAGGGGTTTACTAATACTCATATTTAGAAGGATTAATGTAGGCGTCAAAAAATGCTGAAAGATATCCAAACACACCTCAAAAAGAAGTCATCCAAAAAAAGTCAGAAGAGAACACAAGTTTAGTTGTCTCGCCCACGCGAGACAGGCTTTTACTGTCTCGCCACGCGAGACAGGCTTTTACTGTCTCGCCA
>BQKN01063871.1:351879-364433 GCA_022839385.1 Asparagus kiusianus
TGAACAACAGCATGGTGCCGATCAATTTGCAGAAGACGATGAATATCAAAAAGTAGCTCTTATATTTGCAAGAAAGATGCTCAACATCTTGATAAATAAAAATAATACACAAAAGAGTTTCTTGAGGCAGCAAAACAGAATAAAACCATCTACATGCTGTTATCCTAAAAAATATGCATCATCACTAGCTTCTAGTCTCCAGAGCTAGGTTCAAGGACTTCTTTGAAAAAATAACAAGGCTGGACAAAGCCAGCAGGTTTGATCTATGAGTTCACCTACAGAGTTCCATTTGATATCATTATGGATTAAAAATTTCCAGCAACAGTGTAATTTCTTTTTTTTATATAATTTTTCTTTAAAATACATTCAACGCACTTTCAAAATGCCAACATAACAATTCTTGAGGCAGTTCAAAGGCTACACCAACTTCTCTCCTCTTCTCAAACTTTCCAGAGAAGTTGTGACATAAGTTTTCGACATGTTCAACAACCCTGAATACAGTTTGATAGTTCGTCAAAATGAAACAAATAATACAAAAAGGCAGGATTAATCCAGAAGACTAATTTTAACTTTGTTTCAGTAAAAGTGGTAGCCAGTAACAAAAGTAAAGATTTGGGGGTTATGATGTGTGTAGGCAAAGGAGAGGAGCAGGATGTATGACTGCTTTATCATGGCTCTTTGGTTCACAATGCAGCCCACATGGACACAATTCCTATACTAGACCTTCTCAGTTTCATACTCAATTCATTGGAGGGTTACAGCTTGGTTGGTTGAACCTAATCTACATGATCATTAAGGTAGGCCCCCACATTCGCATAATAGCCCTGTAGCCTTCATTGAAAGAAAGACACCTGTTGAGTTGCCTATGCTTCTCAAAGAAGAATCTATATACCAAAATATGAGGTTGACTCAAAGCTCACTTGAACCCCTTATCAAGGCGACATCACTCCCTTAGAATTGAACCTCCTATGAAACAATAACTATATATTGTCAGAGATGTATACTTTTCATTATGACCTGATCATACATGCAGACTCCAATCTACAAGGTTTGACTAAATAATAGTTATTATAATTTTTTTCCTGGTCATTGTCAACCCCATAAATCCTGTGTTTTAACTCACATCTTCAATTATGGTGAGTGCAATCAGATTTATATTCAAGCATTTCTCATAGGCATACACAATAGTGTGAATATTCCAAGAACAGAAAGTAATAACTACACAGCAGACAACAGAAGTATTAGACAAGCAAATTGCTATATGTGAATATAATAGTATAGCAAATCTGTAAGTGTGGGAAATGCCATTAGCAAAGGGAATATACCTCAAGACTATTAGGTGAACTTGCATAATTTTTTGATAACGCGCTGCTAAATAATTTTTCGAGAATTGTTGTAGTGCTGTCATGACTAACTGCATTTATTCTTTCAGATGTGGGCCCTTTCTTGCATGAGGAGTCATTCATGATAACAACATCATCTTCCCAAACCTCACTGGCTTCCTGCACAGCTGCGTTACTTGATGTTTTTTCAAAATCTGCTGAAGGCTTCAAAACTTTGGCACCAATTATGGGAACCGTACGCTTTTCATTTGCATCAATCGACAATTGATAAGAAACCTTGGGTGCACTTTCACCCAAGTTTACAGGTGTAGAAGCAGCTGGTATGCAGATGTTATCCTGATTATTATCCATGATGTTAAGAGAATGTTTGCTCCCAATTATAGTAATCCCCTGAGTAAAGTATCAGCAGTTTACTGAGAATCTATAGTTAAGAAATATATTTCATATATACACAGCAATAAAGAAACGAATCCGTTCATAACCTTTAAGCACCACAAATTTTAATACCCAAACAAATGTGCAAATTGCGACACAAATCCATGAACTGGAAGAAAACGGAATAAAAGACTGTAATTGTGGAATTTAACTGACCCAACTCTGCTGGAATGTAAGTCCTTGCTTGGTTTAAGACTTATATGTAACTGCAGCTCATATATTAAAAAGGGTGAAGAAGAATTGAAGACCATTAATCAGAAATCAATAAGTATAACAAACTTCATTACTTTATGAAAGAGTAAATAATTTGCAAAATAAGTTGACAGAATTGAAGAACCAACTTCCTCTGCCATCTACGATGCCATCTATCAGTTGTAATATAACCAAATTTATCGGGTAAGCAGTACAATCAGTAATTATGAAGAATCACCAACAAAAGCAACTAAGCTTCACGTTACAATGTGCTCAAGCTATGCGTCTAAAGAACTCCATGGAGATCAATCAAATTATAAGATTAGCTGTCAACCTTTTAAATTGCCAGCAAATTCTTGACTAAAGAAACTATGGGGAAGGGGGCACTTATAAATCCTTGAAGCCACTTAACAGGTAGGGAAACCTATACTTGTTTATCTGTGCTTTAAACTCATAGAAGGAACAATCTCTAAAAATCTCATATTTCGGTCAACAACCTTTGTCAAATCTAATTTTAAAATATAATAGAAAAGATGATGATGCTATGAAATTAAGTGACATTTCTTCCCACGATCAGGAGAAAACAAGATACGATAGTTTCCTTCTCAATTCATCTACAATAAAATGATTCATGCCTCGACAAATAAGCATAAGGAAAACAAAGCTGACATGGACATTTCAAATCCCACTTGATTTCCATGAGGAATTAAATTGACACATAAAAGAGAACTTAATTAAAAAGTTATCCTTCAAAGGCACATCACGTAAATCTTCCAAGATCAATCTTCAAGCATGCTCATGCTCAACACTTAGTAATACCATAAAGATAGGCATATTTAAGCTTAGAACACTTAAAGCGTGCAGGTTGAAGCTTAACTGATAATGTAATAGAACAAAGGAAATCATGACAAAATGGTGGCTGTGAAACCAGTTTAATGTTTATATAGTTGAATCTTTAGTACTTTGTGGGAAGCCACTAGATACAAGAGATCCTATAAAGTAGAACCTCAAAAATAAACATCAAATATGATTCTTCAATTTACTAACTCGTCTCTATGTCTAGTATGCTACAAGGAAAAAAACATAACTGGTAAGCAATTCCATAAGTTACCTCAGATGTAAGGGAAGTAGTTGAACACTGGACAGAAAGGTTTTTGTCAACTAAAGAACTTCTAAAACCAGGTGGAACGGGTGGCCTCGATGCTGGAGCTTGTATGTGTAAACTAGGACTAGAAGAATTAGTACGGCAGAGGGAAGCTATTCCAGGTTCATCTGACTTGCTTTTACTCATGCTATTTTCATCTGCAGAATTCGCTAATAGTGCACTGATATCAGTATCAAGATTTTCTTTATGATTATCAAGACCCTGTTTGTGCTTCTGTTGCAATGCTTTATGTTGCTCCTTCCTCATTAACTCAAATGATTCTACATAAAAAAGGGGAGAGGGCACTTCAGTAAGCTGAAGTTTTCTTGAGATCTTATATAAACAAGATAAAAAAAAATACTTGCAGAGAAGATCTGGTGGGTAACCACAAAAATAATACCTCTTCTCTTCTTTTCTTCTTCTGCTCTGTCCTCACCTGAACATTCACTAGACCCAAATGTTTCATCATTATATGAATCAGTATTATCTTTCCGCGAATAAGGAATGGCCTGGAAGTAAAATCATGATCCAGTTACAGAGAGGAATTAGCACTCAAGATATCAATTTAAGCTTCTGTTGGGGGGCAGGATACTACTTCAGACATACTGGCTCAAAATAAATTAGCAATAATAAATAACAAATAAACTAAAAATTCAGTTCTCTAGGAAAGATCAGAGAAAAAGACAACTGGCAGGAAGTAAAGAAGACAGAAGAAGAAAATTCCAATGAAAAGTTACGCCAGTAATCTCAACAAAACCTTATATGGTCGTGGAGGCTGATAAGGTTCAGTGCTCCTATTAAGTTGATAAGGGCCATTTACTCGAGCCTTTCCCGCTGAGTATCCTGTAGGTCTAGGAAATGCACCACTTCCCAATAGCCCGTCATGCTCTGAATTTTGCTGATAACGTCGAGCAAATTGCCTATCAGAATCTGCATGAGTCAAATATATCATAAGACAGAAAACGGTCAATTAAAGTCATTATAACGGCAACTAAATAGCAGTTAATAAGCATGTGAAAAAGAGGAAATCAACAACCAAATGGAAATGTGAACCAAACAACACAACAGGATCAATCAACATAATAAGGCTATGATGGGTCAGCACTTAATACTTCTAGGCCCTGACCTCCACCTCTCAAGGTAGTCAATGAATATAGTATAATAGAATACATCCTACTTGTTGATTTTGAGTCGAATCAATTTGGACTGAGGCCCAAATTGAGTTGTACCATACAATTTATTCACATGCATCTGAAGGATTTGAACAGCTATGTTTACAGTTACATCATAGTATCATCAACTATCTTTATTGCTTTTGGCATGGTCTTGTAAATGTGGCTTTTGGGAATTTATGAGAAATATTCCTTACCTGAGCTAGTAAAGAACAAAAAAAACATACAGATATATTCACCAGTTGGAGCACAAACAAGTGACCCACAGAAAGGGTAGGTTAAAGTGGAAATAAGAGACTGGAATGAACAGGTTTGTAGTGCAGAGAGAGAGAGAGAGTGGACAGGTTTGTAGTTCAGAGAGAGAGGAGTTGAGAGAGAGAGAGAGAGAGAGAGAGAGAGAGAGAGAGAGAGTGGACAGGTTTGTAGTTCAGAGAGAGAGGAGTTACGTATTAAGGGATTTGGTATTAAAAAGTTTTAAACTGCAATAACGAATCTGCATCATAAAGTTCGGCTATGCAAAGATATAGATGACTTCCGGTCCATTCCAAACAGGACTTGAACCTCACATCATAAAAATCTGTTAACAAAAGTTCTAACCCAGTGTTCAGTCCTAGATCCAAGTATCAGCTTGACGTACCAATAAGGAAATAAACACATTCTCATGTTCTGGATAGTATGACGGATATGCCCATTTTAATTCTTGAAGGTAATCAGAGAAGCCTACATAAATATAGTTCAAAAAATGGGGTAGGTATCCTCAAACATGATATGAATACTATGGACCAACAGTTGGCAAATATTTAACCAAAAGCAAGTGCAAACTAGACAGTGATAATAGTTGGTTATTCTTGTTAGTTTCTATTTCTGTTAGGAGCTAGGGGTTGAAGATCACACTCAATAATTGGATCATGAAATAATAATAGGAAAATTAGAGTTCAGATGTCAGAAAGAGGAAATGTCCTCATAGATATTCAAACGAAAACTCTGCCATGTCATTACGAGGGAGAGATATATGCCGTCTCCAGGCATTAATATAGGATTATTCTATTATAACTTCTTCCCGACTCTCATATCTAAACAGGCAAGGTTTGTATTTTTCGAAGGTAAGTGCAACAATCATCACCACAACAGCTTCTATAAATCAGAAAAGCTCCACAAAGCATAGGACAGTTCTATAATCAGCTGAGAACATGATCCCAATACATTTTTCCAGAAATTAAACACCAGTAGTTAGTGATGGCGAACGAACCTACAGTATCCCGATCAGATTGCAAATCCCCATCTTTGTCGCTCGATCCAGAGGACTGGCTATCCCATCTCCCCTGGTTTCTTCGTACGTATGTCCCTAAATTTCTTTGCCGATCAATCCCCGAGCTACTATCATCTCCAAGTTCACTGCCGAAATAAAAATGCAAGTTTAAGCCCAATTTCACTTAGAAAGACTCCATCGCAAAATGTTCAATATTTCTTGAAACCAATTCATACCTGAGGAACGATGGATGGAACCCACTAGGTAACTTCTTGCAAGCTTCCAACTGGCTCAAAGACAGCAGAAAATCTCTAGAATATGATACCCTCGAGCTCCTGGTTCCAAGCACTCAATAAACTGGTTAACGTCGCAATAGCATAAGCAACTAAAAGAAAAACTCCCAAAATGAAATGCTTACTTTTGAGATTCGGGCAGGAACACCTTATCCTCGATCTCTGAACTCATTCCTAAAGCGAGAAACTAACAACGACAGGATTCAGCTACGAACTAAAACCCTAATGGCATTCAACAGCGCAAAAAATAAAAATGACAGGTCGAGCCTAAGAAGTGATAATTCAAGATTCTAGCGCGTTGTATCTGAAAAATTTTACGCAAAACCATTAATCGATCTGAAACCCTAGGATCGAACTGAAGGAGGGGGGGCGAATCTCAACATCTAATTCTTGAATTCCACGGCGAAATCATCGATTCGGATTTGGAGGAGGGCGAGGGCGAAAAAATTGAAAGATTTGGGGGATTTCTAGAGAATTAGGGTTTTTTGTTGGTTGGATATTTTTTTCCCCCTTTCCGATCGGAGAGGAGAGAGAAAAGAGCGGGTGGGTTCTGTCGTCGTCGACTATTATTATAAGTAGAGAGAGAAAGAGAATTTAGAGAGAGAAAATGGATAGGAAATTTTGGAATAAATCCTTTGGGCAACAAATAGTTGCTAATTTAGTTCCACTTGCTGCTTAATTAATGGGTAGCCCACTTCGTTACGACACATTGCAATTAGAGGCTGTTTGGTTCCCCGTTTCTGAGGAAAAATCACTGTTGAAAGCCTGTCAAAAGTGTTAAAAGTGTTACTTTTTGACAGGCTTTCAAGCAAAATCCTCTTTTCAAGAGGCGTTTTTGCTTAAAGTCTGCCAAAGACGTGACACTTTGGCACGCTTTCAAGGGATTTTTTTTAACCAACCCTTTATAACCTTAATCCTTGATTTACTTATGATTTACCTAGTTCTAGACTTCTAGCCTTCTATAGGTCCTCTATATCAGAGAACTGCATATTGTTACTGAGGACTTTATCTAACAATTTGTTACTTCGAAGAATTTGGATTTGTATCCATTGTATAAAAGCTAATTTGCACTTAAACACCTTACACTTTTCTCTAACATGCACTTACTTACAGTTCTAAATGATTAGAAAAACATATAAACTCACGTTCTTCTATATTTAAAGGTTTGAGTTTCATTCAGATCTAAAGACAAAAAGGGATTGTTTGTTTGACCTTTTGGGAAAATGTTATTTGTCCTTTTTCGGAAATTTTTTGCCGGAAAGGGAAAAATGTATGTTTGTTCGTCCTTTTTTGGAATTATTTTCCAAAAAGGGAAAATGTATATGTTGAGAGTGGGATTTGAACCCACGCCCTTTCGGACCAGAACCTTAATCTGGCGCCTTAGACCAACTCGGCCATCTCAACAGTTGAGCCAGTAACGATAAAAAACTAAAAGCTTAAGAAAAAATGCCGCATTACAGTCACCAGCGATGAATGAACTAAATCAGATACAGCAAGATCCAACTACAGGGAAAACCACTGGTAATATATTCCTCCATACGAATTTGAAAGTTATGCGAGAAAGAAGAAAAAGAAAAATAAAATTGATCCTGCGCAGAACGCACTTGAGATTGAAATCTCTCGGAGCTTCAGCATGTCCGCTTCTATCAACTTAACATTAAATGAAAAGACAGCAAATAAACATATCTCACGGCGAGTAAAATAAACTCATCCAAGCATATCCAAGCATAGAATTAGAACATCACTCCTGATAGTATCATTACATGTAAAGCTTGATGACGATACAAAAGCAAACGTGACAATTAAAACATCCGCGAGACCGCTCCCTAGAAAGAACTATTTCATGTATTTCTGCAGAAACTTGCGGTGAAAATCACTCCTGATAGTATCATTTATGAAACGTTTTGGGGCCTTCGCTTCACCACGAGTCTGATTCTTAAAGACGACATCATCATCCCACCTACAACATCAGAAATTATAAGAAAACAAGAGCTATATAGGAAACCTTGTAGGGTCAGAATCCAGCCAATATAAACAATTGTTAAAATTGACTGAGTTACCTTCTCTTGACACTGAAGGAAGCAGCATTATTAATATTGATTAGAGGATTTCCCCGCATCAATTCAGCCTCTTTGGCCTTAAGATCTTCTTCTTGTTGTTGGCGTTCCTGTTAACATATTCACAGATAAACTACATTACCGGATGTAATCAAATTCAAAACTATGAGAAGAGGATGAACTTGTGATACTTACAAAATGAAAGTTCCCTTTCTTTCAACATTTCAATTTACCTCTTTCTTTTTAATCTTATCATTTTGGGTTGGCCAATAGATGAGGCAAGCAATGGACCAGTGAAAGGTGCACAGAAATGCTAATATACATTTAAAATGTGCCTAGCAGGAGATACTAGTTTTTCAGCTCAAACAGCTCTAGATCTTCAACATTCAATGTGAATGTACAATGTACAACTTCGGATAATTTGCTTGTCCAAGAAACCAGGGAAGTTACTCCAATGCAGAAAGACTTCAAAGCAAGATATTCCCCCACAACCGCATTTTAAACTAAGTACCAGATAATGCAAGAAGAAAGTTTCTGTTTGAGAGGTAACAGCAATCTAGCACAAGGCCAAAACTAAACTAAAATAACTGCTCAACTATCAAGTGCCACAGAATCAGTTTACCAAATGTCTAGTTCATTGAGGCCTTGGTTCAAATTCCATGATCATGCGTCCAAGAAATAAACATAAACTTATAAACATCATAAATTCAATAGGAATAACAAGTAGAGAAGAATAGACAAGAGCAGTAAATAGCAATTGGACACAAACAGACTCTGGATGCTGCCACTGATGCACAGAAGAGGGACATGCAACTGGTAAATCTGCATTTGGACAAATAAGAACCCTAATCCAGAATTAGTAAATAAGCATCAACTGTGGACATGCTTTTATTTGAAATAGTGTTAAGATTTTCTATCCGTAAGTAAATATGGAGCTTCTTATGCTGCTTCTAGACATCTAGAAAAGTGTTTCCCCAAGGATAGTTTGATTCTAATGCCTTTTGGTTACTAAGACACAACTTGATTCAGCCACGCGTGCTGACTGTTTCCTCCCTGAATTATTTGCTTAAGACCTTTAGAAATGCTTTTCAGCTTTTCTGTTCAAGCTAGAGGTACAACAAGCAAATATCCATAATAAATCTGAGCATGTGACATGAAGGTGATATGTTCCGCTCCTAAGAGCAATATGACCAAGGTTACTGAAAGCGCTACGTGGCCTAGGCATTGGACCAGACGTCTAGAGCCTAGGCAGAAGCCTAGATGCAGCCTAGGCATTTTCCTATTAGTTTTTAATTACAATTACTGATAATAAATGCTGATATTATAGAAAACTTAGGTGTTGGACTGATAGCTATGTCACCTTGGCAGATTTCTTAAGTCATGGCGGAGGAGGTTTTGTTGAAGGTCGGGAGAGATAGAGAATGTGTTCATAGTTGGAGTTTGGAGGACGTTGGAGGATATGGAGGCTGCAATGGAGGAAATCGCAATGAATGCCTAAAGGGTGCAGTCCATGTAGGCGGACTACGCTCCCTAGGCGCTCTTGAAACCTAGGTGGGCAGCCTAGGTACCACCTAACTGCTATGCAGGCGGCCATTGTACCACCTAGGCCTAGGCAGGCTAGACAGAGGCTGTTTAAAACATTGGATATGACGATATAAATTTCTACCTCACTTAATTGCAGAAATGTAAGATACGTCTGCACGATTTTCTATAACTTGACCACAGGAAGCAAGAGGTTTGCACTATTTTCAGGTTAAATCAGGTATCCTCCACAGCACAGACACTCCCCAAAATTCGTAATATACAATGCTAACTATAACAGGACCTGGATCCTTATTGAATTATTTCACAATAAAAGAAATTAGCCTAACTAAACTTTGCCCAAAGATTTGTATTCCTTGAAAACCATAGGATGAACTCCCCTCCCTAAAGTTTTATGTGATTGAGTTATCAGGTATTATCCAACATTTCTTCTGAAGATGCAAAACATATTTGGAAGAAAATATGGAAGGAATAGGACAATAACTAAGGTATAGTGCATCCATGAATAACGAAATGTACCTTCCGAAGTTTCTCCTCAGCTCGTTCTTTTTTAATCCTTTCAAGTTCAGCCAGTAGGGCTTCAGTGTCATCTTCGTCTTCATCATCGTCATCACTAATCACAAAAAAATGAGCTTCAGTACAAAGGAACAAGCATATCAACTGATAAGCCATTTACAAAAAATTGAAACAAATAGACAACATCAGAAGGTGAAAATAGAGAGTCAAGGGATAAATAATCAGGTTGACACACCTAAAACAGTAAGTTGTACAACTTTAAGCATATGGAACAAGTGAAGCAAACAGTACTATTACACTACAAGCACTGAAGAGTTATTTTAATGCATTCACCGTGTTTGCAAACTTATTAACTGAATGAACAAATAAAATTGCATGAATAATGAGATATGCATAAAGCTTTTTCTGCCACGAGGAGCATACATATGACATTATAAAATTCTTGAACTACTTGGGAACTCATAAAATAAGCAGCATGCCTCCAGGAGAAAGTAGATATTTTTTATAACACTGGTTAAATTCTACTCATGTATTTGAAATGTATGCATCCCTTCTCATATTAGACAGTAAATTATTACAAAAGAAAGATTTCCACAACCACAAAAGCAATTAAAATCACATTTAGAAAAGACTGGCCTGGTTTCACCTCATATTGGTGCTTCTTCTTTTATACTTCATGAAAAAGGGCGACTGAATTGTGACAAAGTAGAGGCATTAACATGTTTAATCTGATTAGTTGATCTTCTAAATCGACTCTAAGCCTAAATGTTAACACCATATATTGGTAATTTCCTCTGCTCCAGAAATTCCTTATACAAAATGATACCTATCTTTGAGGCATAAATGATTTTTCCAGTGCTTTTAAGTTGACTATTTAAACGATAAAGTTCGCACCCTACAAACCCAACTAGTAAGATCTTGTTATATATCCTATCCATACATTGGCATATCTGCACGTCCCCATAATAAACAGTTTTTCAATAGATCCTTTCCTTTGTATTACATACCCGTCCAAGGGTTACTTCATGGAGTACAGGGTATGACGATAATTGGAGGGGGGGGGGGGGGGTTGGTTTTAGGAATAGCGTAAGCAGAAGTGACCTATCCTCAACTCCTGGGTAGGATTAATATATGCTTCTTCAGCCAGTAGATGGACATCACCAACCCCTCCTGCTGCTAAAACGTTATGATAGAGCAGTTAGGCAGCCAACAAAGTGAACGGGCACCATAGTAAATTAGAAGATCAACCTATCAAGTAAAGAACACTGAAAAATAAAGAAAGTATGATATCTCTTCAAGCGTATTAAGAATCTAAAACCGATCATAAAATGTAATAATAGTCTACTATTCGATCAGATAAGTGTCAGAACAAACCTTTCATCGTCACTCTTCACATCCACATCTGAGTCATCAGCATCCACATTTCGTGGAATAATCCGCTCTTCAACCTCTCTCTTTGTCCCTGCAGAAAACGATGAAGGAGAAAATAATCATGAATTAGTAGCATCTTATTGCAGTGACAAATGAGGAAGATGCCGCGGAAACTAGATGATTATGTTTCTGAATATCTAAAAAGAACACTTACCTTCTAAAAGAAGATGCCCAGTACTGCCTCCTTTCCTGCGATCTCTATCTTCTGCAACCAAACCAAGACAATTTAATTGACAGACAACTACAGAGTAACGACAACAGATCAAAGATCAAAACAAGGGCAGTTTAGTCTTTATTTTAAAAAAGAGCCCACAGTTTTTGTCTCATACCTAGTAGGACATCACGAAAAGACACGCACATAACTAGTTATTATTATTAGTATGTGTGTATACAGTTGAGCTACAAACTTATATAAAGATTACAAATAAAAAAAGGAAAGGGACCACTACAACTTTTCTTTTAATCTCCTTCTTCCGCAATCCATTTATGACCCAAAGATCAGAAACAGTATAATGCTCAAAAAGAAGCCCAACTGAAAGGACATAATCAATTAACTCGTAGCTAGTACAACATCACGAAAAGAAACACATATAATTATAGTTATTATTAGTGCGTATGTATATAGTTGAGCTATAAACTTATATAAAGATTACAAGTCAAAAAGGAAAAGGACATTGAAGATATTCCACTACAACCTTTCTTTTGATCTCTATCTTCCGTAATCCATCTAGGAACCAAAAAACAGCAAAGAGTAGGGTGAACAAAGAAGCCCAACTTAAGGGAAACAATCAAAGCAACATCGAAGAAAAAAAACTATAATGCTCTCGAATGTTCCATAAAGGCCTAAAAACCAAGGAAACACGAGCAGGAAAAGCTCGTGAAAGGAACCCAAAGAGTAAACCTTGTGGAAATAGAACAAGAGGGAAAAGGCAAGTGACAAGTGGCATTCATAACCCATAATACAAAACTACAACAAATAAGCAAACAGATGAAAGACCAAAATGTTGGAAATTACGGGCTTGTTTGGATTGAGGGGAATAAGGGTGAAGGGAAGTTAGGGGAACCATTCACCTTGTTTGGGAACATTTAGGAGGTGAAGTTATTCACCCTAGTTCCCCTTGGTTCACCCCCTAATAGTAAATTTGTTACCCCAAATTGGGGTGTAACCAAGGGGAAGGGA
>BQKN01063872.1:0-19553 GCA_022839385.1 Asparagus kiusianus
TTCCGATTTATTGTCTTTATAACGTTTAAATCATGTGTATGCATGTTTCGGATTTTCGGTGATGATTTTACATACTAAAATGTCGTTTTATAATGATTAATATATGTTAGAACATGTAATATATCGTTTGGGAAGCGGGGATGTGTTTTTGGATCGATTTCGAAGCAGACAGAAACTTGTAGGGGGTTTCTGCCTGTTTCACGGTTGACCGCCGTACTGTTTGTGCACGTTTGAGTTTTGTTTTGTATAGTTATGTGTACGAGGAGTTACATCGATCATCTGATATTAGATTTCAGTATGAAATACTTATTTATAAATGTGAGATGACATTATGATACAAGTTTAGATCCGCACACCGAGGCACGTGTGACATTAGTATATGTGTATCTTTATATATATATATCATCGGTATTTACATATTACAAGCAGTCTATGTGTTGGACATTCATTACTTTTAGTCCATGTGTTGGACATTTAACTTTTAGTCCATGTGTTGGACATTTATCATATACAGTCCATGTGTAGGACATTTAACTTTCAGTCCATGTGTTGGACATTTATCATATACAGTCCATGTGTTGGACATTCAGTATAATTAGTCCATGTGTTGGACATTTGCTAAATCTTGAGTATGACACTTTTCTGTATTAGGACATGACATTTTTAAATGAGGTTGGGACATGATAACTATATATGTTGTACATGACACATATGTGAGTTTGACATGACACTATGTTTAGGAGTAGAGATGGGTTTGTCTTATTTTAAATTATTGTTCCATGTATTAGATCTTGTGTTTGATATTTAGGGATTTACAATTTGAGATACAAGGTATATATATGAGGGTTTCCTTGTTTGGATTATTTCGCTCGATGTACCTATGCTCATGTTGTAAATTTCTAAATACCAAAATCCTTTTTTTGTTAGGATCAATGATTTTATATTATTATGTATTAACTGTATTTTCTATATACAACGAGCCCTCTCCCTTAGGGTTGGTTGCGATGTTGCTCGCTAGCGCTTTGACGCTCGTTGTCCCCTCCCATTTTAGGTAACGAGCCAGGTGCACGAAGAGTCGTAGGTTGATGGCGATGCATATTAGTGTTCATCTTTCTTTTGTAGTTTTATTTTATTTATGGAGCTCCACCGTAGACATTTTGTTTAGATATTTTAGAGTTATGTTCTAGAAGTTGTAAAGGTTGTGTGTCTTATTTCCTTTTTATCAGATATTCTATATTTGAGACTTGTTGAGGTCTCCAGGCTAGTTATTTCAGATATTGACTTTATATTTATGTATGTTGGATGATGAAATATCATTTTGATCTCTATAATTTCATCATATATCTCTTGTATTATTTTTTTACTTACTTTTGTACCTACACCTGTTGTTGACTCTACTAGAGAGATAGTAATTGTGATGGTGAAATATGTTATTGTACGGTGTAGTGCATGGCAGGTTTGACATTCCTGGTTTTACTTTGGACTGCAGCCTTGTGTGAACACAGGGGCGTCACAAAAGTGCCATTAACGAGCTCACCCGAACTCTCCCCTACTTTGCAAGCATTGCCTCCTACGCGGAAAAAATCAATTCTTCAATCATCATCTTCCCAACGACCCCGCCGAGCCTGCTGATGTGGCTCCGCCTTCGTCATCTTGATGTGGCTCCGCCTTCGTCATCTACTCGTGAAGGCCAACTGAAGTTGCACACAACTCTAGTTTCTCGATGGTCACTGCTTTTGTCAACATATCCGCTGGATTTTAACTCCCCAAAATCTTCTCTATATGTAACTTGCCTTCCTCAATCAGCGAGTGTATGAAATAGTATCGTACGTCGATATGCTTCGTTCTGGCATGATATACTGGATTCTTAGCAAGATGTATAGCGCTCTGACTATCACAATAAAGAGCTCCTTTCCCTTGCTTCAGATCCAACTCTTCCAAGCACCTGTTCAACCAGATCATCTCATTACTTGCTTTAGTTATCGTGACATACTCTGCCTCGGTTGTAGACAAAGTTACAATCTTCTGCAGACGTGAGACCAGCTCACTGCTGTCGACATAAAGGTATAAACATACCCGTGGTGCTTTGCCTTGTATCACGATCACTGGTAAAGTCCGCATCCACGTATCACTGTAGTACCAACTCCTTTCTCCTAAAACGCAATGGCTTATTTGTTGTTCCTCTCAGGTACCGCATATCCACTTCACGACCTACCAATACTGCTTCACTGGATTGCTTGCAAACCTGCTCACAACTCTCACTGTATGGGCGATGTCCGGCCTCGTACAAAGCATCACGTACGTGAGACTCCCAATGGTCGAAGGAATATAGCACCCTGCTCATATGCTCTCTCTCTCTCTCCACATCTATCTTGGATGATTGCTCCTCAGATAACTTAAACTGACTTCCAAGGGGTGTGCTAACAACCTTAGCATCCTGCATATTGAACTTTTGAAGTACCTTCTCGATATATTCAGCTTGGCTCAACTTTAATATCCCTTTAGATTTATCTCTATTGATTCGCATTCCCAAAATCTGCTTCGCTACACTCAGATCCTTCATTACAAATTCCTTTGCCAACTTCTTCTTCAAACTATTTATCTCCTCTAAACACGGTCCTGCTACTAACATATCATCAACATACAATAACAATATGATAAAGCTAGACCCGAACCTCTTGAAGTAGCAACAGTGATCTGAATTGCATCTTCTGTAGTCATTGCTTTGCATAAAGTTGTCGAACTTCTTATACCACTGTCTCGGAGCCTATTTCAGTCCGTACAAGCTCTTCTTGAGCTTACACACCATCTCTTCCTTTCATTCCTCAACGAAACCAATAGGTTGCTTCATGTAGATTTCTTCATCAAAGTCACCATGAAGAAAGACAGTCTTATCATCCAACTGCTCAAGGTAGAGATCTTCTGCAGCTACCAAGCTCAACACCACCCTGATGGTCATGAGCTTCACAATAGGGAAAAATATCTCCGTATAATCCACTCATTCCTACTGTTGGAACCCCTGCACGACTAATCTGGTCTTGTACCTCTTACTTCCATCACTCTCCTGCTTGACCCGATAGACCCATTTGTTGTGCAAGGCTTTCTTCTGTGCAGGTAGCTGGGCTAACTCCCATGTCTTATTAGTGAGTAGAGAATCCATCTCCTCCTACATCGCATGCTCCCACTGCTGAGACTCACTCACTTGCATAGCCTCCTCATAACACTCTGGTTCTCCGCTATCTATCAAAAGTAGATAATCAAGTGATGCGAGGTATTTAGGATTCGGTTTGGGTACCCTGGATGACCTCTTAAGCTCCATCCCTGGGTAGTAACTTCTGCACTTGGAGTCTCCTCTGTTCTTCGGTCAGAACTAACGTTGTTACCCCCATCTTGAAGTTTCTCCAAATCCATATACTCAGATCCATCTGCATCCGTAGTGCTGCTCCTACTACTTTGGCTAACATTGGCATTATTCATGTCCTTGTACATCACCTCCTCATTGAATATCACATCCCAGTTCCTGATTATCTTTCTGTTCTTCTCATCCCACAGATGATACCCGAACTCATCAATGATGTATCTAATGAATGTACACTTCTGTTACTTGGGTTCTAGCTTATCCCTAACATGGTCACTGATATGAACATATGTCACACAACCAAATACCCGCAAGTGTGAGAGATTGACCATCTTGACACTCCAAACCTCCTCTGGAATCCTAAAATCTAATGAAACTGATGACCCATGATTAATCAAGTAGGCTGTCCTATACACCGCATCCGCCAAAAATATCTTAGGCAGACCTGCCTGTAGTCGCATGCTCCGCGCACGCTCCATCAATGTCCTATTCATCCTCTCCGTAATGTCATTCTGCTATGGCGTCCCTAGAGTAGTCCTCTCCTAACGAATCCCGTTTGTAGCACAAAACCTTTTGAACTCCTCACGCTCGTATTCTCCACTGTTGTCTGATCTCAGAGACTTCACCTTCAGATCTGTCTCTTTCTCGACCATGGTCTTCCATTTCTTGAAGATTCCGAAAACCTCTGACTTGTGCTTCATGAAGTAAACCTACACCTTCCTCGAGTGATCGTCGATAAAGGTGACATAGTACAATGAACCGTCAAGAGAAGACACACTAGCTGGACCTCATACATCGGTATGGACTAACTCTAGCTTCTAAGCTTTAGGTGGCCTTCCACCCTTCTGGAAACTAACTCTCTTTTGCTTTCCAAAGATATAGTCTTCGCAAACACCAACTTCCATAGAATCGATGCCGGTTAGCTTTTTCTGTGAATGTAAGATTTTCATCCCCTTCTCACTCATGTGTTCCAGCCTATTGTGCTACAAATCTATACTCTCTTTACTAGCTACAATTGCGAGGGTGTCACTCGCATGTGAAGTGAGGTAGAGAATCTTTATTTTGTTGCCTCAAGCAACAATCATAGTGCCGTTGGAGATCCTCCATGAATCATCGGTGAATGTTGAAACATAGTCTTCTGCTCCAAACTGTCCCACCAAAACAAGATTCCTCTTCACCTTCGGCACGTGTCTCACGTTCTTCAAATTTTACTTGGAGCCTTTTATCTGTATTTGAACGTCGCCCTTTCCAATAATATTGCAAGTCTCGTTGTCCCCCCAAATAGACTTTCCCAAAGTCCCTTGCTACATAGTTCTAAAGAAGCTTTCTATTAGCAGTGGTGTGGAAAGAGACTCCTAAGTCGATGACCCAAGTATCAGAATCGTTGTCCATAGCAAGGATCAAGGCATCCTGCATGATATGAGCATCCTGCTAACCCACATCCTTCTTTGGCGCTTTACAGACTGAAGACATATGGCCCTCCTAGCCCTAGTTCCAACACTTCCCTTTGATGGTCTTAACTTTCGAGTTTGACCTCTTCTTGGTTGACTTCGACCAATTCTTGTTCTGGTTCCCTTTCTTCTGGATTCTGCCTCTCTGCTCAAACATAGAGCTGAACCTGAACCTTATGATTCGGACGATTTTCTTCTAACCTCCTCGGATAGAATCATGCTAACAACCTCGCTCATCTTCAACTTGTCCTTCCCTGCCGAATTGCTAATCGCAGTCATACAACCTGCCCAACTATCTGGCAACAACGATAGTAATAATAGGGTCTGCACTTCGTCATCGAACGTGATGTCTACGGAGATAAGTTGATCAACAATCGTGTTGAACTTGCTGAGGTGCATCGTGAAGGACCGTTCTTCTGCCATCTTGAGGTTGAAGAGGGTTTTGACGAGACGAACCTTGTTTGTGGTAGACGGTTGCTCGTACATCTTTGCAAGTGCTTCCATAAGCCCCACTGTTGTCTTCTCCTTCAAAATATTGTGGGTGATAGTCTTAGCAAGTGACAACTGGATTTGCCCTAAAGTCTTCCTATCGAATATCTCTCAATCCTCGTCCGACTACTCTTTCCTCTTTCCCTTTGCCTTGCCTATCAGTGGGCAATACAAGTCCTTCTAGTATAGATAGTCCTTCATCTGCAACTTCTAGTAGGCAAAGTCTGAACCGTCAAACTTCTCGATCTTTGATTTGCTTTCTTGTGTCATGGCTTCCCTCACAAATTTCTATACAAAGCTCTGATACCAATTATTAGGGCTCGAAACAATCAAATCGAACATGTGCCCTTCTAGATCTTGTGTTTGAAAAGTAGGCAAGCAAGAAACCACGACAAATAAAGATCAAAACTTGTAGGAAATAAAGTACAAAGGAGAAGACATGGATTTAACGAGATTCGGTAACATGCCTACGTCCTCGGGAGCCACACCACACAAATATTTGATTAATTTGAAAAAGATTGCAAGCTCACAAATTAGGGTTTTATCTCTCTGAAATTTCTCTCTCAAATAGTCGTCAAAAGCTCTCTTTTTTCGTGCTCACATAACCCTAAAAACGCATTAGGGATATTTATAGTCTAGGCCCAAAACAAATTCCCAAATAGATTAGGAAACTGGAAAACTCTGTCGCGGTTGACCGCCGTGACCTTCGCGGTCGACCGCACAGAACAAAGAAATATGCTCCTACAGTGTGCATGTTCATGGTCGACCGCCGCATCACCCGCGGTCTACTGCACAGAGTGACCTTTTCTTCTTAGTTTCTGCAGGCGATCGCGATCAATCACGCCTCCTATCGCGGTCGACCGTACTGCAGTTTGGCCGTTTTCCTCTCTTTTTCGATGCAGCTTTGGGTCTACACACTTAGACTAACAACATATGTATTAATATTTGTAGAAATGTTAAAGATGGATGTTGCGCCTGGCGGAAGCAGACTCAATACGCAGCGAGTCGGTAAGCAATACAGGAAGAACAACTACGAGCACAATTCACAATAGAGCAATCAAAAACAACCACAAACATAGAGAATTTACGTGGTTCGGCAAGTTGCCTACATCCACGGGGAGAGGAATGGATGATTTCACTATATGGATGAGAAATACAATGCGTTACAACTCTCACAAATACTCAAAATAACCCTAACCAACAATCTCTCACTCCAGCACAATAATCTCCCTCTCAAAGTGCTCAAAACAATATATTTTCTCTGATTATTCTCTCTCACAAAACCCTAGAAAACGTGTTTCTATTTATATCAACAACTAATCCAAAACAAGCTTGGAAAGCAACTTTAGCCCGTATCCGCTATCGGTCGACTGATGATCCCTCATCAGTCGACTGATAAATGTGCATCGGTCGATGGATAAGGGTCCATCAGTCGATCGACCAGAGCACCAATTTCAGACCCTGTAACATGCATCTCATCGGTCGACTGATACTGATGAATGGATCAATCGATTGACCTGAGAAATTCTTGTAGCTACTGATTTTTCATGTTTTGACGTTTCCATTCGCTGTTGTCACATTTCTTCACCTCGGCGAAGTGTTCCTAAAATTGAGCCGACACTAACATGAGCACCAATGCGTCGTCTCTCTAAATCTGGCTGCACTAATGTGGTTGCCTACGTACACCTTCTCCTAAGGGATCAAGCCACCTGTAGTTCATGCAAATGGCCTCGACAGTCCTCAACAAGCACAAATCCACAAAAAGTTACTGCAATAATCGAACTTGTTACTTAGGACCGCCTTTATGAGCATATCTGCTGGATTATCTTTTACGTGTACCTTCACAAGCTCCACATCCCCATCTTCAAGAACATCCTGGACGAAGTAATAACGAACGTCAATGTGCTTCATTCACACATGGAAAACCTGATTCTTCGCCAAATAGAGAGTACTCATGCTATCGCAATGAATGGTGACAGATCGCCGTGAAATACTAAAGTCCTTAAAAATTCTTGAAGCCAAATTGTCTCCTTAACAACTTCTGTAATTATCATATACTCTGTCTCTGTCATTGACAAAGCAACTATAGACTACAAGGTGCATCTCCAACACACCGTCGTACGAGTCAAAGTAAACACATATCCCGCCGTTGACCGTCGCTTATCCAAATCTCTAGCATAGTCTGAATCAACGTAACCAATACACAACTACCCACCATCAGTGTCCCGTTCAAACACTAAAGCAACGTTGAGAGTACCTCGAATGTACCTCAATATCCACCTCACGACATCCCAATAACCCGGACCTGGGTCATGCATGTATCATGAAACCATGCTAACTGTCTGTGACAAATCCAACCTTGTACATACCATGGCGTACATCAAACTTACTACTACACTCGCGTAATGAGTCTTTGATATCAACTCTCTATCTTTAACTGACTTCGATGAAAGATCATCTGAAAGCTTCAAATAGGCTCTCAAAGGTATACTAACTGGCTTCGTCTCCATACTGACATTAAATTATTATAACACCTTCTTTAAATAATCCATCTGTGTCAAACAAATTCTTCCCTTATCTCTGTCTCTACCGATCTCCATCCCAAAATGCGTTTTGCTTCACCCAAATTCTTCATCTCGAACTCACTTAAAAGCTATACCTTCAATTTATCTATGGCGAATCTGGAAATAGAACCAACCAACATGTAATAGATATAAAGCAATAAATAAATGTGCGCACTGTCATGAAGCTTGCGATAGTACACGCAAGGATCAAACTGGCTCCTAATGTATGACTTGCCGATCATAAACCTATCAAACCACCTATATCACTGTCTTGGAGATTGCTTCAACCCATATAATGATTTCTTCAATATACACACCAATTTTTCCTTCCATGTAGTTCGAAACCCCAATGGCTGAGTCATATAAATTGCTTCATCAAGATCACCATGAAGAAAAGCTATTTTCACATCCAATTGATCCAATTCCAATCCATACTATACCACCAAAGCTAATAAGATCCGAATTGAATAGTGCTTCACTACTAGAGAGAAGACCTCCTTCCTGTCAATACCTTCTTCCTGTGCATAACCCTTCGCTACCAACCTAGCTTTGAATCTCACTAAATTTCCATGAATGCCCTCCTTCTTGGTATACACCCACTTACAACCAATCGCCTTCCGCCCCTTTGGAAGCTCGACAAGCTTGTTAGCCCTTGTGTTTTGATGATGATTTACAACCAACATTATTGGTACTAATTACTTGATGAGTGCAATTGTAGAATATATGAATATCAAGCTTGCTAGTACCACAAATTGGATGATTAGATGGAATATGAGCTACAACGTTAATATCCATAGGAGGTAGAGGCAATGTGATGAAGCAAATGTTAATCAAGAACAACATATACAAGTGGAAGCTTCATCAACTCGAAGCAATATCAAGACTCAAAGGAATGTAACTCTATGTGAGGATATTTGCTTGTTTTTCCTTTCTCTCTAGTGTTAAAATGTAGGCAAGTAGTTGTAGATTTTATTTGAAGCTATTGGATATCACACACACTTTTCAATACTTGAACTTTGATGATTTTGACCAAATATTGTTTTTCACAAGTATGAGGACCTATTTGCAAGTAGTTGAGATTTTTCATATATTTTTCAAAGTCATAAAAAGTTCCTGGATATGCATGTATCAGTCCACGGTCGACCGGACGTGGTTCGGCAGTCGACCGTGAACAGGTCTTAATATTTCTTAGCTTGGGAAATTCTCACGGTCGACCGGACCTGGCTCCACGGTCGACCGTGATAAAAATATTTGTTCATATTTCCTGAGAATTCCCAGCAGTCGATCGAAGATGGCTCTGTGGTCGACTGTCAATTATCTAGAGAGCTTGAGAGTTTTTCAGAACTTCTCACGGTCGACCGGATGTGGCTCGGCGGTCGACCGTGACTTTTCAAGCCTATTTTTCCAACGGCTAGTTTTGGCTCGCGGTCAACCGCCAGTGGCTATGCGGTCAATCGCCGATCAATAACGGCTAGTTCTGAGTACTTTCAAGATTTTGAGGGATTTGGTTTTTTGGTCTTTCTACATGGGTTTTTGGCTTCTCTCCTTAACTCCCTATATATACCCAACTACCCCGTTTATTTCAGAATTACCTTTGCAAGAGAAAAACTAATTGTGATCAATTCTTGAGTTTAAGAGCTTTAACTTTCAAATTCCAATTACCTATTTTATACTTGCACATCCCACATCCAAAGCTTTAAGTGCAATCTCTCTCCTTGCCATAGGGCTGTTATAAAAGAGAGTAAATCTTCTTTGTTACTGCTGATTGTGTGGAGATCTCGTGGAGATCAATTATGTAGTTGAGAGATCTCGTGGAGATCTCTGTGTAGTAGAAGTTTCGGCTTCCAAACCGGGTTGTGTAGTGGATTCTCCTCGAGAGTGGGGAGCGAGGATGTAGGCTAGAGAGCCGAACCTCGTGAACACATTGCACGTCACTTGGATAACGATTTCTATCTCTTTGCCTTTTATTTTAGAATTATTATTTGTGGTGATTGCTTGCCTTATTTTTTTTGCATAATCATTGACTCTAGACCCTAATCACCCCCCTAGGGTCTTTCAAAGCTCCTCTGTGTCATTCTTCTAAAGAGACTTCATCTCTTCGCGCATAGCTTCCTGCCACATATTAGCCTCTAAACTCTGCTTAGCCTCTCTAAATATAGTAGACACCATCTCATCGACACTCTCCACCAAAAGTGCATATGCAACCAATGTATGTGTATACCTAGCTCACAGCCGTATGTCTCTTCTCGATCTCCTAACTATAATAGAATCTTAAACTTGAGCCGTCGGTCCCTAATCCTACTCTACTATATTTGTATCCTCCAAATCATCACTATGTTTGGCTGGAGTCACCTCAGTCGGTACTCTAATAGATATGGTCCTATCTGAACACTATGAAGCTACATCAATCTCCACCATCTGTGATCTCTCTCTTGCAGAGGTGCTTCCCACCTGATGAGAGCTGGAAGGGTTCAAGAATGAAGCCTCATCAAAAGTGACGTCTCTACTCAGTACAATCTTCTTCTCAACTGGATCTCAAACCTTGTATCCGTTCACACCACGTTTGAAACCCATAAACATGGCCTTCCTAGCTTGAGGTTCCAATTTATCAGTTTTGACATGATAAAATACAGGACACCCAAAAACCTTGAGTTGATCATAGTCGTGTGTTGGTTCTCCCGACCACATCTCTATAGGAGTCTTCCTATTTATCGCAGATAAAGGTAGCCTACTAATGAGGTGGCTTGCATATGTAAGTGCCTCAGCCCAAAAGATCTTCTCTAAACCACTCTACGATAACAAACATCAGACCTTTTCTAGTAAAAACCGATTCAACCTCTCTGCCACCCCATTCTGCTACGGCATATGACTAACTGTGAAGTGTCTCTCTATGCCCTCGTCTCGACATAGCTGCTGAAAGTGGTTTGATGTGTATTCATCACTGTTGTCGGATCCCAACTTCTTGATTTTTCTCCCTATCTAAAGTTCCAATTTTCTCTTCCACTCCACAATTATCTCTAGCACTTCACTTTTCGTTTTCATGGTGTACACTCAACAATGCCTAGAATAGTCATCCATAAACGTGACGAAGCAATGTCGACCACCAAGTGATGTCGTCCTGGTGGGACCCCGAACATCTGTGTGAACGTAGTCTAAGAGGCCTGTCGTCTTATGAATGGTTGTCCCGAACTTCACTTTAGTCTTTTGCCAAGAATACAGTGCTCATTGTAGGCATTAAAAATTTCATATAAGTGTTCAAATACAGCTCGAGACGAAGAAAAGACGATGAACATCAATGTCTGAGTCAAAGAGGATTATCTGATGCCAAAAGGGAAGTAAAGGAATGCGTGAAACGGCAGAATGAAGAAGCAACAAAGCGCTCAAATTGATGAAACGGCAAAACAATACACAACCATTGTGTCTTAAGGCCGAGACACACATTTGTGTCTCTAGACCGAGACACACAAGTGTGTCTCGAGTCCGAGATAGAGAAAACTATCTCACATAGGCAGATTCCCCCAATAATTATTTTTTGATAAATTCTTAGGATTTGTGTGGTCCAATGCCTCCTTAACTACTTTGGGAATATCCCTTAAACACGGGAAAGTCATTTCTAACTGAAGATAAAACCAAATCACGAATTCTTATCCAAAAACATAGGATCCAAAGCCTATAAATACACCCCTAGCGCCCTTACACATTGGTAATATGGAATTTTGGACTTAGAGGTGAGTTGCTAATGTTTTAAGAGCAAAACCCATAAATTTTAGAGAGAGAGGCGAGATCTTGGTGAACTTCAGCATAGAGAGGAAGCTTTCGAGAGATTTGCAGCCTTTTCACCCTTTTCCTTAGGATTAAACATCATTTTTTTCTCAAGAAGAGTATTTATCCCACATCACTGAGGTATTTACTTTTGTTCTTATGTCTAAAATGAAACAAGAACACCGAGCCTTCTTCACAATTAGTTTGGATCTATGATTCGGTGGTCCATGGGCTAACGCGTGCTCGGCACAGGCAAAAATCCCACACAAGTAGCGACCGATAAATGTTCTCTGCATGTGTTTTTATGAGATTTCTATTTGTTTTATTTGTAAAAGAGAAGCCTTATAAAATGGCTCATTCTTTTGTATCCGTTGCAACTGATAAACGAGTTATAATGGATTATGCAAATAAACTAATTTTTGACGCAAACACGTTGGTGACCACAGTGGGAGCCAACAGCCTCTCTGCCGAGGGTGTCATGTCGCAACCAAAGATCAAGATCCCGGTTAAAGCAGAGGTCGAGTACAAGTTTGACCAGGCTAAGTTTGAGGAATATGTCTGCTCATCCTCATCAAGATCTTCCTCGTCCCGCAACTATAGGAACATTTTGGCATTGAAGAAGATGTTTCAGTCTTCAACCCCAATGATGCCTCAGGGTGATGACTTTCACCCAAGTGTCATGGAGGCTTCCCCTCGTAACACCACTCCGGTGTCCAATGAAGCCAAAATTTCTGCTTGCAACAACTCCTCTTCAGTCAAGGAGTTATTTGTTGAAGGTGCACCAAGTGCACCAATTCTAATGAAGAGGGCTCGTCGGCGGCAGCGCCAACGTCTCGTGCATCTATTCGTCAAAGCCTTGGAGCCAGTTGACGGGATCCATTATCGCGTGGATTTAGAGTCAAGGAGGCGTCAAGTCATCCAGCCGCCTCAACGGCAAGTTACTAGTGTTTTCTCCAAACCATCAACCAATGAATGGGTTTATGTCAAAAAGACTCGTTCAACTCTCGAGGAACGCATCCGGAAGTGTCACACACTTCTCGCACATGCACATATTCTTGTACGAAGGGCACAAGAATTGCAGAAGGAAGATGTGGCCAAAGAACCACCAAAATCTCGCGACGTCTAGGTGCCAAAGTTCAAGATGACGTCGAAATCAAGCTCGAAGACGGCGGACAAAATACCTGCTGGCCAAAACAGCATATCCTGCCTCGCAACACGAGACAGGATAGGGTGACTCAGCCAAGGCCGAGACACCATACCCTATCTTACGCCAACCCCTACTTCTGCGAATGCTTCCTCGCTTCTGTCGGCCTCCGTTCCTACTCCGGTCTCTCCTGTACCTCTAGTGAAGCCCCATGGTAGTGTTGATCTATCTAGATTTAAGATAATGATGGAGGATTACCTTGGTCCAGTGCTCAAGGATCGAGACAAAGCTCCAGTTAAAGAACGCTTGGGTCCGGTGAACAAAACCCAAGTGGTTCCACAGGCTGGGGGTTGTATATGTCCGCCTATCAAACCAGTAGTCGGTCAAGGGTGTCTCGCAGCCTACAAACAAACTGGGCCGTCTTGACGTACCTATTCGTGCAACATACACACAAGAGGCAAGCCAAAAACTCTAGTCTCTAACAGCTTGTAGTTACGTGTTCAAAGCCAAGAGCTTGCTAAGATTCCACACTCGCAAGTGAATGAATCTAAATGTGTGACTCCTGAGAATGCCAATAAGGATCTACATCCTTAGAAGAAGGTGTGTCTGTCGAGGGATGATGGTATACTTGAGGAGTCATGCCGATGGTCGATAGGTTGCTCTGATCATCATGCCGGTGAGTTGTACTATCAGACTAGGTGTGTGAACAAATCTTGGAAAAGAAATATCCAAGAAATAAACTCTCACTACCCATGTGAAAGGTTTATCAGGGCGGTATTATCAGAATGTAGCTGCCCTAAGATCGCTCTGCAGAGGCTCTTAGTATTTGAAAGACTTTCCACTGAAGCGTAGAAGCCCAAGCCAACGCATTTCCGTAAGAAAAGATCAGCTGTCCAAGATGATGAACTCCCAGAAGTTACCGTCAACATGCCGATATAGGGGAGTTAACTCAACATACCAGTCCTGATTCTTTTCCAGGGATATCCCATCGTCTAACTCGGCTGCACTCCAGAACTGTTAGACACATGGATTATCAGAGGATGCAGAGAGGGCCATCCTTAGGTGATGAAGCGTCAGACGTTTGCTCTACAGTCGCTTCAGATAACACAGTATCTAGCAACGGATGAGTTCGGGAGGTGTTCACAATCACTTCTGATCAGCTAGCTCAAATGCTTCAAGACGCTCTAGCTAAGCAAAGAGAGGAGCTCAGAACTGAAATGAAGATGGAGATGGAGTTGAACATGCAGCGAATGAGAGAATTACATGCCCAACAACTTTATTCTTTGTCAAATTAGCAGGACGAATCCAGCCGTCACAACACTACTAATGATGTAGATAGCGATTCGGAGGTGGACAAACATATCAATGTTGATACCCCTCCTGACAATAAAAGCGTTGGGGATGGTCCCATCGACTCTTCCCAAAATCATCCGAAGAAAGATACAGGTGAGGACAAGAAGATGAAGGACCTCAAGAGCAAAATCAACAATTTGATGTCCGCTCAAGAGGTAAAGAAGACCAGCATTCAATGTCCACACCCTAAGGAGTGGGACTCAATTCCATATCTAGCAAAGTTTAATTTAATCAACTTTATGCCATTCGATGGAAGAGGCTCGCCAACTCAATATTTAATTTATTTCAAGGCCCACCAAGGTGTAATCTCTGGCAATGAACTTTTGATGGTCCGGTCATTTGTTGGCACCCTTCATGGTACCACCTTCGATTGGTATCGGCGTCTCAATCTAGGGAGTATCAGCAGCTGGGATGACATGGAGAGCATGTTTCTCACCAATTTTTTCAACAATGATACTGAAGTGTCAATTAGAAAACTCTTTGATGAGAAACAAAAAAAATGGAGAATCGGTCGACAACTTCGTCAAGCGCTTCCGGAATAAGGCGATGAACTTCCAAGATCCGGTCACTGAGGAGTTCTTCCTCCAGACTTGTCACAACAATATTTCTTTGAATATGCTAGAAGCCATGGGAGTGGCACTGTCCAAAACTCGGAAAGAGTTAAAGGTGACCGGTGAACAGGTCGAACGCTTCCTTAAGGGAAAGAAGGCTGAGAGAGGCTAACTAGTGGTGAATCCTTAGAAACAAAACTTCATCCCTCGTAGTAAAAGGAAGGCACCAATGATCGCAGTGGACGCGAATCAGACATTTCAACTGTAACCATAGCAGCAAGCGCCGCAACAGTCGTTGTATCAATGGCAATAGTGGCCTCAAATGCAACAGAAAAATTCGGAACCAAAATTCCCGAAGGAGTACTCCTTAAAGGAAGATGAAGTGCCAACTATTTTTACATACCTCCTAGAGAACAACAATATCAAGTTGCCTCCAATCACCGATTAGGAAGAAACCAAGAGGACTACGGACCCGAAATACTTTGCATTCCATAGGCAGGTCCATCATCCCACCAAGGCGTGTTATGCCCTCAAGGATAAGATTCAAGCCTTGATTGATGTTAGCATTATAACTACCAAACAGCCGAAGGAAAAGAAGGTAGACGCGAACACAGTCTTTATCGGCTTTGGTTCTGTCCCTCTATCATGGTTTCAGCCAGAGCCCATATCAAAGGTGGAGATGAAGACAGTGAATGACGACCCACACGGACAATGCCAAAAGGGGCTTGTGCCACATATGGCCGCTAATGGAGAAGTTCTTTGGGTCCATCTAGATCTGCTCAAAGATGAATAGTGTATAGGCTCCTCTCCTAAGAAAAGTCCAAGAGTAAGGGCAAGTTCTGCTATCCCGCATTGGCCATTTCAGAATAAGATGACGAAGGTATCCCTACCTTCCCACTCTCTAAAGATGAGCACGAAGTCTTCGCCACTAGGAGCGGGAACGATTACCGATATAAGTATCCCAAAGCTTCTAATCTAAATGCTAAAATGTTGGTTGAGCTAGGGGTGGTTACAACTCCCCCTACACCCTCTGAGAAACCCAAGCAACAGCTGATTACTAAGCAAAAGGAGAAGTAACCCCAGCACAATGAGGTTCAATTTCCGAAGCAGTCTCATTCAATCGACCGATTGGGAGAGACAAACCACAAAGTTTGAAAGCACAGTATCGCTTTGATGTTATGACTCAATTGGCCAACATTCTAGCAAGGATAACTTTATATGAGTTGATGTGTTTTTCCAAAGACACTAGGGAGGCTTTGCAAGAAGCATTAACCGATTATGACGCTTTCCTTACTCAGATCAAGAAAGCCCTTGAAGAGTCGGGTCATTTCAACACTACAATCTCGCAGCCAAACAGTTCCATTGCATCACCTTCACTAAAGATGACATGCAAGTGAGGAACTCAAAGCATGATAGGCCCTTGTATTTCACCGGATACATCGGCTCAACTATTGTCAACCAAATTTGTCACACCCCGCTTTCCAAAATACCAGGGAATCGGAACGTGAACAAGCCCATGATGTATTAGACTGAGGAGAAAAGTACTAGACCTTCTACTCAATCTAATACGCTAAGCATCAAGCAATATAAAGTGAAGGCACAGGTCCCCGCTCACAGTAGCGAGAATATAATAAATAACTCATATCAGAAAGATACATATCACAAATAAAATATCATCCCAGACATAATATTCGGGTCAACATGCCCTTATACAATTCCATCCATCTAAAATATTGGAGAATATTAAAAAAATACACTGATCAAGTGGAAAAGGAAAGTGCTACAGAAGTAATCTAACGTCCATCAATAACTATGGAAAGGAAATGGCTAAGCTTCAGTTTGTTCTTCTGCCCCATCTGGAAGACACTCCGGTTGAGAATACTCCGGCTCAAATGCATCTCCATATTGGACTTGTCCGCCCTCTAAATCTGACGTACACCAGAGAAAACAAATGTACGTCAGCGTGCATGGCACACGGCAAGACCCTACAAGGGAAAATAAAAACGGTCGTATGACCAATGCAATAACCGATGCAAGAACAGTAATGACGATAGAAACGTGCAACTGAAAAAGTAACAATCTAGATGCAATCCACTACTAGAGTATAAAAATCAGGGGAAATCTATAATCATCTAAGGTGATAACTTATATAAGGTGATAATAAAGGAAATTTTCTAATTGTAGATATCAAGCAAAGCCTACCATAGGACACACACGCATATTATTCTTATTTTATATGTTATTTGAATTTGAGAAAAATATTTTTATATATATAATCGGGTCCCCTTAAGTATGTCCGGGGCCAAGCCTTCATGTCAAGTATATATATAAAACTCACAATATCAAGAAAACGCATGTGCCCATTTATATACATGTTATATTCTCCGTCCAATTCCCCTTTATAAACCTAATGTTTGTCAGTTTAATTTAAGTGGCTATACCTGAATTTTGTCTACTAACCATGGAGTTACCGTGGAACGATTTCTGTAAAACTATGAAAATAACCGTCACTCATAACATGTCCGATCAAGAGTGCATCGTCTAGTCGATGCTATAATAGTAATAGTCAAGGAAACCTCATGCCGGGATATCGATATCGAGGGAACTCAGAACTCCTCACATCGGGATATCGATGTCGAGATGAGTATAGCCATGCTTTGAAGTACGTTTATAAATTATATTTTTAACAGGAGTCGTCTTCATGTAGAGTCGCTCCTATTGGATAACAACTAGGTGATAAAGCAACAAATTTCCATACAGTCATTCATCAAACAAATCCCACGCATGTAAAAACATATCATAATCTAATCTATGTATGTAATTCATAACAGATCTAAATATTGAAAGACAAGTCAATGAGAAGTGGGATCTTGCCTCAGTTGTTGTTGAACAAGTCGACTGCAGTTGATGCAGTGCTTTGAGGTTGACGGCGTTGTTGCGGGGTTGATATCGACGGTTGTCTGATAGTGGCGCGGATCTTATGGCATCCGATCTGGGGCAGTGGATCTAGACAGTGAGCAGGGAGGGTGGTGGTGGTCCAAGGGGTCGCTGAGGATGGCGAACAGCGGGGTTTGAGGAGGAGTTGGTTGGGTGACGGGGTGGACCTGGTCGGTGGGCGATCTGGGGTGATGTGAGCTAGAGTTGTGGCTGTGGATCTCGGCCAAGGGGAGGAGATGGAGGGGTTAATGGCTGTCGGAGTGATGGAGGAGAAGCGGGAGTTGAGCGTCGGGCTAGGGGCGGTCGGAGAAAGGGCTTGAGCGGGGATCAGGCGACGTGGTGGGTGAACAGGGTGGAGAAGAGGACGACGGCGATGAAGGAGCGGTGGAGGTTGTGATGGGGTGGCAGATGTTGTGAACTTTGAGGGTGTGATTTGTAATTTTTAAAACTTTAGAAGAGTTTTTTTTTAAAATTTACTTTTTAGTTTGATAGTCGTAATTCTATATTTCATGTGTTGGTGGTAATTTTTTAAATATCACCATATTTATTATAAATCTGAAATTTTGAGGGTGTCTTTTGCAATATTAAATCTATAGATTAATTTTGAAAAAAATTAAATTTCAGCGGTCTACCAATAGTTTTCAAATTTGATGTGTGCTAGTTAAAAAATTTTAAATTTTGAAGGATTTTTTTTTTACAAATTTTTCAAACTTTGATGTTAATTTTGGCAAATTTTAAATTTTTAGGTACCTAAGGGTAATCTCTTGAATTCATCTTATGTTATTTATAAATGTTAAAATTTTAGAATTTTAGGGTGATTTTTTATAATTTGAACTTTTGAAGGTGTTTCTATAATTTTTGAGATATTGAAGGTGTTAATTAAAAAATTTAAATTCTTCAGAGGCTGTTGTTATTTTTTTAATTTCATATTTGTTAATTTATGTTTTAAAATGTCAGAAATTTTAGGTGTATCATGGTAATCTCTTGAATTCATCTGTGTTGTTTGTAAGTTTTAAAATTTTAGAATTTTAATGTGCTTGTTTGTAATTTGAACTTTTGAGGGTGTTTCTATAATTTTTGAGACATTGAGGTGTTAACTTTAAATTTTAAATTCTTTGCAAACAGCTGTTAATTTTTTTATTTCATGTTTTTTATTTGAAGTTTTGAGACATCAGGATGGTCTTTATCATTTTGAACTTTTAGTGTCTTTTATGCAATTTTAAAACTTTTTACATTTTTTGTAATACTTCATGTATTATAGTATGTGCCTACATGTAATTTCTTTATCTTAACAAACTAATACCATAAAGATGTTTTATGTATTTTATTAATATTAGTTTTTTTAAATTGTTAAGCTAAAGATAGTTCACATAGGATTAGGATAGGATATGATTATGATTAGGATAGATTAAGATATAAATGAAATATTCAAAATGGTTAAGGGTAATATTGACTATTAAAAGATTTCACCCCAACTCGTGCTTTTAAAGGGAGTCTAATATATATATATATATATATATATATATATATATATATGAGAAAAATGGGTATGCTTGGTACCAAGCACAAAAAGTTATGTTTGGTAGTGAGGTGTCACATTCCCCATGAAAAAAATGAGTATTCTTGGTACCAAGCATAAAAATTTGTGTTTGGTAGTGAGGTGTTACATTCTCATCTACCCATTTAAATGGTTGTATATCCACATACACTCCTCAACCCATGTGAATGTGGTCCCCCATTTGAATGAGTGGAGAGGAACATGCTACATCACTACCAAGTACAAAATTTGCTCCTCAACCCATGTGAATGTGGTCCTCCATTTGAATGAGTGGAGAGGAACATGCTACATCACTACCAAGTACAAAATTTGATCCTCAACCCATTTGAATGTGGTCCCCCATTTGAATGAGTGGAGAGGAACATGCTACATCACTACCAAGTACA
>BQKN01063876.1:0-35105 GCA_022839385.1 Asparagus kiusianus
ATATATATATATATATACACACACACACACACACCTTATGGCCTGGTTCTGCAAAGGTTTAAGGAGGAAAGATTGAGGGCAAGGGTTAGCATACTAAGTCCATTTGTTAACGGTTAATTTTGTTAGGTTATAGTGTATTTTATCCCTGTGAATATTTTTTGCGCTTGGGAGTTAAAAAGGTTTATGGCCATTTTCTTAATCCGGCTAATAGATGCATTTTATGAACCCCTTTTTTTGAGGTGTTAACTCATTTTTACTCCTCTAGAGGGATTGGTTAGCCCTTCTTCTATTTTCGGTATTTGGCAAATCGAGAGGGGTTCAGTCAATTTACACCATGTACATGTAATTTTTTTACATTTGGCAGGCTAAGGAGGAGTTAACTTTTCTCAACCTCCATGTAACCCTTTGCCAAAGAGGGCCCTAAGGTGTTTGGCAGTTAAATTTAATACTGAAGGCCCCATTTGGTAAGGAGTTAGGAGAAAAAGTTAAGGGGGTTAAACCCCTCCTTAACCATCCAGGCGGATTAATTTGATCAAAGGTTTAACAAACCCGTTACAAATGGTTCAAGTTAGTTAACCCATCATTTCGAGGGATTAACAAATCCGCCTAAAGAGGAGGATTAATAGTTACTTCCTCTTGAAAAAAATAAAACTTTTAAAAAGAATATAATTTAGGATATTTATGGCAAAGTTTCTTAATTATTGTTTATTTTCCAAACATAAAAGAAAATTTTAACTTTTCATTTTTAGCTATCAAATAAAAATGGAATTAAATTAATTTTAACATCTCTTGAAAGATTAATTAAGTAAATCCCTCCCCTTAACCATGTTATCTTAACTCCTTGCGAAATGGCACCAAATGGATTAAGAATTTTTTTAAAAAAATAGTTAAGTATTTTTGAGGAAAATGTTATATATTAAGTCATTAGTTAGAGCATGAAAAAGAAAGAATTATCATTACTTTCTTTCTAAATACAGTATTACTTGTTAATCTTTCTAAATGGATGGATTGGTGAACCATTCAGCTTGCGAGATTGCTATTTTTGGTCTGTGCAGATGGATTACCTAACTTTGACCTTTTGCATTTTTCTATTAATAGGAAATAGAAGCGGAATAACAAACTTTATTTCATGTTCAATTTTTTTTTTTTGCGGGGTACTTGGCAAACTATGAGGAGTTTACCTTTCTTAATCTCTCAACTAGCGCATTATTATACAACACTTACGTAATCCGTTATCAAACAACACTAATATAAATGTTAGCAAATAAAAGGAAAAGATAAGCAGCTTTATTTTTTGTTTTGCACGCGATGACTTGCATATAATCTATAATAAATAACTTGTACAAGCATCGATCGTACAGTCTTCTTAATCACAAGTGTCACGCTTAACGGAGCTGTCTCGAAAATGACCCTCGTGTCCTCGCATAAGCACATATAATAGAATATATATATTTGAGAATAATGTAGGTGAGCTGACAGCTCACCTCTCTACCCATGAGTTGTAAGTATATGACATGTGAGCCCCATACCGATGTGACTAGGCACCTCTCATCTCCATTATTCTCATTTCGTTATGGGTTATTTCATAGAACGCGTCTTTAGAATATATTGAATGAGTATAAGGAAACACTTTTGAATTCCAATTTATGCTTAAATCATTTTGAAAGTAGCTAGGCTTTTATTTCAGTTAATCCACGCGAGGTTCACCTTTTCCATACGCCTCATTATTGCAACAGCGCCAACCAACGCGCATATTATAACAACAGCCTCCGATCCCACAACAAGTGCGAGCTCTCGAAGCCTCCTCCAACCCCGATCGACGCGCGCAATTGACCGACCGACCGACCACGATGATGCTCTCCCTGTGCCTCCTCCCCCTTGCATTCTTCCTCTTCTTCTTCTCCCTTCTCCTCCTCCGAAAGCACGAGTCGTCCCCGGCCGCCCGCCGCCTCCCGCCGGGCCCACGCCCCCTCCCCCTCGTCGGCAGCCTCCACCTCCTGACCTCGCTCCCCCACCGCGACGTCTCCCTCCTCTCCAGGCGCCACGGCCCCATCCTCCTCCTCCGCCTCGGCTCCACCCCCACCGTCTTCGTCTCCTCCCCCTCGCTCGCCGAGCAGGTCCTCCGGACCCACGACGCCGTCTTCGCCCATCGGCCCCCTGCCGAGGCCGCCGAGTTCTTGTCCTACGGGCTCAGGGCTATTGCTTTCACCGAGTACGGCGCGTACTGGCGGCACGCGAGGAAACTGTGCGTCAATCATCTCATGAACCAGAGCAAGCTGGACGCGTACGAATCCGTCAGGAGCGAAGAGATTGGGAGGTTCGTCGAGGGTTTGAAGATTGCATGCGCTGACCGACAAGTTGTTGATGTCACCAACAAGGTTCGTTTCCAATTTGACTTTGCCATTTTGTTCTGAAATTAATTTGTTGGAGATTTTTTTTTTTAATTTTTTAATAAAAAGGATAAAACGGTGATATATATATATATATATATATATATATATATATATATATATAACGTGGTTCGGCAAATCGTGCCTACGTCCACAGGACAATCTAAAGAAAAAATATTCCACTATGAATCAAGAGTATAATCCCTTCAAATTACACCTGAACTTGAGTATTAAATCACAAGATAAAGATATACTGTTACCTCTAGGGTACCAAACCCTAAAACCCGTCTCACCAAAAATCTCCAACTCCCGCGGAAAAATCAGCACCGTACCCTTGACGACGTCATTGTTCTGAAGACAACGACTTTTGAATTACTACAATCGAACAACTGAGCTATCCGGAATCTGAACTTTTCTCTCTTCCTCTTTTCTTCTCCCTCCTCCCCGGTTTTTCAGGTTACTGTAGAGGTGCTGTTCATCCGAAAATCAAACACTCGTTTCTGAATTCTTCAAACCTATTCCATTTTAATTAGAACATCCAAATCCTCTTCTAAATAGAATTCTAATTTATGTGGACTTCTATTGTGGGCCTTAACTAGGCTGGACAGCTTGGACCCACAACAATTTCCGACACCCCTTAAAGTATAAAGGCGTTATCTGCAAATATTTTTGTAAGGCTACCCTTTAACTCTTTTTCTTTGCACGTGTGCGAGTGATAGAGTTTGTGAACCTAGGACTCGTAGATGAGACATCGGTAAAGACGAGCGTAACACTCACGTGCAGCGCGCGGATCGTAACGAAAAACGTTTAATTGCTCGATCGGTTGAAAATTTCGCCTATCCTTAAATTCAATCTTTTTACCTAATTAATATTTCTAACATGCATCATCGTCTCTTTAAAAATTTTAGGTGAGATCTCTTGTAGCGGACATCGTGTGCAGAATCGTGATGGGTAGAAAATGCATGGAGGAGCGCATGGACGGGGCAAAATTCAGCGAACACATTCGCGAAGTGATGAGAATCCTTGGATCATTCAACCTCAACGACTATCTTCCCATGTTCAAAATGTTCGACCTCCAAGGGATGAGAAAGCAAACGAGGGCGGTAAAAGTACCAATCGATAAATTCCTAGAGACGATCATCGACGAGCATGTCAGTCTTAGGGAGCGTGGAAAGAAGCCGAACGATTTCGTCGACATGTTGTTGGATTCAGCGGATGACCCTGACTCGGAGATTAGGCTTGATCGAGCTAGCATCAAAGCAATCATCCTGGTAATATTAACTAACTAATTAAGGAAAATTAACACATGCGATTCCCGATCGATATATATCTTCTTGCGTCCGTCTAGACTCGAACATCGAATTTGATCGAACATATTAATTCATTTGTTATTCTAGGATGTATTTGAAGGGTCACTGGACACGTCACCAGTCGCCATCGAATGGGCCTTTGTGGAGCTCCTAAGACACCCGGAGACGATGAAAAAGCTCAGAGAAGAGATCAGGACCGTCGTGGGTATGCATCGACGCGTAAGAGAATCAGACCTCTCTAGACTCACCTACCTGCAGATGGTCGTCAAGGAATCGTTCAGGCTCCATCAACCGGTCCCCTTTCTCCTGCATCACAACAAAAAGGAGTCCGCACTCGGGGACTACAAAATCCCTGCGGGGTCGAACGTCATGATATGCATATGGGCCATGTCGAGGGACCCCAAACTGTGGGGCAACAACGCGGAGGAGTTCGTACCCGAGAGGTTCGAAAACGACGACGCGAACGTCACAGGGCACGATTACAGGCTGCTCCCCTTCGGGTCAGGGCGAAGAGGGTGCCCCGGGATGGTATTCGGGATGTTGGTGGTGCCGTTGATCTTGGCGCAGCTGGTGCATTGTTTCGACTGGGAGCTCCCGGGGGGGACGCCGCCTTCGGAGCTGAACATGGAGGAGAAGTTCGGGATCGCGATGCCCAGGGTCGAGCATCTCCGTGCCGTTCCCTCTACTTATCGTCTACGTGATCAATAAATAAATATATATGCAAGGCGTAGAAGGATGTGTGTATGTATCCAGTAATAAATGCGCGTGCATGTATACAATTATAATATACATATCAACTAAAAATGATGAAGCGTATACGTATGCGTATATGTAAAATTGACTTAAATAATGGACCTGCATGCATATCACCATGACGGTTGCCAGCTGCGCTCTAAATCTGTATGTAGATCGAGGGTGCGCGTCATGTCGATCTTCAAATTTCTGAGACAAACGAAAATGCTCTACTGTTGCTGCCACAGTCGTTGGGAGATGACGCGCACCAGAAAGTAGTACGTGCTCTATTTGGCTACCGACGACTGATCAGTTGGCAGGACGACACGATAACGTTGCTTTCTTAATTGTTAGGCACTAATAATTAATGTGTGGGGTCTTGAAATAAAAATGATTCCTATTGCATTTGCAAGTTTTGATCCGTTCGAAGAAAAAAAGAAGGGCAGAAAAGAAAGAAAGAAAAACGAAGGGACTACAAGTAGGGATATGATTCAGATCCTTTCCACTATCTAAAAAGTAGCGGAGGGACCACTATATAATCATCAACTATCTAGTTGATGATTGTGATTTTTTCTTTGAGTGCAAATTAGGAATGAGTGCAGTACACGGGGGTATGATAAATGTTAGATTTAGATTGTATCATAACCGCCTACTAAATAATCAACTATTGAGGTTAAAAGTAGTGGTCTCTCCACTACTTTTTTTGTAGTGGAGAGGATCCAAATTCCTACTAGTAGTAGGGATAAGGGTGGTGTTATATTAGGAATGAATCGTAATCCTTCACAACGTTCATCAAACATTCAATAATCTACTCCTCTATACGAATGGGAAAACCCAAGGTTCACTATTCATGCTACGGTAAATACTATAAATAGTATTTACTGTGGTATTATTACTGTAGAAAACATGAAACTGGACATTGCGATTTTTTCGAAAAAAATACTGTATCACAAGGGAAAACTGTAGCAGAGGCGGGGTACTGCAGCAATCGGGAAAAAAATCTAAAAAACTGTAGCAGTTAAAAAACGGGATTACTGTAGCGAAGAAAAATATATGCTCACACTGGTCTAAAATTGGAAGTAGCAGCCTTTCTATGTTTTTTTGGCGTATGTCACCGACTGAGAACTTTCCTCCAACAAGTCACATGATTTTCGACCCATATAATTTTCTGAATTGAGGCCACTAAGCGAGTCCAAACCTCTTCCGGCCCAACGGGATAAGCACCTAAAGCCCAAAGTCAGCAGCTAACTGGCCCAACGAAGCTTTTTTTTTTTTGGTTGTTGTGAAGAATAGAGATCGGACGTGGCTAATGGAGGAAGCCCAGATCTAATCAGGATTCGCACCGCTTCGTGACTGCCGCCGAGTAGCTGCTGACGTTTCATTTCTCTGACGAGAAAGAAAGCGGATAAAACCCTAGTCGTCTCTCTAAACCCCGTCTCCTCGATTTCGCCGAACCCAAAAAGGCAAAAAAGGACGGGAAAGGGAAAAAAAAAAAATTCCCCGGAGGAGAAAGGAAAAGAGAAGGATTTTGCTTACGACAACTGAAATCTATTGTGAGCTTAATCTTCTTCTTGCGCTAGGTTTTTTTGTTTTTCGGTTAAACCTAATGCATAATCCCGTTGCTCGATATTGTTAGCCCTATAATTTTGTTCTAATTTCTGTCGTTTTGGTTTTTATTTGTAAGTTAAGATTTGACCCCTTGAGATCCTCAAAGGAGTTACTCTACACGTGAGCATTCAATTCAAGAATTGTAGCTTATTTCGATTTTATTTATTTTTATTCTCCTAACAAATTCCTAGGTACACATAAAAGGGGTTTCTTTTCCCTCCATCATCTTCACGAGGATGAGGGATTTTAGGATTGATTAATGTCTTGAGGTTTGTGATTAAACTCCTAATTGAAGTTAATTAGCTATTTCCCTGAATTTCAAAATATGCAGATCTTCAGTTTGAGGGAAAGAAGATTCACGGTATGGTTTTTGCCCATCGATGCGGTGTCCATTGTTACTCGGTCCCTTGTACCGGTCATAGTTCACAGACAAGAATACCTGCAGTTCTAGAATACCCTAGCTGTAAAAAATCGCAACAAAAAAGTTTGACTAATGTGGCATTCAATGGAAAGAGAGTTAATGGCAACTCAGAGAAGGCCACGGCGCCACGACACTCGAAGCCTATGAAGCCCAAAAATGTAAATACGTCCGCGTTATCTATGGATGGATACTTTATCGATTATGATGAAGAAACGAACAACGAGATCCTCTGCAAGTTTGCTGAGAATGGCATGTTGGTCGAAGCGGCCAATTTGATTGATGTCATGGCGAGACGAGGGCAGGTCCCTGACTCCCTGTCCTGTGTCAACTTAATTCGTGGGCTTATCAATGTTGATAAATTGGAGAAAGCCAGCCGCATCCTTAAAGTGATGGTTATGTCGGGAGGTGTCCCTGATCTGATCACTTATAATAAGTTGATTGGGGGTTTTTGTAGGAGAGGACAACTGACTCCTGCCATGCAAGTTTTAGAGGACATGTGCTTTGCTGGTTGCCCTCCAGATGTGATTACTTTTAATACTATGATTCGTGGATTTTGTGATGAGGGAAAATACGAGGAGGCAGTTCGATTTTGGAAAGACCAGTTAAAAAAAGGGTTTCCTCCATATGTAATCTCTAACACTATTCTACTCGAACTTGTATGCAAGAATTGTGGCATCAAAAGGGCTATGGAGGCTCTGGAAGATTTATCCTTAGAGGGATGCTGTCCTGATATTGTTACTTTTAACTCTCTTATCAATGTACTTTGTAAAGAGGGAAAATGTGAGGATGCAATTATTGTTATTCCGAGCCTCATTGAACTTGGGTTAGAGCCAAATGCTGTCACATATAACACTTTACTTCATTGTGTCTGCAGCAAGGGGAACTGGTCTGAAGCCGATGATATTATTTCACTCATGAGTCAAGGAGCCCATTCCCCGACAGTGGTTACATATAATATCTTGATCAATAATTTGTGCAAGTACCAACTTTTGGATCGTGCAATTGATTTCTTATATAAGATGGTAGCTGAGGGCTGTTCACCTGACATAGTCACCTACAACACACTCTTAGGGGCAATGTGTAAAGAGAACATGACAGAGGATGCTCTTAATCTACTTTATTACATGAGGAACAACAAATTCCCTTTGGTTTTAATCACTTATAACACTGTGATTGATGCTTTAGCAAAGATGGGAGAAGTAAAGAGAGCTACGGTTCTATTTGATGAAATGGTTAGAGATGGTATCCATCCAGATGACATCACTTATGGTTCGTTAGTCATGGGCTTTTGCAAGAAGGATATGGCAGAGGAGGCAGTAGATATGTTGAAGGAGATGTATAAGAGAAATTGCAGAATACGAGGCATAACTTTTAGCTTAGTTATCCAGGCATTATGCAGGCAAAAGAGGGTTGATACTGCTATTGAAATTTTGGATATGATGGTCACCAGTAGTAATAAACCCAGTAAAGCAATTTATGACTCCCTGGTCAGGGCCGTGGCTGCATCTGGAATGGTAGAGGAGGCTACTGAACTTTGTAAGAAGTTGATCGAGTACAAAATTCTCAGAGAAGGCTCTTTGAGTTTTTAGTGGTTTCGATCTCCAAAGTAGACAATTTTGACTGCTATTTTATGGAACTAACGGGCCTTTGGTTGATTATATTGCAACTGGTAGATGTCATCTGTTTCTTAGAGGTTAGATTTTCTGCCTTCTCTTTCTTACTTTTACATTGCGACAATACTTGATTAAATGCTTTACGCCTTCTATACTTTGGCTTTCCGATGTGCAAGTTTAGTCAATTAAATTGTTATTTTAAAATCAAAGCCTTTACTTAATTGGGACTAGCATGATACTTTCCTTTCACACATCCATGTAATAGAAATTTCTATCTATTTTACCATCAAAAGAAGATTGCCTATGGTTATTAGACCTAAGCTTTCTTTTTACAAAATGGAAGCATAAAAAATCACCAATTTGGTACAATTCGATTTAGTCCACATTATATTGATTTTGTTCTAGTGAGGTATCTAGCTAGAGATGGGGATACAAATAGGTCTGACAGGCTGAGTTAACTGGTAAAAGGGGCACCTATCAAAATAAAATCCTCAAGAATTCTTCTCAACTTGTAAAGACATAAGGGGTAATTGACAATTTGAATACGGAATCCCTGTCATATCTTTGTTAGGGAAACCATTTAATGTTCTTTCCAATTGGGAAACTACAGTTTAAAAGGTCAAACATATTCAATATGGGGAATATTAAAACTGTGTTACCTATTTGTTTCCTCAAGAGTGAAGTTACAATGTAGAGTAAGTAGCTTGGAGGAACTATTTTCCCACAGACAACAGAGTCGGAAAAGAGTGGAATACGAATGGGGGGGGGGGATCCTAGCTTGATTGTTCATTTTTTTAAAAAAACTTCTTTTAATTTTTGTCATTGATTCTTAACATGCTGAAAACCCTATCTCAATGCTATAATTGATAAGAAACAAAATAAACTCTTTTTAAGTGTTGAAGCCTTTTTGCCTTTTATCCACAAATGATGGAAGTACTGCGATTACATTTTCAAAATTGCAAAACAGGCCCTTCGGCTTTTGCAGGCACAATTTACAATGAAAATTGTTGGAATTGAACATAAATGAGCATTGCCATAGATCAATATATAAGAGGCTTAGAGCATCGCTAACTTCCTCTAATTGAAGTTGGCGGCAGCCAAAATTATAAGAGCATCACTGACTACCAAATAATGTATAGAATTGTATGATACTGATGTTAATCAGGATCAAGCTAATACTGACTATTAAACTACCAAAATGGAGAAGGAACTTCAGTCGTCCAAGTGAGAAGGTTCAGGTTGATCCTTTATCTTATGTGAATTGTTTATTGTTTCAGATCTACAGTTCATACTGTAAAAATACTTCCATAAGGAGGCATCTCATTGTCGGGTTTCAGTATCTGAGACATTTCTGCTGTATGCTCAATGTAATACAATGGGTATGGACAGTTAGCTACAATGTTGGCACATGAGAATGAAATCCAACGTTTTGCAGATTCGGATTCTCAGAATAACAAATACTTCCAGCAACGATTTTTATTTTCTGTATCATACTCGGAAGGTAATTCTTGTTGATTTATTTCATTTTCCAAGTATCACATTTCTTTTAAGTTTAATTATTATGGACATTTCTTTTAGCTCAAATTATCGACTCATTTGCCTCCTTGTGGCTCGTTTTAAGTTTGTTTATACTCTTTCATTGGTCAGTCTCTTGGTCAGAGTTTGCATTATTAACAGGCTAATCTACCTGTCATTGAGTAGCCGCGGAGCTTCCTTGTTTCCTATAGAAGTCTGTAACACATTTGTGGAGCATGTAGATTGCTAGAGCTATATACCAGATACCACTTTGTGGGGGAAAAAGGCAATTCCCTTTTACATGTTCTCAAAGACGAAGTCTCTACAACGTTATAACCCAAAAAAGAACAAGAAAAATAGGAAAATCGAACGAAAATAGGAAAACTGAACCATTCCAAGCAGACCCGTTTAAATATAACCCGACCCTATTGGATTCACTACAAAGAGCACGGGCTGTCCCAGACCCGAAGAAACCTGTTATGAATGTCGACCCTCGCTCGCTCATGCCTCTTCTTCTACTACAATGGGTTGGGCTATCAGACCTGTGTCTGAGAAGGGCGACTTCTTCGATGTGTGCGAAGAACGGGTTGACCCGTCATCTGACGCTTTGCTCCGCCTGTCTTTCTTTTTGGTTCTGGGAATGGAGGGGAAGTCGCGGGCGGGGGATTTACATTCCGATCCAGTAGGGTTATCGGATCTGTTGTGGAGCCTGGAGCTACGCGGTTCCGGGTCGCGAGCGGGGGATTTGGATCCGGGTGTTGAACCGGACCCGGCTGAGTGGTGCTTGCGGGAGTGGCGAGACCCGCCCTCACGTGCAGGGGACTCGGAACCGGCTGCCTCAGAGGAAGAGTTCTTGCGGGAGTGACGGGACCCGCCCTCACGCGATGGGGAGTCGGACCCTGGCGCATCCGAGGATGAGTGGCGGCGTGTGCGTCGGGGCCTTGATGACTTCTCGTCACGTGCGGGGGAGGGAGGCGGGATCCTACCGAGAGGAATCTCTGCGGCCAATAGAAAAAGGAAGATTTTAGATTCTTCTTTCTTTGAGAATCCAAATTTAGAGATGAACATGGTAGTAGTCACATATTTAAAATGGTAGTAGCAGCACAAATGACCACCAGTAAATATAGAGTATAGTAACAAATTAATAAATAAACTGAAATTTAGAAACTAAATGGGAAAGATTTGTGACCTTGAGATGCGGTTTTTGGTGAGCCAACCTCTTGCTTTTCCCGTTCAACCGACGCGCTCAATGGTGCGGAATGGAAGTCATTCATCTATTCACATTGAGATTGGAAACAACAATTATATTATGAATTAAAATCAAACTACTATTAACTGAAATTGAGGAATCTAAAGAGATTTAGATTACCCATGCAGGGTTATTTACAACAGGACCATCAAATCCGATATGCGCTACATGTTTGACGTCTGTTGGATTGCCAATAACCATCTCTTGTTCTTTTTCATTTTCTGCGACATGAGAAAAGAGAAGGATAAGATCTTTAATGCTTCACATGTATATGAGTTGCAAAAGAAAGATACATCTAGATTAGATGCACATTTTTTTTATGGATGTCGAATCTCACCAAATATGCCGGAGATGTATCTCAGGCCTTTCAAGAGACCTTTTACCTTAACAGGAGGCACGGTCAACATTTTCGCGAAGATACGCTTGAAGTTTGAGTCGCAAGTTCTCTGTCGAACCGCACGCATCATTGAAAAGAGATCAAAGCCCAAAACTTAGTAAACACAAAGAAACTCACGTACAAGGTAGATCAGATTACTATCGAGTATCACATTTGTGGTTATCATGCTGTGATCGTATTGTGGTTATGGATGTGTTGCTCCATGCATACTTAAATACACACACACGCGCATCAAATAAGCACAATCAAATTGTTTTCGCTTACTTTAAAGATAATATGCTACGCGAGACCTCAGGATCGTCTCCCACTTCTCGCTTAGTATACTTGTCTTTGAGAAGCGAATGCTAATAAGTCCAGGTCTAATGTTGGCAACGAGAGATCGAAGAACTTAGGAATGAAGAAGAAACGAGAGATTGTGCTGGTACTGTTGTTGACCCTCAATTCCAAGGCCTCGGTTTTAAAACGGGGCCTTGGAATTGGCAACGGGACGCAGCCACGATAACTCCAAAGAAATTGGGAGCTCTCCCCCCTCCCTTTTGTTTTCCAGGAGGCGAATGAGAAGCTGAAAGTGATCTATAGTCCTCCGAACTTTCCTCTGTATGTGTTCGGAGTTTTTTTGCAGCCGTAGGTTTTGAGTGGTGGTTGCACAAATTACGGGGACAATTGAGTGGTTAAAAGTTGGGGCTAGACGAGGGGGGAGAATTTCTTTTCTTATTAGGCCCTCACCTCCTCCTAATTTTGTGGGTATATTAAAGACTCGAATCCATATTTTGCTATGATCAAGTACGTTTATATTTGTTGTGTTTTCTAAAAATTTCCGTGCTCATGGTTACGCCGCCTAGTAAATATGAAGAACCATACTACAGTCTACTTTAGTGTTAGTGATATAAGACATCAGAAAGCTGAAAGCTCCTCTCCCAAATGTTCCTTCTCTGCTTCATCATTATAAGTATTACGGTGTTTTTGCATAATTTAGATTCTTGCGAGATCCAACCAACCATCAATTGTTCCGTGGAGCTTGATTTACGTGGAGAATACATAGCAACGGGATTCAGGCAGCGGATCAGAGGATGGGGATCTTAATTTGGGTACAACTCAGGAACAAACAAGCTTTGAATTTACGGTTTGCTTGTTCGATGAGCGCTTACTAATTTCGGCCGTGTAGACGACTCCTACACTGTAAATGCGAGTCTTCAGCTGCCTATATATTGCAGCTGCCTATATATTGTAGCTGCAATCCTCGCAATAAGTAAGTGAAAAAAAAAGCGAAACTTTAGGACATGTAAGTGGAATTTACCCCAGATGTGGGGCCGTACAAGTTATTTGGACCTAAGGCGAAGCCCAAGACTTATAGGCCGAAAAGCCCAAACCGGTCCAGTAACGAGGGTACTTTTGGAAACGACTGCAAATGTAACGAGAATAAAAGTCTTCAGCTGTCGTCACCCCGTCTGAAGCCGCAAAAGCCCTAACCCGTTCGAAGAACTCCATCCGAGAAAATGGTAACAAAATTGCGCAAAATACCAATTGTTTGTTTTTTGTTCTTGATCTCAATTAGTCTTTCGGTTTCTCGACTAACCTAGGGTTCTTGTTTCTCGATGATCTTGTTGGAATCGATTAGCCTTTCAAGCGCGCTACGTGGAGATTGGGAGAGTCGCCCTCGTCAACTATGGCAGGGATTACGGAAAGCTCGTCGTTATCGTCGACGTCAGCGATCAGAACAGAGTGCGTAATTTCTATCTAATGAGTTGTTACTGTTAATATATATATATATATATATATATATTTTTTTTTGCGTTTTAAAGGTTTTGTTCGTGTCAAGGTTCATGCTCTATTCATGTGGTGCTTATTTGGGCGACTCTTTTTTGGGGGTAAAATTTCTTGTCGCCATTGGGGTTTATGAAATTTTGTATATCTGTCTAGAAAAATCTTGTGGTTCCTACTATCTTCCCGGTTTCAATGGATTTAAGCCAATTTTATTATGTATTGGCTTGGTAGTGGGTGTTTCTACACGAGTATTTACTGAGAAATCAGAGATTATGTGTAATTTAACAGCTATCATATAGATCATATGAAATTTATCTTCTATTTTCTAGTGAGCTGGTTTTTATGTGAAATGGAGCTAAATATTTGCATGTTAACCAGGTGCATGTTTTTTCTTACTTCTAGACTATGCACTGAATATTGTTGGGTTTATTGTTTGAATGATTTGTTCACTCTCTCTCATAAAGCTAACCAAACAGAGGCCACACCCACTTCTCAGAAGACAGTAAGTAAGGACCTGTAAGTTTAATGTCAACCGTGCAATAAGTAAGCACCTTGCTTGTGCGCAAGTGGGTCTCATTACAAAAGAGAGAGTAAACAGGATGCTACTATAATTGAAATATAACAAATACCCATTATCTTGTCGTTTCATTTATTATGTCTATCACTCTCAATTACTGTGCAAAGTTGTATTAAAGTATTTATTCTCATGTTATATCCATCGTGAGAGATTAGAAGACCACTTTTCTCACATAACGCTTACTCCGACATCTATGTTAACCATGTAGAACTTCAATCAATATGCAGCTGCTCACTCATTATCATCTTTCAATAGAAGGTTATCCTCTATTTGTAGCTAGCTAGGTGACTTGCATTTCTTAAATATGCGAAAGGCGCAAGCTGAAGCTTTAACCTTTCTATGAAACAACTCATTAGCTTCAAGGCGTGTGACTTTAGCCTCATATACTAATTATATTTTTAATTTTAAAATTTACAAATATTATATGCATATGATGTTGCGGTGTAATGCTTTACAAATATTTACAATCATGTCTTTGGCGATAAAATGAAATATGCTATGTATGTACAGACACAAATCTTATAAACTAAGCTATGTATCTAAGACATGATTCCTATTGAGAGCACATGATAAAGTTACTGTTTCTTATTAAAAATGTTTAGATCAATTGTTAGAGACAAGTAAAGCATCCATTCAGATTAACAAAGAAACAAGAAATCTTACCGAAAGTTCAAAATTATTGGGAAAGAGGTTGACCTCATAGAAGGAACTGTTTATTCAAAGCAGAAAAAAGAACTGTATATATATATATGATATAATTTGATCAATTTCCTTGGTTTTGAACTTCTATGAAAGGCGAAATACTTGGAACTGGTGGAAATAAAATGAAACGATAGAATATTTTATTTCATTTAAATTTATTTTTACCCTTCCCTGTGAAGCTTTTGTGTCATAATAGGAGTTTTGTAAGGCCCAAAGCACACTTCAATTATGCTTCAAGTGATGACATATAGGACACAACAACTCTTTTGTGCTTCAAAATTTAATTGTTGATTTTCATTACCTCTAGCATGACCCTTAATATGAGTCTGAGACTTTGAATTGTCTTCTAAGTTCCATAAGCTGTGAAGACACTAATCCTTTGTTAAAGATGTCCGCATGCTAAAGAAAAAAATAAACTATAAGTTTAGCTTTTGAAATGCATACCACTATTTCAATAAGTCCTACATTGTCAATTAAAATATTGTATTTTGGTAGTATATATTGATGATTTGATTATCTTTGAAGATGTTGCATGATTTTAGATGACGATCAGCAGTAAAAATGCCGAGTTCCTCAAGCACCTTGACCCAATCTTTGATTTTCCTTCGAATATTATCAACTATGCACCGATTTTAATATTGGTATGGACAAATTTCAAGTTGCGTTTTGATAATCTACAATCATAACTAAATATCAACAATATGTTGGAAGTCTTAATGCGACAATGATGAAATCTTGTATTTAAATTGTAATTAAAACATGAGTGGATACACATAGAAGGTGAAGTTGTGTGATTTGGAAGCAATTAATAGAATTTATAGTTATGTTAATGTGAGTACTACCTCTGGTTGGATGTGATAGCCTTCTCTCGTCTTCTCCCTGTCTAACTCCCTCTTGCTTTCACTAATCTAACAACACAAATTACAACTAAAATAGTAAATAAGTGATCATATATTTTGTCATCTCCCTTCACCACATGGAGAAGTCAATAGGACACTTGTCTTGCCGCCCATGTCTTTCTATGAAATTTAAGCGTAAACATATTTAGGCGAGCCTCCAAATTCATGATTTTTCAAGGACTATTGTCCACAATTTTGTTTGTTTTTGGCCAAATCCTTTCTTGCGTTCCTGCATGGCAATATTTATGAAAGCTCCCAAATTAATGATTTCTCGTGGACTATAGCCTACAATTATGGCTATTTTTGGCCATATTCACTTTCTACAGTTTCTATAAAAATATTTTATGCAAGATTTTAAGTTCATGATTTTTTGTGGATAGTAACTTATAATTATGGCTGTTTTTAGCCAAATTTTCTCTTGCATTCTTGCATAGAAATATTTATGTCAACTCTTAAATTCACGATTTCTTGTGGATTATAATCCAAAATTTTGATCGTTTTCGACCAAAACTTCCATGTATTTTCGTTTAAAATATTCATGCGACCTCCTAGATTCACATTCTCTCGCTATTTATAGTTTACAATTTTGGTCATTTTTGGCCTAAATATCTATTCCTTTCCCACATAGAAATATCTAGGAGAACCCCAAATTCCCAAATTCAATTGGATTTACAGTTTTGGTTGTTTTTAGCCAGATCACTTATTGCAGCCCTCATAGATATATTCATCCGAGGTTCCGAATTCACGGATCCTTGAACCTAAAATTTTGGCCTTTTTCAGTCAAATCACTTCTTGTATTCTTGCCAAAAAATGTTATGTGAGCTGCCAAATTCGCGATTTCTCGTGATCTATATATATAGCCTACAATTTTGGCCGTCCTAAACCAAATCACTTACTTTTCTTCCTGCATAGAAATATTTATGTGAGCTCCCAAATTCACAATTTCTCATTAACTATAACAAACAATTTTCACTATCTTGTCCGAAGCACTTCTTGCAGTCCCGCATGAAATTATCAATGCAAGCTTCTAAATTCATGATGGTTCATAGACTATAACCCTTTAATTTTGGCCATTTTCGGCCAAATCACTCTTGCATTCTCGCATTTAAATATTATCTAAGTCTTAAAATTCACTTTTCATGTAGACTGTAACCCACATTAGTTATTTTCCAAATTACTTGTTCCGTTCACGGTTAAAAAATCTTGATGCAGACTTCTAATTTTGTTAATTTACTAGAATATAATGCACAATTTTGGTGTTTTCAGCCAAATCACTTCATGCTTTTTCCCTGATGGAAATGTTTATATGAGCTCTCAAATTCATGATTTCTCATAAACTATAACCCACAATTTTTACCATTTTGGCTAAATCACTTATTGCACCCCTACATAGAAATATTTATTCAAGCTATGAAATTCACAATTTCTTAACCCACAATTTCGGTTGCTTTCGGCCAAATCACTTGTTGTGTTTCCGTGTAGAAATATATATTTGTGTGAGCTCCCGAACTCACAATTTCTTGTAGACTACCCACAATTTTGGATGTTTTTGCCCAAAGCACTTCGTAAGTTCCCGCATAAATAATGTTTATACGAATTCCTAAATTCATGATCTCTTGTGGACTGTAGACTACAGTTTTGGCCGCTTTTGGCCACATTACTTCTTGCATTTCTACATAGAAATATATTGTAGGTTCCAAGTTCTTGCTTGCTCGTGGATTATATAGTTGTTTTTCAGCAAAATTACCTTTTCCGCGTAGAAAATATTTATATGAGCCCTCAATTTCATTTCTTATATTTTGGTCGTTTTTAGCCAAATCATTTGCTGCGTTCTCCTATAGAATTATTTATGTGAGCTCTCTAATTCACAATTTATTATGGGTGATGAGCAAAAATTTTTGCCTTTTTTGGCCAAATCAATATTCGCTTTTCCTCATAGAAATTTTTAAGCAAGCTTCTAATAAGTTCACGATTTCTCATTGACCTTTACTTATAGTTTTTCATTTTTGGCAAAATCGCTTCTTCTGTTCCCACCTAGAAACACTTAAGCTAGCTCCCAAATTCACAATTTTGTCTTGGATTATAGCATACTATGATTGTTTAAAAAAGCCTACGCTTAGCGCGCCTAGATGTACGCTACTTAGGTTGCCTGCCTAGCGCCTAGATAGTACGTAGGCTACGTACCTAGGTTTCCGGGAGCGCCTAGATGTACGCTACTTAGGTTGCCTACCTTTTAGGCATTGATTTTCTCCATTGCGGCCTAAATGACCTCCAAACTTCAGTCTCCAACTATGAACACCTCCTCTATCTCCTCTGACCTTTAGCGAAACCTCCTCCACCATCACTTAAACGAAGAAAGAAATTTGCCTAGGCGTCAGTCCTGTCCCTAAGCTTTCGATAACATTGACATTTACTATCGATTATTGTAATTAAAAAATAAATAATAGCAAAAAACCGCCTAGTCCCTGCCTAGGCACTAGGCGTTGGGTCCAACGCCTAGGCCGCCTAGCGTATTCTGTAATATTGCCTACTATTATAGTCCTTTACCGCCAAATCACTTAACGTTCTCAGATGGAAATATTTACGCAAGCTCCCAAATTCATGGATTATCACTAACATTTTTGGCTGTTTTTTGTCAAAGTACTTGTGTTACTGCTTAGAAAAAATTTATACAAGCTCCCAATTTCTCCATTTTCCATGGATTATAACCTATAATTTTTGTCATTTTCGGTCAATAACTTCTTACGATCCTGCATGAAAATTTTTATGAGAGCTCCCTACTTCTTGATTCCTTGTGGAATATAATTCAAAATTTTGATTGATTTCGGCCTGAGCACTTCTTGCGCCCCCGCAAAGAAACATTTGTGTCAGCTCCCAAATTAATGATTTCTTGTGAGTTTAACATAAACTTTTAGCAATTTTCAATCGAACTTCTTGCATTTCTGCATGCAAACATTTATGTGTGCTCCCAAATTCACTGCAATTCATAATTTTGGTTGGTTTTGGCACAACCATGTATTGCTGTTCCGCATAAAAACATTTGTGTTAGCTCCCAAATTAATGATTTCTCGGGACTATAATACTCAATTTTGGCCATTCTCGATAAATCACTTCTTGCATACCCACATACAAACGTTTACCTGAGCTCCCAAATTGACAATTTACTGTGGACAGTAACCCACTACTTTGGCCAGTTTTCGGCAAATCACTTTTTGTGTTTTCGTATAAAAATATTTATTCAACCTCCAAATTAACGACTGCTCGTGGTATATAGCCCCCAATTTTGGCCAACAGTTGGTAGTTGCTAGTGATCTGGATGGTCATCGGTGCAGGGCATATAATGGTCAAAAGTGGCGATCAAAGACATGAGAAGAACAAGAAAATGAGAGATAATTGAAGAATTGTAGTTGTTAATAAGTCCTAAATTGACTTAATCTGTGGTCCGTATATACTAAGTTGTTAGATGTAATTTCATCATGGAATTAAATTAAAGTGAATTATCACATATATAGTGGTTAAATGTGCCCATAAATCATATTAGTTGGCATGTGACAGATGCCATGTGTGTAGGTTTAGGTTCATGAAAGTTTATGTGATAAATTGTGGCCGTTTGAATATTTGACTTTTTTCGCCGTGACGCTTTTCTCTTTTTACACTTCAGAAAGTAACACTAAATTTCTCATTCTATGTAAGCTGTATTCTAACTTATATTAGTCTGTGATTCTTAAGGTTGGATATGCAGATTATCTTGTGTATGCTAAAGACAATTATGTCTTTGCTAGCAGTAACAATTGCGGTGGTGTTTGTATTGGATTTTTTATGAAGAATAAAGCCTTATGATTTAATTTTTTTATGTGTTGGTGTTTTGGCTTCCCTTCTATTGTCCACTAGTGTTGTCTGGCTAACATTATGAGTGGGATAAGGGCGTACCTACAACATTGCTGCAAACTTATTTCCCATAAAGTATTGCTCGTCTTCTCTCTTTGCATTTTCCTTGACTTATTCCTAACATGTATTTCTTTTAATAATCTTGCCTAACACTTTTGATCAGAATAAGTCAGGTCATAGTTTTTTTCCCCTTGTTGATGATTAATATCTGCTTCTTGTTTAAATTGTGCAGGCTCTAGTTGACGCTCCTGACCTGGTTCGTGGTCAGATGAACTTCAAGAGGTTAACTCTCACAGATATAAAGATCGATATCCCAAGAATTCCAAAAAAGAAGTCTCTGATAGCTGCCATGGAGGCTGCTGGTGAGGATTTCAATTTCCTAACTAAAGAGGGTTAACAGGGTGTGAACATTTCATTATGACTTTTTTGTTTGATGATGTCACTTTTGCCTGCAGATGTGAAGAACAAATGGGAGAATAGCTCATGGGGAAGGAAGCTGATTGTTCAGAAGAGAAGAGCTTCCTTAAATGACTTAGACAGGTTTAAGGTGATGCTTGCAAAGATTAAGGTGAGATGTGCTTTCTACCCCTATTATTTTGAGTGTGATTCCTCATGTTAATCCCCCTGATCCAATGTTGTTTATTCCTGATTGTGTTTATTATTTATTTAATTTTTCCCCCAGAGGGGAGCTGCTGTCAGGCAAGAGCTTGGTAAACTCAAGAAGCAGAGTTAAGCTTTAGGGAAAATTTGCAAAATAGTCTGTTTTTGCTAATTATTTAGCAAAATAGACCGTTTTGCTAAATAATTAGCAAAATAAACATCTTTTTGGCCAACAGGCCAAAAAGAGGTCTATTTTGCAAAACAGGTCAGAAAACATACGGGAATAGTAGTCCTGTATGTTTTAATCATGGATTAGTGAACTCAGAAAATTTCACAAAACATTAAGATGAACTCAGAAAACATACAGGATTACTAGTCCCGTATGTTTTCTGAGTCATTAATCCGTGATTAAGTTGGCTCTAAACATACGGGACTAGTAGTCCCGTATGTTTTCTGAGTCTTGTTTTTCAAAATCAGCATCTTTTTTTCAAAAGAGGTCTATTTTGCTAATTATTTAGCAAAACGGTCTATTTTGCTAAATAATTAGCAAAAACGGACTATTTTGCAAATTTTCCCTAAGCTTTAAGACTTTTGTTGTGTTCTTTTAAGGGAGCGTTTGGCAACCGTGGCGTTTTTGTCGTTTCTGTTTTTTTCAACAAAAACAAAGAAACGTGTTTGGCAACCGGGGATTTTTTTTAGACTTGTCATTTACAAAATCTAAAAATTAAATACTTTTCCCAAAACACCAAAAAAGTGTTTTGAGATTCTGTTTTTTCATCTAAGCCGTCGCCCGCTCGCCCGTCGCTGCCGGCCCGTCGTCGCCCGCCGCCCTCGGGCCCGCCGTCACCCCGCGGCCACCGTCCGCTGGCCGTCGCCGCCACCAGCCCGTCGGCCGGCCGCTGGCCACCTGCCACCTACCGCACGCCGCCGCCACCGCCACCGCCACCGCTCCTCGGCCCCCCGCCGCCCGTCGGCCACCCGCCACCCGTTGGTCCGTCGCCGCCAGCCCGTCGCCCAGGCGTCGGCCACCCGTCAACCCGCGCGCCTGCCACCCGTCACCCGCCCGCCGCTGTTGCCGCCCGCCCACTGCTGTTATATATATGGTCAAACTAGTTTGACCAAAATGATGTTTTCAAAACACATTTGAAAAAGAAACACCATAGCATGATGTTTAAAAAAAAAAAAAACACATTGATTACCAAACACACTAAATTAATATTTATAGTTACTAAATTTTGGAGTGTTAGTTGTACCAAAATAGTACCAAAATTTTGTTGTTTCCATCCGTTATAACTTTCTTCGTAGTCTTGAATATTCTCGCACTCTCGCTGGAATGTCCTTACTTGAATCTTATTGGACTTTATTGTTAATTTTCATTTAAAAATGATAAGAGACTTGGATCTTGTTTTGTTTTTATATTTTTGAGAATTGCTAGCGTTACACACAATTGCTTTCCAAGTTTGATTTGTCTTCGAAGGCAAGGCCTTGTAGAGGCTACGTAAATTCAGATTTTTTTTTTCCAGGCTAAGTTTTGTTTTTTGCTTCGTGGTTTTACCTTTAGGATTTCTCGATGTCTGTAAACCATAATTCCGATTGTTTTCAGTTAAATACCTGATTTTTCATTAGACTCTTAACTCACAAGTTGGGCCATTTTTCGCCAAATAATTCATGCATTTCTGCATAATATCACGTATAACTTCATGTTCGCTCTTAAATTCACGATTTCATATGTAAAATTCACAATTTAGGTTTTTTGGGTTAAATCGCTTTTTACGCTTTTTGCATAATAAAATTGCAAGCTTCTAAATACACAATTTCTTATAGTTTTTATTTATTTCGTATTTTATCAATTGGTATAAATTAATAAAAATAGTTAAAAATCATGTGTTAAAGCTTTTGAAATTGTAAATTTAGATTCTACAATTTTATTTATCTATAGATAGAAACTACTAAAAATAGCTAAAAATTATGGTTACAAATCAAGAAATTGTGAATTTTAAGCTCCTAAAAATTATTTGATCACGAAATGACATGATTGGAAATGGCAAAAATTGTAGACTATAACTTAAAAAACTGTAATTTTGGATTTTGTGAAATTATTTGACAATGGGTGGAAAAGACAATAAATGGTTAAAAATTACGGGTTGCAGCTCATGAAATTTTGAATTTTGAATTTGGCAAAATTATTTACAAATGAATTGAAATGACTAAATAACAAAATAATTATGAGTAGTTTGTGAAATCATGAATTTTGCTCTATGTGAAACTATTTGTTAATGGATTGGAATGATGAAAAATGGTGAAAATAGGGAGTTATAGCTCATGAAATCGTTGCCTTTGACATTACAAAATTACTTTCCGATGGGTCTAAGCAAGAAAAGGGTAAAAAATTGTGGGTCATAGCTCATAAAATTGTGAATTTTGGACTGTATGAAATAAATTGCCAATGGGATGAAACAAGTAAAAAAAGCCAAAAATCGTGGGTTATAGCTAATGAAATCGTGAATTTGGACTTTGCAAAATTATGTGACGATCGGTCGAGATGATTAAAAATGGCAAAGATTTATGGAATGCAGCCCATAAATTTGTGAATTTGAACTCCGCAAATTATTTTCTAATGGGTTGAAACTTAAAAAATGGTCAAAAATCGTGGATTATAATTATAAATTTGTGAATTGGGGCAAAAAATCATAAAGTTATTTGCCAATCGATAGAAATGACTAATAATTACAAAAATCGTGGGTTATTGCTTATGAAATTAAGAATTTTGGACTCCTCAAAATTAGTTGTTAATGGATCAAAATGTATAAAATGGCCAAAAATCGTGGATTGTAAGCTTCGGATTCTGTAAAATAAATTGCATGTGTCGAAATTACTAAAAATGGGAAAAAAATAATGGGTTATAGCTTATGAAATCATGAATTTTGGACTCAATGCAACTATTTTCCATTTGGAAGAAATGAATAAAAATATTCAAAAATTATGGGTTAGGCTCATTAAATTATGAATTTTTGACTCCGTGTAGCTATTTATTGATAGATAGAAAATACTAAAATGGGCCAAAATCATGAGTTAAATCGTGAAATCGTGAATTTTGGACTCCGATAATTTATTTACTAATGTGATAAATTAGTAAAAAAAGACAAAAATTATGGACTATAGTTCATAAAATTGTAAATTTTGGACTTCATGATATTATTTATCAATAGATAGAAATGACTATAAAAGAGGAAAAAAATAAAAACTTACATCGCAATTCTAAGTAAGAAAATAAAAGAGAAAAAAAAAATAAAAACTTACATTGCAAGGAGTTGAAGCAAATCATCATCATCAAAAAAGAAGAACTATTTTAAAAGGAAGTTTTTTATTTATTGTAAACTAAAGTTTATAATTTTGAAAGACCTAATTAAAGGTCATCCTCTCGAAAAAAGAGTTTATAAAATTTTTACATATCCCTCACCCTTACTCTCTACCCTTATTTATAGTCTATAACAATCAACATTAGCCATTAGATTAGCCTTGAGCTCTAAGAAATCAAAATCAGTAATTGATAAATTTTAATTACAACCTAATTGTAATAGCTCATCAATGAGCCCATTGATTAGTGTGTAATAGAATTTCATTTTCTTGTGTTGACTTGTTCACGGGCTTTGTGGACTTCCTCTAGGCTTCTTTTAGGCTTTAAGTAGAGGTATTTTGGGTTTCTTTGAGCTCTTATTTGATAGTTTCTTTATTTTCTGCAAATTCATAAAGCAACTGATATTAAGAAGTATATCTAATCATAAAGCAACCTATATTAACAAGTATATTTTTAATCGTTTTGACCCGTTAGTTTTGCCGAGGCTAAAATTCTTCATTTTATGAGTTATAATCCGTGATTTTCTGTCGTTAATAGTCATTTTGGTTTATTTGCAAATAATTTCATGGAGCCCAAAATTCACAATTTCGTGAGTTATGATCCACCATTTTTATCCTTTTTTTTATTTTATTCGACTCATCAACACATACGTTTGAAGGGGCAGAGTTCACAATTTTGTTGGCTGTAACTCACACTTTTTAGCTATATTTAGTCGTTCCAATCCATTGGAAAATTATTTTGCGGTAGCTAAAATTCTTGATTTTGTGGACTATTGTCTACTTTTTTGGCCTTTTTTTTTGCCATTTTGACATGTTAGCAAACAATTTCACGGAGGACAAGATTTATAATTTCATTGGCTATAACTCGCGATTTTTGACCATATTTGGATATTTTGACCTATTAGCAAATAATTTATTAGAGATCAAAATCTACGATTGCATGAGATATAACCCAAGATTTTTGGCCATTTTTAATCGTTCCATCCTGTTGGTTTAGTGAATGCCAGAATTATTAATTTCATGGGTTATAATTCATGATTTTTTGGGCATTTTAGTTGTTTCAACCCATTTATAAATAATTTCATGATGGCAAAAATTTACAATTTTATGAGCTATAATCCATGATTTTGGGCATTTTTGTCCATTTCGACCCATTGTCAAATAGTTCATCAAAGACAAAAGTTCATGATTTCGTGAGCTGTAACCAATGATTTTTGGTCATTTTTAATCATTTCCACCCATTGCCAAATAATCTTCTAGTGGCCAAAATTCACAAGTTTAAGAGCTATAACCTAAGATTTTTGGCCATTTTGATGCATTGGCAAATAATTTTGAGAGACCAAAATTCACTATTTCGTGAGATATAATCCATGATTTTTGGCCATTTGCAATCGTTTCAGCCCATTGAGAAATAATTTCACTGAGGATGAAATACACAATTTCTTGGGCTATATCCCATTATTTTCAGTCATTTTGATCTATTAGCAAATAAATTTGAGGAGACCAAAATTTACGATCGCATGGGCTATAACCCATGATTTTTGGCCGTTTTTAGTTGTTTTGACCCCATTGTCAGAAAATTCCTCGAAGGCTAAATTTCACGATTTTATGAGCTATAATCCATGATTTTTGGTCATTTTTAGTTATTCTAGCCATTTGGTTTGGTGAATGACTAAATTGTTAATTTCACGAGTTATAACCTATAATTTTTTACTATTTCTGGCCATTACAACCTATTTGCAAATAATTTCATGGTGGACAAATTTCACAATTTTATGAGCTATACTCCATGGTTTTTGGCTATATTTTATTTACTTGGAGCCATTGGCAAATAATTCCTAGTAGACTATTATTCACGATTTTTTTAAACCTAAAATTCATGATTTCATGAGCTATAGCCCATAATTTTTAGCTATTTCTAGTCTTTTTGGTCCATTGGGAAATAAGTCGGCGGAGGCCAAAATCCATGATTTCATAGGTTATAAACCCATGATTTTTGCTATTTTTAGTCATTCTGACCCGGTAGCAAATAATTACAAAGATGTCAAATTTTATAATTTCATGGGCTATAACCCATAATTTTTGGTCATTTTTAGTTGTTTCGACTTGTGGTCAAATAATTTCACGGAGACTATAATTCACGATTTTATGAGCTATAACCAATAATATTTGGTCATTTCTAGTCATTTTGATCCACCGAAAGATACTTTTGCTGAGACCTAAATTCAAAATTTCATAGGTTACAACCTAAATTCTGCTCATTCATAAATGATTCTATGGAGACCAAAATTCACTATTTTGTGAGCTATAATCCATAAACTTTGACTTAAATTTATTGTTTTGACCCCTTAATTTCGCGAAAGCCAAAATTCTTGATTTCATGAGCTATAATCTATGATTGTTCACCACTTTTAGTTATTTTAGCCTATTTACAAATAATTTCATGGAGACTAAAACACACAATTTCTTAAGCTATAACTCATGAGTTTTAGCACTTTTTATTCTATTTGACCAATTGGCAGATAATTCTGTGGGAACTATTCGTGACCTACAATCCATGATGTTTTACCATTTTTCTTCCTTTTGATCCACTACCAAATAATTCTGCAAAAGATAAAATTCACGATTGTGTAAGTTATAACCCACGATTTTTAGTCATTTTTAGTCATTTTTACTTGTTAAATAATTTTAGGGTGGCTAAAATTCGTGATTTTATCTGCTATAACCCATGATTTTTGGCCAATTTTTTATTTCAAAGCATTGACAAATAATTAGATGGAGACCAAAACTCATGATTTTGTGACTTGAGACCCACGATTATTGGCCATTTCTATTCATTTTGGCCCATTGGGAAATGAATTCACAGAGAACAAAATACACAAATTCGTGGGCTATAACCCACGATTTTTAGTCATTTTTAATCATTTCATTTTGTTAACAAATAATTTTGAAGAAGCCACAATTTTCTATTTTAAGGCTATAACCCATGATTTTTGGCCATATTTTAGTTATTTTGACCCGTTTACAAATAATTTTTTGAACGCTAGAATTTATGATTTCACGAGCACATGATTTTTTGTCATTTTTGTTCATTTTGACTCTTTTTCAAATAATTCCTTATGGACTAAAATTAATGATCTGCGTTGATAGGGTGGTGCTCTAACCAATTGACTACAATCCCAGCAAGATGTACATCATAATTTTTTTTTATTGTTTCATATGTAAGAACATTTTACTTGTCATGTTGTCTCGTAACAGATACATGAATGATATCATATCTACATAAACACAGTCTTTAGTGAGAGTGACGCAGATTAGCAGTAAGAAGTAATTTTTTATTTTATTGGTAAAACAAAAACAGAAAATCACTCTTTCAACAAGATGAGAAAAAAATCATGAGCTAACCTATGATTTTTGGGCCACTTTTAGTCATTTCAGCCTATTGGAAATAACTTCACTGAGGCCAATGTTCATGATTTCGTGAGCTATAAATCCCATGATTTTTGGCTATTTTTTGTTGTTTTGACTTATTGACAAATATTTTCATGGAGGCTAAAATTTATGATTTCATGGGCTATAACCCACAATCTTTGGTCATTTTTAGCCGTTTAGAGCTGTGGTCAAATATTTTTGTAGAGATCAAAATTCACGATTTTGCGATATATAACCCAAGATGTTTAGCCATTTTTATTCAATTAATCTCACTGGCACATAATTCTGTAGAGGCCAAAATTCATAATTTAACGAGCTATAATCTATAATTTTTGGCTATTTTTAGTTGTATTGACCTATTTGCAATAATTTTGTAGATACCAAAATTCACGATTTGTGAGTTATAGCCCACGATTTTTAGCAATTTTTATTCTATTTGACCCATTACATAATTCTATGAGGACTAGAATTCGCAATATCGTGAGTTATAACTCACAATTTTTGACCATGTTTCTTCGCTATGATCCATTGCCAAATAATTATACGGAGACCAAAATTCATGATTTCGTGAGCTGCAACCTATGATTTTTAATCATTTTCGCACGTTGTCAAGTAACCTCAGTGGCCAAAAACTCACTATTTTTTGAGCTATAAACCATGATTTTTGGCCATTTTTTTCGTTTCAACACATTAACAAGTAATTCTACAAAGACCAAAGTTTACAATTTCGTGAGCTATAACACATGATTTTTGTCCATTTCTAATTTTTTCAACCCACTAAAATAAAAAACTTCGCGGAGGCTAAGATACACCATTTTGTGAGCTATAATACGTGATCTTTAGCTATTTTTAAGTCATTTTGACATGTTAGCAAAACATTTCGAGGAGCTCAAAATTTACGTTTCAAGGCCATAATCCATGATTTTTTGTCATTTTTAGTGTTTTGACCAATAGACAAATAATTTCACAGTGACCAAAATTCATAATTTTTTGAGATATACCCTTGACTATCGGGCATTTTTGTTCATTTCGATGCATTTTCAAATAATTCCTTGTGAAATAAAATTCACGCTTTCGTGAACTATAATGTGAGATTTTTGACCATTTCTAATTCAATCCATTTGGAACTAATCTCGCAAAGGCTAGAGTTCACAAGTTCGTGGACTATAACCCATGATTTTTCGTCCTTTTTTTAATCATTTTGACTTGTTGACAAATAATTTCATGGAGGTCAAAATTTACGACTTTATTGGCCATAAGCCACGATATTTGGCTGTTTTAAGTCGTTTCAATTGGGGTCAAATAGTTTCAAAGACTAAAAGTCATGATTTCTAAGCTATATCCCATAGTTTTTGGCCATTACGATCGCTTTGATTCATTGGAAAATAATTTCACGGAGACTGAAATTCACAATTTCATGAGCTATAACTCATAATGTTTGATTAGTTTTATTCAATTTAGCCCATTGTTACATGATCACATAGAGATCACATTCATAATTTCGTGAGCTATAGCACAAAATTTTGGGCCATTTTTAGTCATTTTCACCCGGTGGTTTTGTAGAGGCTAAAATTCCCGATTTCATGAGTTATAGCCCATGATTTTTTTATCATTTTTAATCATTTCCACCTGCTGTCAATAATCTCCTACTGACCAAAATTCATGATCATGTGCATCACAACCCATGATTTTTGGCTATTTTACTTGCTGTCAAGTAATCTTGCAGTGGCCAAAATTTACGATTTTGTGCGCTATAACCCATGATTTTTAGCCATTTTTGTTTGTTTCAACCCATTGACAAATAATTTTATAGAGATTAAAATTCACGAATTAGTGAGTTGTAATCCATGATTTTTGTGCACTGTTGGTTTTGTGGTATATTCCGCGTGTTCGAGGGATTTGCCTCGATTATCTGATATTATATTTCAGTTTTAATATATATCTATGCATGATAGATGACCTGAGGACACCGGTTTAGAATCGCACACCAAGACGCGTGTGAAATTCGTATAAGTTTATCTTTTCACGTATCTCATCGATGTTTTCACAATTTGTTCAGTCCTCGTGTTGGACTATAATCCATTGAAGTCCTCGTGTTGGACTATAATCCATTTCAGTTCTCGTGTTGGATATTTACCCACTTGGTCCATGATAAGCAAACTATATTATTCCAGTCCATGTGTTAGGCATTCACTATATCTAGTTCATATTTTGGACACGTGTCTTAACCTCGAATATGACTTTCTACATGAGTTTATGACATGACACTTATGTAGGTTATGATATGACACAGTGTTTAAGTTTTGAGATGGGTTGTATTTCTCTTTATTATTATTCTTGTATTAGATTTTGGGTTTGGTGTTTAGAGATTTATAATTTGAGATACAAGGTATATACATGAGGGTTTTATTGTTCGGATTATTTCGCTCGACGTACCTACACTCGTGTTGTAAATTTTTAAATACTAAAATCCTTTTTTGTTAGTTAGGATCTATGATTTCAGATTTATATGTATTAACTGTATTTTTCATATATAACGAGCCCTTTCCCTTGGGGTTGGTTGTGATGTTGCTCGCTAGCACTTTGACGCTCGTTGTCCCTCCTCTTTTTCAGGTAACGAGCCAAGTGTCCGGAGAGTCGCAAGTTGATGGCGATGCACTATAGTGTTCAGCTGTCTATTATAGCTATGTTTTATTCTGGGGCTTCATTGTAGACTTTGTTTAGACATTTGAGGATTTTATTCTATATGTTGTAAAGGATGTATGCCTTATTTCCTTTACTCAAATGTTTTGTATTTGAGACTTGTTGAGAACTCCCGTTTATTTACTTCAGACATTGACTTTGCATTTCTGTATATTGGATGATGAAATATTATTTTGATCTCTATCATTTCATCAGTTATCTCTTGTATTATCTTTTACTTGCTTTTGTACCTACAACTGTTATTGACTCTACTAGAGAGATGGTAATTGTGATGGTGAAACATGTTATTGCACGGTGTCGTGCATGACAGGTTTGACATTCTTGGTTTCATATTGGACTGCAGTCTTGTGTGAACACAGGGGCGTCACAAATAATTTCTTGTAAGCTAAAATTCACAATTTCATAAGTTATACACATGATTTTTGGTTATTTTTACTCGCTTTGGTCCATTGAGAAATAATTTCACAATGGCCAAAATGTAAAAAATCCATGGGCTGTAGCCCATGAAATTTTACCCTTTTTTGTTATTTTGACCATTGGCAAATAATTTCATAAAGGTCAAATTTTACGATTGTATGGTGTTATAACCCATGATTTTTGGTCAGTTTTAGTTGTTTCGCCTCCTAGTCAAATTATTTCACAAAGACTAAAATTCACGATTTTGTGAATTATAACCTATGATTTTTTGTTGTTTCTAGTCATTTTGATCTATTGGGAATAATTTTTTTGAGATCGAAATTTACGATTTTTGTGGATACCCATGTTGTTTGCCATTTTTAGTCAAGTCAGCCCAGCATATACTTCAGTGGAGACTAAAATTTACAATTTTTTGAGCTATAACACATAATTTTTGGTCATTTTTAGTTGTTTTCTCTCATTGGTTTTGCAGAAGACAAAATTCTCGATTTCATGAGTTATAATGCATGATTTTTTGCCATTTTTATTCATTTTTATCTATTTGCAAATAATTTTATGGAGATCAAAATTTGTGATTTTGTGAGCTATAATCCATGACTTTTAGCAATTTTTGTTCTACTTGACCCGTGTGTACATAATTTCGTAAGGACCAAAATTCACGATCTCATGAGCTATAACGGACAATGATTGGTAATTTTTCTTGTTTTTATCCTTTGCCAGATAATTTTGTTGAGATTAAAATTCAAGATTTTGTGAGATATAACCCATAATTTTTGACCATTTTTAAGTGTTTCTACCCATTGTCAAATAATCTCGTGGTGGTCAAAATTCACGACTTCATGAGATTTAACCCATGATTTTTGGCCATTTTGTTCAATTCGACACATTGACAAATAATTCTTCACAGACCAAATTTTATGATTTTATGAGCTATAACTCACAATTTTTGGCTATATCTAGTCGTTTTGACTCATTGGGAAATAACTTTGTGAACGATAAAATAAATAATTTTATGGGCTATAACCCATGATTTTTAAATATTCTTGGTCACTGCGACCTATTAGCAAATAATTTCGAGGAGGTCAAAATTTATGATTTCAATGGCTACAACACTTGATTTTTAACTAATTTTAGCTTTTTCTATCCATTAGAAAAATAATTTCACATTGGCCAAAATTCACAATTTTATTAGCTATATAATCCGTGACTTTTAACCATTTTTACTTATTTCGGACCATTTTTAAATAATTCCTCATAGACTAAAATTCACTATTTTTGAGCTAATCCACGATTGTTGGCCATTTTTACTCACTTCGATTTGTTTGGAAATAATTTTATGGAGGCCAAAATGTATGACTTCGTGGGCTATAACTCATTATTTTTAGTCATTTTTTATCATTTTGACATGTTAGCAAGTAATTTTGTAGAGGCTTTATGATTTCATAGGCTATAATCCATGATTTTTGGCTATTTTTAGCCATTCTAGCCTGTTAGTTTGGTGGATGACTAATTTATTAATTACACGAGTTAACCTATGATTTTTTGCTATTTTGGTCATTTCAACCGATTTGCAAATAGTTTTACACTGGTCAACTTTCACAACTTTATGAGCTATAATCCATGATTTTGGCTATATTTTATTCATTTAGAACCATTGTCAAATAATTCCTTAGAGATTATTATTCATGATTTTTTTTGAAACCTAAAATTTACGATTTCATGAGTTATAGCCCACGATTTTTGGCTATTTATAGTCATTTTGATCCATTGGGAAATAAGTTGGCAGAGGCCAAAATCCATAATTTTGTAGGCTATAACCAATGATATTTGCTATTTTAAGTCGTTTTGACTCGGTAGCAAATAATTACAAGGATGCCAAAATTTACGATTTCATGTGCTGTAACCCATAATTTTTAGTCATTTTTAGTCATTTTGACCCGTGGTCAAATAATTTTGAAGAGAATATAATTCACGATTTCATGAGCTATAATCAATAATATTTGGTCATTTCTAGTCATTTTGATCCACTGAAAGATAATTTTGCTGAGACCTAAATTCACCATTTCGTGGGTTACAACCTATGATGTTTGACCATTTTAATGCAATTCAGCTCATTCACAAATAATTCCCTGTAGACCAAAATTTACTATTTTGTGAGCTATAATCCATAAATCTTGGCTTAAATTCTTGATTTCATGAATTATAATCCATAATTTTCACCACCTTTAATTATTTTAATCTATTTACAAATAATTTCATAGAGACCAAAGTACACAATTTCGTGAGCTATAACTTATGACTTACAACAATTTTTATTCTATTCGACCAATTGGCACATAATTTCATGGGAACCATTCGTGAGCTGCAATCCATGATGTTTTACCATTTTCCTTCATTTTGATCCATTGCCAAATAATTCTGCAAAAGATAAAGCTCACGATTGTGTGAGCTATAACCTACAATTTTTAGTCATTTTCAGTCATTTCCACTTGTTGTTAAATAAATTTGTAGTGGCTAAAATTCACGATTTTATCAACTAAAACCCATAAATTTTGGCTTTTTTATTTTGACATATTGACAAATAATTATACGGAGACCAAAACTCATGATTTTGTGAGTTGTAAACCACAATTTTTTTTACCATTTCTATTTATTTTGGCCCATTGGGAAAGAAATCACAGAGAATAAAATACACAAGTTTGTGGGCTATAACCCATAACTTTTAATCATTTTTAAACATTTTAACCTGTTAGCAAATAATTTTGAAGAAGCCACAATTTATTATTTTAAGGCTATAACTCATGATTTTTTGCCATATTTTAGTTATTTTGACCCGTTTACAAATAATTTTTCGAACGCTAGAATTTACGATTTCACATGCTATAACATACGATTTTGGTCATTTTTGTTCATTTTGACCCATTTTCAAATAAGTCCTTATAGACTAAAATTAATGATCTGCGTTGACAGAGCGGTGCTCTGACCAATTGAACTACAATCACAGCGAGATGTACATCATATTTTTTTTATTGTTTCATATGTAAGAACATTTTACTTGGCATGTTGTCTCGTAACAGATACATGAATGATATAATGATATCATATCTACATAAATATAAACTTTAGTGACAGTGATGCAGATTAGTAGTAAGGAGTTATTTTTTATTTTATTGGTAAAACAAAATTAGAAAATCAATCTTTTAACGAGATGAGAAAAAATCATGAGCTAACCCACGATTTTTGGGCCACTTCTAGTCATTTCAGCCCATTGGAAATAACTTCACTGAGGCCGAAGTTCATGATTTCATGGGTTATAAACTCATGATTTTTGGCTATTTTTTGTTGTTTTGACTTGTTGACAAATATTTTTGTGGAGGCTAAAATTTACGGGGCTGTTACCCACAACCTTTGGTCATTTTTAGCTGTTTAGATCCATGGTCAAATATTTTTGTAGAGATCAGAATTCATGATTTTGTGATATATAACTCGGGATGTTTAGCCATTTTTATTCGTTAATCCCATTGACACATAATTCCATAGAGGCCAAAATTCATAATTTAAGGAGCTATAATCTACAAATTTTAGCCATTTTTAGTTGTATTGACCTATTTGTAAATAATTTTATAGATACCAAAATTCACGATTTGTGAGCTATAGCCCATGATTTTTAGCAATTTTTATTCTATTTGACCCATTTGCATATAATTCTGCGAGGAACAGAATTTACGATTTCGTGAGCTATAACCCACGATTTTTGACCAATTTTCTTCGCTATGATCCATTGCCAAATAATTATACAAAGACCAAAATTCATAATTTCGTGAGCTATAACCTATGATTTTTGGCCATTTGTAATCATTTTTTGCCTTTTGTCAAGTAATCTCAGTGGCCAAAAACTCACAATTTTATAAGCTATAACCCATAAATTTTGACCATATTTGTTTATTTCAATACATTCTATAGAAACCAAAATTCACAATTTTGTGAGCTATAACACACGATTTTTGACCATTTCTAGTTGTTTCAACCCACTGAAAATAACTTCACAGAGGATAAGATACACAATTTTGTGAGCTATAATACATGATATTTGGCTATTTTAAGTTATTTTGACATGTTAGCAAAACATTTCGAGGAGCTCAAAATTTACATTTCAAAGGCCATAACACATGATTTTTGGCTATTTTTAGTAGTTTTGACCAATTAGCAAATAATTTCATGGCAGCCAAAATTCATAATTTAATAAGCTATAATCCTTGACTTTTGGGCATTTTTGTTCATTTCGACCCGTTTTCAAATAATTCCTCCTAGAATAAAATTCACACTTTCATGAACTACAATTTGAGATTTTTGACCATTTCTAGTCATTTCAATCCATTTGGAAGTAATTTTACAAAGGCCAGAATTCACAAGTTCGTGGGCTATAACCCACAATTTTTGCCATTTTTTAATTATTTTAAAAGTTGGTAAATAATTTCATGAAGTTCAAAATTTATGATTTTATCGGCTATAACCCACGATATTTGGCCATTTTTAGTTGTTTCGATTGTGGTCAAATATTTTACAAAGAGTAAAAGTCATGATTTCGTGAGCTATATCCCATAGTTTTTGGCCATTATGTTCGCTTTGATCCGTTGGAAAATAATTTCATGGAGATTAGAATTCACAATTTCATGGGCTATAACCTATAATGTTTGACTATTTTTGTTCAATTTGGCCCATTGTTACATGATTACATAGAGACCACATTCACACTTTCTGAGCTATAACCTACAACTTTGGGCCATTCTAGTCATTTTCATCGGGTGGTTTTGTGGAGGCCAAAATGCTTGATTTCATGAGTTATAGCCTATAATTTTTGGTCATTTTTAATCATTCGTACTTGTCGAATAATCTCGTGATGACCAAAATTCATGATTATGTGCACCATAATCCATAATTTTTGGTCATTTTACTTCTTGTCAAATAATCTTAGAGTGGCCAAAATTTACGATGTTGTGCGCTATAACCCATAATTTTTAGCCATTTTTGTTTGTTTCAACCCATTGACAAATAATTCTCTAGACAGCAAAATTCACTAATAAGTGAGCTATAATCTATGATATTTGGCAATTTCAACCAATTAGAAAATATCTTCTTGGAGAATAAAATACATAATTCGTAGGCCCATGATTTTTAACCATTTTTAGGCATTTCGACTCATAATTAAATAATTTTGAAGAGGCCAAAATTAATCGCTACATGGGCTATATTCCTTGATTTTTAGCCATTTCTAGTTGTTTCAACTCGTTGGCAAGTACTTCCGTGGAGGCTAAATATAACGATTTCATTTGCTATAACACAAGATTTCTGGCCTTTCTTTGGTCCTTCTGACTTGTTGATTTGGCGGACACCAAAATTATTGATTTCATGTATTATAACACATGATTTTTAGTTGTTTTAATTATTTTAACCCATTTGTAAATAATTTCATGTTAGCTGAATTCACAATTTTATGAGCTATAACACATAATTTTTGACCATTTATATAT
>BQKN01063876.1:51497-88536 GCA_022839385.1 Asparagus kiusianus
TAATGGATTCCTTGCTATTTGAAGTTAATTCTGACTGCATATTCGGTGCTCCAGTGCGTTCAAGATTACTGGTATCAGGATCATCCACTGATGTTGCTCTGGCAAACGGGGCTTGATAATAGTTTCCACTGAGAGACTGCGAGATATTCTGGAATTTGTCTTTTTTAGAACCATTTACTACCTGTTGACAAAAGAAAATGAAATGAGACATCAAACCCACAATATAAAGAGAAAAGAAAAGCCTTGAAAATATGGTCGGTTATTATAACAGAAACATCATCTATAACATTAACCAATGCATATTTGAATCTTTTCCATCTAAACATGATTGGTTATGAAACACAGTTCTGTATTCAGAAACCTATAACACTGCATAAACTAGTAGGCTCTAATTGTCAGGTAATAATTCTCACCTTATTGGTTATGTAATCCGAGAGAAACTTGTTCACTAAGACAAAGACTAGAAGAAGAGGGAAGATAACTAAATTTTGCAAAGGAGAAAAATATCTCCCTCTCCAAAGCAAGAGAAAAACCAAGATCCAAATGGAATGAAGTACTAATTGTGTAACAAAATTAAAACTTCAATTTAAAGGGTCAAATAACTTTTAGAATATACCTTATCGCAATCCACCTGTTCATTCGGCTTATGTTGATTTGGATCCTCAAGTTCCCTCATAATAATAGGCGAAGGTGGAGCACGATTAGCTGCATGTTCTGAATCAGGCCCAGCCTGCAACTTTGCATCAGCAGTTGTCCCTCCCATATCTTCAGATACTGGAAGGGCAGGACTACTGATCCTTTCCTCTTTAAGTATCACAACAGTCTTCTCAATTAGTGGATTGTCATCAGTGTTACCAACCCTTGGGGGATTATCATTGGTCTTGTTTTCTCGGACATTTCCAAACTCTTGCTGCGACAACTCTTTTGTGATGGCCTGACTCTGGACTGCTCCAGAAGGGCCTCTCGATGTCCTAATCTTCAACTCTGGTAGAGTTGCTGACTTGGTTTTATCCAGCTGCACTATCGCGGAGATCTTTTTCATTTGAGACCCATTGGCAAAGTTTCTTTTTGGCATCTGATCAGTAGCTATTGACTTCTGTGGAGCATGCTGCACACTTCTCACATTGGGATCAGAAAGTCTTTTAGTATGAGGAGCAACTGCTTTTGCTTCGGATGTGATATCATTGATTTCTTTCTTTAACTCAGGCAATGATGATACTGAATTGGTTAACCCATTAGCACTGACAATTGATCTACTGGTTTTAGCGGTTTTCTGAAAATCATTAGACCCAATTGAACTGCTCCTGATAGGCAGCTTTTGAATAGGTGACTTTAATCCTGGCTCTGCATCACTGAATTTTGATCCTTTGAAAGAGCTTGGTGAAACCTTTGTTGACAATGCAATCTTCTTTGCAGCTAATGGTGAATGAACAGAATTTGAAGTGGTTCTTGCAGCTATTCTATTCTGTCTTTCTATTTTCAAAGCCTCCAAGCGTTTCCTCTCTTCTTCTTCCTGTGGGGAACGCGTATTGTGGGACACAGTCAGTTAAACAAGTTGAAATACGACACTTAAAATTTTCTTTAAATGTAGACACAGTTGGTTAAACAAGTTGAAATACGACACTTATAATTTTGTTTAAATGTTTAATGCACCATTTTCTACAATTTGCTTTATAGTTTTAATTAGTCTGCACCATCAGGGATGGAGCTTATAACCTAAAATCCTTTGGACCAACAATCAAATTCTCCCCAGTAAAGAACCTATAAAAGTGGCACAAAATAAAAAACGAGAGACATACATTTGCCTTCTTTGCTCTCTGAAGATCAACTTTGTAGGCTCGTAGCTTCTCTGCACGTTTTTGTGCTTCAGTTAAGGGGCTTGACGTCAAGGATGTTCCTCTCCTCATCAGTGCATCTTTCTTTCTTTTCTCCAGTGCACTCTGTGGAGCTTTAAGCTTCTTCTCCTTATTAGATTTTTTCAATTCCTCTTTGGTGCTTGTTGAGACATCTTCTTGGTCTCTGGTTTCTTGCTTGGCAGCAACTCCAACAGGTACCTCCATATCGTAATCTATAGCTGGATCATAACCAACATATTCACTCTCAATTGCACGCTCAGGCATCATAATGAGATCGGACGGTTCATAGTTGAGCTGGTTATTTCCATTGTTGGAGGAATCTTTTCTTTCAAGAGATGAGGGGAACTTCAAATCCATGTCAATAGCAGTTCTATTGTCCATTTCAGGTTGACCCTGAGAACCTGACCTAATGGGAACAATGAAGGACTCATCAGTTGCAACATATGAGCTCTTCCCCAAATTGCCAGAATGCTCATACCCATGTTCAGAAAATGGGTCCGAAGAACTCATACTGCTTATTTGGTTTCCTTGCCCATAGATCATGAAATCATCACAAGTCACCCTTCGGTATCCTCCACCTTCTGCTTCTAGGAACTGAGCATCAAGATGGCCTTCCCTGAAAGCTCTACCTTCGCTTGAGGTTAGCAATTCGTCATTTGAAGCCACCTGCCTTGCTCGACTTCCCTTCCCATTCATTGAATCAAATTCAATGATCCTTGCTTCACAAGTAATACCAGAATCTCGCTCAGGAGTAAGGGAAGGTTCCGCTTCACTTAAGTTCTGTTTACTCTTTATTTTAGGCTCTTTCTCACCAGTAAACATGTCTCCATCAACAGTGGTTGTCATCTTTTCTTCAGCTCTTAATAAGAAACTTTGAAATGCTTGCCAGTTTCCAGAGTCTGCATCATTACCATAAACTACTTCATCCTGGCCATATGAATTATATTCTGGAGATTTTTTACGATCTTCGTTCTTTTTTGATGACCTGGATGATTTCTTATGCTTTCTTCCAACATCATCGGAATGAGAATCCTCAGTTCAGTTTCAGTATCAGTGGTAGAAACTGACTCTGATTCATCACCTGACTTTTCATGTTTCTTTGATTTGACATTTATGTTCTCAATGACAACTACACCAGGATTCTTTTTCCCTAATCGACCAACCCTTTTATATGATTTACGACCATGAGATGCTTCTTTCTCAGACTCTGATAAACTTTGATCTGCATCATCTTTGCAACTTTCTAAATCTACATCATTATATTTACTGGTCATAGAGTGCCTTCTGCCAATTCTTTTATGGGTACTGAACCTAGGATCCTCTACAGGAGGATAAGGTGGCTGATAAAATGGGGCACTTCCCGGATAATTCTGATAGTAAGGCATGCCCTGCATGGGATACGGTTGAAATACAGGTGGGCCTGATGGAGGATGCATAGCCCACGGTGGGAATGTGGGATGTTGTAATTGACCTTGAAAATACTCGTTCTGGCCTGGTGAACCCTGAGGAAGCTTTTTATCTGTCACGTAAAAAACTAGAAATAATCATTTCCCATGCTCCAGGAAAATAATCAGAAGTTGACTTCGAATGACAGCAGGAACAATCCACAGCAATTGACAGGCACCAAATAAGAGTGATTCAGTGTTTGCATGTCTTGAAATTTTAAGAGATACTACTTCTAAAAGACGGTGCAGAAAGAACTCAGTGCAGAGAAACGTTCATCTTACAAAGTTTTTAAAGCCATAAATAAAATTATCTCCATATAGACTTCTTCAGAAAAAATGACTGTTTCCATTAATAATAACAAAGTTAATACTTCACCAATAAACAATAACATCTCAGATGACACAATCTGGGTAGTTTTACTTTACTGAAAGTAGAAGCCGTATTATATACAAGAAACAACAGGAAGGTGCCTTGGAAAAGGTTAAAATATTAGAAAACCATGTCCATTTAATAAAATTGAATGAAATATTTGTTCGCCTAAAACTCGGAAAGAAAAGTTTACGACAGATTAAAAACTCTACAGACATCTAATCAAATCAAACAGAAATCAAATGATTGATGTAGCAGTAACATCAATATAAATAACCAAATAAATAAGCACCAGCATCAAGATCACTTACCAGTGCTGTAATCTGTGACTGCATCATTTTCGTTGCCTTCTGTGCCTAAGTCACCACCAGATGCAGGTGGTGCTTCCCCAAATTCTCTCTGTTTTCTTGTATCCCCAGCAAGTACAATACCTGAAATATTAAATGGAGAAAACCCAGAGCGTGTAGACATTGCTTCTGCAGCTTCGACTTCAATCCATTGTCCAGTTTCATGTTTTACCCTCCACAATTCCATAAACCTTATGCATGCTTCCCTGTAGATGTAGAAATGAAATAAGGAGAACGCACAACTGAAAAGCATATTCTCTTAAAAGTACCATAAGTTATATCAGTAATGTATTCTTGTTGCAGGATCACACTAGTCATTATCAAAGACATGCAACTCACTTTAAGCGTGATGCGCCAAAAGACTCAGCAAATGTTACTAAATATGCCAGGTGATCCATGTCAAAGCCAGCTGCAGTAGCACGTGCAAAGGCCATACCCTGTTCCTTTTGTAACACAACCTTGCGGGTCTCGAGCACTCTCAAAAGTTGAACCCTGCATAGAAAAAAAAATTTAATAACCATCTGTGATAAATTATTAAATGCTGCTTTTAAGCACACGCAACATATTGAAATTATGACATTATAGGAAGTTTCTATAAGATTTCCTTTTGTGTATTAAGTGTGCATTTGAAAGCCAACTTTGTTTGCATTGTCACAATCATGTTGGCAGAACACAGCAGAAAATCAGTATGTCCACCCTATCACCAGTACACTGCCCAGTACAGTTAAATAAGCTTGTCACCATCTAATCAAATATTTATTTCTCCCTATTGCTCAAGCTGCTAGTTGCAACATGTCAAATTCTACATTAACCTGGTGTACAGAGTAGAAAACATAATAGTCTACTCTTAAATATGTAAAAGGCAGATAGTAAGAAAAAGAAATCAAGTATGCATTTCACTGGAACATACTTTGAATTCTCTTCCTGCACAGTGGATCCATTTGAATCTGGAGGACTTGGCTGTGACCCAGGCTGCCGTTGATCAAGAAAAATAAATCCAAACAGTCTCAAAAAAAGCTTTAGCTTGAAATGATATCGAAGTATATGTACCTTATAAAGAACTATCGCCTTTTCCGCATCAGCATCAGACACAGGCTTGCTGCCTATTGGAGCATAATCATATCAATAATTTAACATATACAGAACAAATAAGATAAATGAAAGTTAAAATTAATTAAATACCTCGGAATATATACAAACATATCTTTATTTGATTTTTTTTAAACCTGAAATCCTTCCTAGATGCGGAAATACTTTCATGGAAGTTTAATCCAAGGACTATAAAGAGTAGTTCCCAATAAGTGCAGTGTTGTCCATTTAATGACAACAATTTTCAATGTTCATGTTATTCTGGCCACACTGAAAGGTGTGAAATGGTTGAGACAAAGACAACGAATTAATGATTCAAAAATGCATTAATGCAACTATGTACGTCAGGTATAAACAACAGCTCTGATTTTATATGGCCAATTTTCTCAGTGAGGGTCAATTATGACTATTTTCACCGTTAACCAACACCCTGTTGACCATTCTAATGACAAACTGTAATATATTATATGAAACTTTGAACTTCTGTAGACCTTCAGCCTACGTGCAACAGGCCCATTAAAACATTGTTCCCGTGTGAAAGATGTTTGATGTAGATAGGCACATGAGTTTTGGAAAGAAAAAAAAATAGTGTGCAAACTTCATGTACCTTCAATGTATCCGGCAGGTTTTGTTTGATGGTCTTCCAACTGACAAGTGGCGCAAAAAAAGTCACACAACTGCAATTTTATAAGCTAACCAAAATCAAAGATTTTCAAGCACTTACACTGCTCAAACCAAGGTTATCATTGCCCTGAATGGTAATTGCATCCTCAATCTGCAAGATCTCAGACTCTATGGTAGTAACTCGTTCCAGAATTTCTGGTGTGCTCACAAATCGAACAAACCTAAATAGAATAATGTGTTTGGACATCAATTTCTATAATGATTTACGCAGCGAAATAATGTTCTGTATTGCATATTGACAAAGCATTGAGAAGATCACTGACCTTTCGACAGCACCCTTGGTGAACCAGAAGGCATCACTTGGCGAATCTGGTTCAAGCGTAATAGAATATCCTCCCTTTGCAATCTGTTCTTGCGCAGCCTTCAGATGTGCAAGGAAAGGGTTTAATAACCCAGATGCAAGCTTCTCTGACTTCCCATTAGCTGTGATTACCAACTCAAATCTGAGGAAACAAAGGCCAATTTAGAATTAAGCCAAGATTGCAAATTACCACAAATAACAAGATACTACAACAAAGATTTTGGAGGGAAAAACCATTTTATTGACCGAAGGGCAACCATTTTAACACGAACCAGTGATCTCAATCCATTTGCATGATTCAGTAGGGAAAAGAAAAAAGATCCAAATTTTACCATAAACATCCATACAATTTCCCATCTTTACAAAAAAAAACATCAAATCATCGATGACACCGACATTGCCTAATATTCAAAATTCAACCTTTGAACTAGAGTGAATACAGTAGAAATCAATAAAGGTAAGAGATTGATCGGCAAAAGACATCGACGACATCTGAAATCTACCTTAAAACATAAAAAATCTAACGATAAATCCAATCAGAATTTCAAAAGACAGTAGCTCTTCAATCTCAAAAACCCTATATCAAGAACACAACAAAGCCTAATCTAACAAATGAGCGAGAGAGAGAGATCACCTCGTTCGAGTGGGCGTCAGCTGGAACACCGCCGAATCGAGCCGCGCCTCCGACCTCATTGCTCTCTTTCTCTCTCTGTAAACCTAGGGTTTCCTCTCTCTCTCTCTCTCTCTCTCTCTCTCTCTCTCTCTCTCTACAAACAAAAACAAAGAGTAGGAAGAAGAGGAGAGAATGAATTTAATTAACAAAAGAGAGGGAATGAACGAGGAAAGAAGATTTACCATTGAATTAAATTTTACTTTTTTTAATGGAAAACATAGCCGGAACTAATTTTATTTTTATTTTATTTTTTTAATCAATTAATATATTTGAGAGAGAGAGAGAAGTTGGAGAGTGAGCCTCGGATTCCGACATAACAACTTGGGAATAGCTGCAGAATATTTGAGTCTGTTTTTATAAAAACAAAATAATATGGAAAAATAAATGCTTTTTTACATATATGTCCCCGTCTTTTTGGTATTTGGACATTGACCTTAAATGTGGTTAATAAATTCCTCACTTTTGACTTTAATGAGAGAGCTTTGCTACAGGGACCCAAAATATGGGACCAATAGGGGGAACAAATGAGGTGTCCCCCTCCTATTGGATAATGAGTTGATCATCATTAATGATGACCAACTCATTATCCAATAGGAGGGAGACACCTCACTTGTCCCCCCTATTGGTCCCATATTTTGGGTCCTTGAGAAATTTTTCTTAATGAGAAAGCATGAAATGTGCCACCTCTTCCTTTTGTCACTCTTAGAGCAAGTGCAGCAAGCTCCCAGTTGGGAGTTCTAGTCAGCATGCTCTCAAGAGCTCTCAAGCCATCTAGAATAAAAAATTAATAAATTAAGTCTTGGGAGGCACTCCTTCTTTTATGGAGCTCCAACAAGCTCCTAGTTAGGAGCTCCAACAATATCAAAAAAAACCCCTCTTCTATTTTAATATTTTACTCATTACTTTTAATTATATTTAAACCTCTTGTATTTTATTTCTAACCGTTGGATACGGCCTTCGAGGGAGCGCACACGGTCTTCGAGGCAACCCACGGTCTTCGAGGTAACCCGCGGCTTTCGAGGGAACACACACGGTCTTCGAGGTAACCCGCGGTCTTCGAGGTTGGGCACGAAGTTCGAGGTATCGCAAACTTTGACCGTCAACCGACTGATTACTATAAAATTCGATGGCTTCTCTCCTCAACCCATCATCTCCTAGAATAAAATGTCTAGCTCATCTAGCTCTAGCGATGATGAAATGATGAAGACGTTCTTTCTTATGGGAGCTACTGTTGTTGAGGAAGAAGAACAAGAGAAATGTTCAACTTCAGTTCAACACAAACGACGTGTCGTGCTCCATCGAAACCGACTGGAAGGCCACAATCGGTTGTTCCAAGATTATTTTGCTGACGCACCAACCTATCCTCTATATTATTTTCGTCAAAGGTTCAGAATGAGGCGTTCGTTATTCCTTCGAATCCACGACGCAGTCGTCGAACATGACAAGTACTTCGTCCAAAAGAGGAATGGTGCTGGACAGTTAGGACTATCTAGTCTTCAAAAGATTACTACAGCTATGCGGATGCTCGCATATGGAGCATTCGCTGACTCCGTTGACGACTACGTTCGGAGTACGTCGCTTGAGAGCGTGAAGAGGTTCGTTCGATCGATTATCAACATCTTTGGAGAGGAATACCTTCGTGCACCGACTAATGAAGACGTTGCACGCCTGCTCGAGGAAGGCTCACAACGAGGTTTTCCTGGTATGCTTGGGAGCATCGACTGCATGCACTGGACATGGAAGAATTGTCCAACTGCCTGGCAAGGTATGTATACTGGACATTTTTATGAACCCACAATTATTTTGGAGGCCGTAGCTAGCAAAGATCTTTGGATATGGCATGCCTTCTTTGGACTGCCGGGGTCTCACAATGACCTTAATGTTCTACATCGTTCACCGGTTTTCGCACAACTTGCGGAGGGAAGAGCTTCACCGTGTAACTATACTGTCAATGGCCACGAGTATAGTATGGGATACTATCTCGCCGACGGGATTTACCCAGAGTGGTCCACATTAGTGAAGACTATTCCAGCACCTCGAGGAAACAAGCATAAGCACTTTGCTCAACAACAAGAAAGCGCAAGAAAAGATGTTGAGCGAGCTTTTGGCGTGTTGCAAGCTCGATTTGCGATTGTTCGTGGACCAAGACGTTTCTGGCAACCTTGTGTGCTGAAAGATATCATGACAGCTTGTATCATAATGCATAACATGATCGTTGAAGATGAACGTGATTGTCAATTGGACAACAACTTCGACTTTACCGATTCGGTACCAGTCGTTGAACCTTCTCATGTGCAGACGGTACCTCTAACTGAGTTCATCCAAAATCATCATCGGATCAGGAACACGCAAACACACAAATTACTAAAAAATGATTTGATCGAGCATATGTGGCAGCTTAAGGGATCCATCGCCGAGGATTAAGTTTCTTTATGTCTAATGTAATTTCAGAAAAGGAGTTCAAGTTGTTGTACTACGCCAATTTCATTTTTAATAAAGTAGTTGTTTTCATTCAATGCCAAAATTTTCAACTTCAAGTACAATCATAAATCTAATATAAGATAATATTTGATAATTAGGAAGAACTAATGAGGATGCGATGCGAGTACAATATATAATATCGTCATCTTGTTTCTTCTGTTTTAGCTCCATTTTTTCTTTGTTGGTTTGCTTCATCCACGCGAAAGCCTCTCCCATAATGGACTTAGCGGACTCAGATTTGTCCATATTTTGTTTCCTCTTGAGTTTTGCCACTTTCCTCCCTTCAGGCCTTGCTATAACATCATCCGAGTCAATGTTCAACTCGATGGGGGTCGCTGGCATGGAATTATTTGGTGAGGAATCAGAGTTCGTGGTTCTTCTCGGCTGTGATCGAATCTTATTGTAAGTTTCCATTTGTTGGTTCCATTTTTGGTGATGACGCAACTCAACCCAGCAATGGTCCAACACGAATGGCTTACCATAAAGGGATTGGTATAATTCTTTTACTTCTGCAGTCTACACAAGAGTTAAATTTAGAATAATCAAACATATAAATTAAATATTTACATAAAAACATATAAGTTAAATATTTACCTGGTCAATAATTCCCGTACCAGATCTTTATCTTCCTTCAATCTGAGCAACGCACCCGCAGAACTTGTTGACCGACAGTTGAATCGTTGACCAACGGTGCATCATTTGGTTTGGTGTGCGACTCGTTGGATCGGTGGAGTATTGGATAAAGTAGTCGTTAGCTCTGTTCCAGAACTTATCTTTGTGTTGCCCCGTGCCTTGGATGGAGTCTTGGCTCGTGTTCAGCCAAGCAGACACAAGAAGCTTATCCTTGTAGACAGTCCAATTTTCGGACCGCGTGTAAGCCTTCTTCTTCTTTGTGGTCGGTGTTTCTTGGGATGACACTTGTTGTGTTGCGGATTGCGATAACTCGATGGGATGACCTTCTTCTACGACTTCTGTATAGAACGGCGAGTATAAGGTCGATCCTTCACTGGTAAGGAGATGCGAATAGTAGTTGTTTTGGGAGGGATCCATGAGATTTGTAATTTGATAGGAAAATATAGAGTTTTTTTTATGAGAGAGTTGTGTGGATTGTGAATTGTGGATTGTGAATTGTGAATTATGAATTGTGAATTGTGAATTTATAGAGGTTTTTTTTACTGTTCAACAGCAAGAAAATGGAGCTCATAACTGTCATTTTCATAACTCAACGGTAAGAATTTTTTTCGCTCAACGTTTCGTTTTTTACACAACGGTACATTTTCATTTTTTCACTCAAACGTTCATTTTTTCACTCAGCTGTCCAACAAATAAAACTCAATAAAAAAAATCTTCGTCAAAAACCCAGCACCCAGAGACTGTCCACGAATTTTCCCCCAAACCAAAACCTCTTCATTTTCCCCCAAACCCGTTGCCTCTTCTTCTTCTCCCCAACCCAAACCAGACTTCAAAAACCCACGAACCCAGAGACTGAACCACCGCCGCCCATCGGATCTCTGGCTCCCCAACCCGCGGCCTCGGAGAATCAACCACCGCCGCCCATTGGAGTACAGACCAGCCGCCCGCGAAGCTGAGGTCCGTCGCCGCCGATCTCATCGATTTGAGACAAAAAGGTTCGATTTTTTACTTCAATTTTGTGTAGATCTACGAAGATTACTTGTTGGGGGGTTGGGGGGGGGGTTGTTAAATTCAGACCAGTTGGGAGCTCCCAAGCGCTCCACAAATTTGTAGAGCGCTTGGGAGCTCGGAAGCTCTCAGGAGGCACGTCAGCCTTGAGAGCGAGGCTTGGGAGGGTTTGGGAGCTTGCTGGAGGGGGGGAAGAAGTTTTCCATGGCCACGTCAGCCTTGAGAGCTCTGAAGAGAGCTTGCTGCCCTTGCTCTTACATGTTTGTTTCTTTTTTGGAACGAGAAATATATTGTTTCCCAAAATGCATCTTAGCTCTAAATGTTATACAAATGGTTTGTAATGACTCCTACTATAATTAATTTTCAAAATAGTTTATTTTTTTTAAATAGTTTCTTTTCTAGTGAATAAAAAGATACATCTCTGTTAATTTCTGCTCGCAATTATTACGTAACAATGAACATGACATAAATGCGCCTGGATAGTAGTTCCTCATTTTTTGTACATACGTATAGATGTATATACATATAGAGCTGAGCTGCACTCAGACTGTCTTACTACAGAGTTGGCATCCACGTAACGAGATCATGCTCATGTGGACCCCACGTGGTTGACAAGGATTCTGCCGTTATTGACGAATGTGCCCTTCTCACGCCGTTCACAGCTGCTACTTTTCCCCCTCCAATTTATCATTTGTTGGGAACTGGAAGTTTATTTATCGGCTAAATTAAACTAATAGATTGGGATTAAAAGAAATACCTAATAACATATTTATATTAAAGTTATCTTCAGCAACAGCAAAGTGTTTAAACTTGGACGATGAGATAAATAGGCTTAAAAATAATTTTTCCGACCAACTTTTGTAACAACCACTTGTATAATCTATCACGTAATGCTTAATTCGCATATGTATGATGTCGTTGCAGCTATAGTTAGTCTCCTTCAAACCATTAGAGAGAAATATTTTCAAATCTATACTACTATAAAAAAAATATTAGGGTGTTAAAACTTTTAATTTTCTTTTTTACCCTCTCAAATTTTGATAAACTCTAAGTATGTCGTTATCTTTAATTAATTTTTCATTAAATAAATGTAACCTTTTATTAATTATGTACCTCATCACCTTCCTAAATAGTTATAATTATCAATAATATTTTAACTATTAATTGTTTAAAAATAATATAATAAAATAATTTATAAAATAAGTATACACAATTATTATTAGTAGTAACCAATTAAATTATTATAATAACTATTTATGAATTATAATAAAATAATTAAAATAATATTATAAATAGGATAATATATTATTAAAGACTATTAAGAATTATACTATAATACAATGAGCAATAAAATAAATAGAATAAATATTTAATCTCATAAACAATGTAATTATTTTAAATAATATCACATAAATTATGAATTACATTACTTATTTAGTATTATATAATTAAATAAATAATTTAATATTACTTTTAGATTATTTTCTCAAAGATTATTACATGATACTGAATAATCTATACTTGGTAATGATTGAAAACTAACTTTTTTATAAAAAAATTATTTAATATTAATAATAGTACTATTAATTGTTAATGATAGTATAATAAAAATTTATAAGATATTTATAGTACTAAATTATTTAAGAGCATAATTAAAATTAAATTAGATAAATATTTTATAGTATATAATTATTTTAATAGTATTACTTAAACTAAGAATTATAATATTAAATAAGATAAATTACAGTAAACCCCTACGAACTTTTAATATTTTATAGTAAATAGACCCTATGAACTCTCGAAATCACACAAAACCTCTAATAACTTTGGAGAAAGCCCCCAATATCTTTTAGATAAATTACACCAAACCCCCAATAACTTTCAAAATGCCTTTTGTGCCATTTTTAGTTCTAATTTATAGGGGTTATCTGCAAAATTCAAAATATTATTGGGGGTTTTCTTTGAAACATCAAAGTCGTTAGGGATTTAGTGTCATTTTGAAAATTCATAGGGGTTGAAAGTTCATAAGGGTTAAGTATAATTTATCCTATTAAATAATTATGATGAGAAGTAACTATTACAATATATTGCAAGAATTAAGTGTAATTATCTAATGAACATCAGGAAAAAGATTACTACAACTTTCAAGTTTGAGGGGCATATGAATAGAACTTATAGAATTGACAGTTTTATTTAAGAACAATTTTATATTTCGGGAATTTATTTAAAAAAAGTTAGCACTGGACGATTATTATAAGAAAAAAATTCAACTACATTAATTCCTCAATAATAATTAATTCATACGTTTTTTTAAGCAATATTATGATGCAATTTTATTTATTAACACGTAGTTTTACTATTCAATAAAAAATTCAAAACTAAAAACATATGCGTTCACGTGCAAAGCACGTGCATTATACTAGTTAGTGTAAAAAGAAAAGAGAGAGTTTTAAATTTGCGGGCTTCTTCTCCTTCTTCTGTTTAATTGGAGATTCTCCATTACTGAAAAACATGGATTCTTTGAGCTCAAGTAATGAAGAATCCCCAATTTAAAGGAAGAAGGTGGAGAAATCCCAAATTAAAAAAATATTAGTTAGGTAAACTTTCAGTCATACCCTTTCATGCAAATATTAGTTAGGTAAACTTTCACTCATATATACCCTTTCACATGTTTTGACCCAACCTTCAATAATAACAAGAAAGAAAGAGATTGCTTGCACGATGGAAGAGGAACCTACCAACATGATTAGCATAAATCAAGCATAATCCATATACTAATATGAATAATATGTACTTGATATAAATAATAGGTACTATATGATTAGTAAAACTATTGGCTTTTGAGACTCTTTGACTCGCCAAACTCACACTCAACTTGCTTCTTTGATGATGGCTAGGTAAAAGCTCCAACGCATGCCAGACCACCTAATAGGATATAGTTGGGTTTAAAGAAATTAGGGCAAGTTTGCTATTATTTTTTTAGGGTGCTTCTGCATATTTTTTTCAATAAGCAATCAATAATTGTGTTTGGGAAATAACTTTTTTAGACATGCTTATTGAAATTGCTTGTGCTTTTAAGATGTGCTTTTAGAAGCAACATGAGGGTGCTTTTAAAAGCAACTTCTGCTTTTTTTTTAGTTTATATACAATATTTAACTTTTATCTTTCAACAATGAACATTAAGCACGGTTCTACAAAACACATCAACGGTTTTTTAAGCAGTTTTTTGATATTTGATTACCAAACAGCTATTTTCAGTAGCTGACATAGATTAGAGGGAAAATGTTAGCACCTTCTCTTTTGTATGGATTCAAGAAATTCGACACCGTGAGCAAACCAGCGAACATAGGAAAGCTCGCGTCACAATACCAGCCCAAAAATGATGGAGGAAAGGCGTTGGATGATTGTGATGGTGAACTCAATGAACATTAAGCACGGTTCTACAAAACACATCAACTGTTTTTTAAGCAGTTTTTTGATATTTGATTACCAAACAACTATTTTCAGTAGCTGACATAGATTAGATGGAAAATGTTAGCACCTTCTCTTTTGTATGGATTCAAGAAATTCGACACCGTGAGCAAACCAGCGAACGTAGGAAGGCTCGCGTCACAATACCAGCCCAAAAATGATGGAGGAAAGGCGTTGGATGATTGTGATGATGAACTCAAAAACGAAGCTCATAACAAGGTTGTACCAACAACAAAAGGACAAGCAACGTTCCTCCTCTTGACCACCTAACTCATTGAGTGAGTGAGTGAATGAATGAATAGGATTGAACTTTAGAAAAAGGGAGCAAATTCTCAACACCAAATCAATCACACCAGTTGTTGGATAAGGCCTGATTGATATTCTCCCGATTATGAGAGGGTGTACAGCATAATCTTTTGAATGCTGTTAGATAATTCTCACGAGTCCTGTCAGCTTTCTGGCATTATGAACTTCTCTGAGGGTGGGAGCCCTGTGAATGGAAGCTACCAGCAAAAAAAAAACACAACTCCTTCTTTGGGACCTCTGAAAGGATATGAAAGTAATTCCCCATCCTTAATAAACAGTCGAACAATTACATGTTTCTGCCTTTTGCAGAGTTTGATGGAGAGAGAGAGATGCCTTGCGTCCTAATATAGATAATGCATGTTTCTTGCATCATATCTGCTGGCTGAGTTTTTTTTTTCTTTTCTTTTCCATATTTGTTTCCAGCCTTCATCAGATTTCATAACCACTTCACTACCAACAAAACCTGGGTGATGACAAACACAACTTAGAATCTACACTTTGAGAAAAAGGAAGCATAACCTCAAGGGCTTTTTCATGAAACCCACCTTTAAAATAGGCCAAATCGATAGAAACCATCTTTGAAGCTTTTTTTTATATACCTATACAACCTTATAAGTACTTTTAATTCTCAATCAATCATTTTTTTTGTCAATTTCCGCTCAATTAATACTCAAATTACCCAAACTACCCTCATTAGTTACCTGTGCCTGAAACCATGTCTCCCAGCTACACGTGTAAGTAATGATGACAGTTTGGATAAGAAAAATTCCCCAAGGACCCAAAATATGGGACCAATTAAGGGGACAAGTGAAGTGTTCCTCTCTTATTGGATAATGAGTTGGCCATCATTAACGATGGTCAACTCATTATCTAATAGGAGGGGGACACCTCACTTGCCCCTCTTATTGGTCCCATATTTTGGGTCCCTGTAGCAAAGCTCGTTTGGATAATTGAGTTATAAAGTGGTTGATTGAAAACTGAACCTAATTATAAGATTTTACGTCTGAAAATACTTAAATTTTTATCAATTCGACCTATTTTAAATACGGCATTGGTGAAAAAACCCCTAACCTGAATGCCTTCTATAGCTCAACAGTGTCTCAGCGCTCAACAACGAAAAAGTCCAAGGACGGTTGTCTTTCGCGACTGTCCTTGGACACTCGCTCGAAAACAAAGGGGGTGGTGGTTGTGTTTAGTTTTGGGTTACAATTAAATTGGGGTTAGATTCGGTTTTTCTTTTCTTTTCTTTTCTTTTCTTTTCGGGTTGGGGTGGGGGTGGGGGTGGGTGGCTACCCGCGGAAGCGAGTAACAGCAACACTCGCCTTGCGCGAGTATCCCTGGAGCTCCTCCTCAACAATACAGCACACATTGCCTACCCTCAACAAAAGCATACACAGAAAAAAAAATGCTCTCTCTTGCAAGCAAAGGCCTTTGAGCTCTTTTGATAAGTATGTAAACCACCTAACGGTCCAGCCCCTATAAAGCCAAAAAGACAGAGCTGCCAACAGTGACACAACACCCAAACATGAGGCATCATTATAACATATACACTCTTTAGAATACAAATTGAAAGGCCCCCAGCCTGACCAAATGCTCTTTCTGTACTACATTAATGGTCCTAGCTCCAACTATTCCTATTAATATGGGCTTTAATTATCAGGTCTCAGACACGCATGTCACAACTACTACTAGAGTAATAGCGATACCAACATCGCTGCTTATTTTGGAACAACATAAATAATAAGCTTTTCAAATTAGATGATATTGAACACCTTCAATTCAATTATTGTAGGTTATAAATGCAAAAAAAAAATTCTAAACTCCTCATTAAAAAGTGGTCCATGCTACTCTTTTGTACATTGTCTTGTTAAATAGTTGAGAATTGTCATATAGCTGCTACTGTTGACTTTAGCAAATAAGGAGTTCACATAAGGTAGAAGAAATTAAAAGGTGTGTAGGATTTCTGTGTGTGGAGGAGTAGGATGCATGTAAGACCTTTGCCATACTCGGCCAGCAAATAAGGAGTTTACGTAAGGTAGAGTTCTTCCCACTTCGTCGACTGCAAGCATAAAAGAGAATTTTAAAATAAAAAAAAATCTAATTCTGCTGATTGCTAACGGTTATGCCAACTTCCGACTTCCTTTTCAAGGTTTCAAGATTTAAATTTAAAAAAAAAATGCTATTTGCTCTCCGACAAATGATCGAATAGGTTCTTCTACTTCATTGGTACATTACCAAGGAACATTTGCGGAACAAGTGCAGGAAAAATATCACCAGCTTTAGGTAGCACTGGTCTTAAGTCAAATGTATGAATCTCAGTATATACCAACAACATTAGGTAGCCTAATGTGTCGGTTTCATGCATCTGAGTAACAGTCCTTCTAATATGAGCTAAACTAGACACGGAGGTTTACAGCTTCGACACTAAAACTTCCAACTAATAGATACTTCACCAACCAACCAGTAAATAGCAATTTCCTTCAAATCCACATCCTAAAAGAGACTTGAGAAAACATACATTGAGTTAAATTTTTTAGCCAAATCATCCACAATGATGTGCATCCAAACAAGTGATAACTACAAGAATTCTGATCAAATAAATCAATGAATTACAATCATATTTTGTCACAGTTTCTAAATAAGGTTTTAAATACAAGCTTTAACGAAGAATACATTAAAAAGACGAATTTGAACAAGTAAATCAACAAGGAAAAAACTAAAATAAGAAAAATAATTAAGTTTCTTCCCTCAAATCCATCGTACATATTGGATCTAATATCAAAAAGGGTGCTGAGGTACATCGGGTATGAGCGACTTGAAAACTGGAAGATCCAATGTCCTAGAAATCCATAAATAAATTGGCACCTATGTGTACTTCCAAGGGTGGAGAACAGGATAAAATTGAACTAGGCACAAAATAGAATCTTCTCCAAGGATGTATAAAATCAACTTTAAAATGAATTATGATACCTGGGCAGTATTTAATCGATAGTGTGATCATCTCTTTTCTTGGGTACCATACAGGGAACTGCCAACCAAAGTGATTCAACAAATGATGTTATCTTTCAGTACCCTCAGCATAAATACTCACGCATCAGAAAATTTTACTGTTCATCAGGATTAGGAGAGTAGCTGCATCCAAGTTCTTTGAAACAAAATTCTGTTGCTGCTTCTTTTCTGAGCTCTTGAAAATCACCCGCCACACAAGAGCTTCTTTGTAAAGGAACCTGGAGAAGAAAAACCATGACTTGATTAATAGAACAGCGGGACAATACCAAAGTTAGTAGGAATAGACCTGCGACTAACTAATAATGAAGCTGACTACACTAACTCCAGGCAAAAGCTGAACATAATTTACAGAAACGTGTTTGCATTCATTTTTTTCTTCTTTTGACTATGATTCCCCATAAGAATCTTTTACGTCGCTACTCACTAAACTCTTTCTTAGTTTGAGAAAATCCACGAGGTTTCTCCTAAGTTACACAAGTTCAAATTGTATCACCAAGTAATTTCCGTCCAGGTAACTGACCCAAGTTTTACAACAAGCCCCTTCCTTCTTCACAACTCCTCAGCCAGGAAGTCAAACACTCAAAGGGGTCAATATCAGGTGCAAAGCTTCTCATAAAATACTATCATCAAGTTTTACAACAAGCCCCTTCCTTCTTCACAACTCCTCAGCCAGGAAGTCAAACACTCAAAGGGGTCAATATCAGATGCAAAGCTTCTCATAAAATACTATCATCAAGCCTCCTCTTCAAAATGGAGCCTTGGCCCTGTTTAAGCAACTATGACAGTGCTACTGCTGATGCTGATTAAAATTGAACATAATTTCCACCACTGGCATACTTCAGATTTTGAGTTTTATGTGGTTTCTACTATTCATGTCAACTTGTTTATAATCAGTAGTAGAATACTTTACGGTGCATATTGTGTTCATGTTGTAGCTGGGATCCAGCTCAAGCACCCCCATTTGTTACACTACTCAGGTGGGAAGTTGGAGTTCTACATGCATCCAACTCCAACCCATCTAATTTCAGATTGCTTTGGGTTTATCCAACGCGGATAAAGATACCCGGGCAGAACAGTGGTGATTAACCAAACCCAGGTAGAACTCCCATTATCCATGTCCACAAATGGGAGGAAAGGCCAAGGTAGAAGGAAATGATTAGTCCCAACAAGAAAAAGGAAAACAAATGGATAGGTTAAACATGTTTAGACCCATGATTTAAATAGAAGGTTCCCTTCCCGGATCACACGGGTTCAAAGCCTTTCGCCTAAAAATCAAACTAAATGATACTTCATCACCATACTGACAATAACAGATGCGATATGTTAGTTATGTCTAATATATTAATTATTGGCACCTAACAGATTGTTATTTTCATTTAGTAGTCCTTTTTGTTCACATTAAGTTATTGGCAGGAGAATTTTGAGTTCCTCCACAAGGCCATCTTTCCACAGTATAATGCTATCTGGGTCTTAACATCCTAGATGCAGTATTCCATTGACCTGTCTAGTGCCATACATTGCTAGTCACATGTACCACTATCATATAAATTTGTCTTCAGGAAATAAAAAGTAATAAGGTAAATTTGTAATTCAGCCAGAAATCAGTGACAATTATAAGGGACAAGCGTATTTTCTCAGAAAATAAAGAAAAACCTAACCTGAATGTGAATTCAAAAGGGAGCCTCGAGTGATTCATCCCACACATCCCCACTTCCATTGGAAGCATCTTCACCATCTTCTTCCATTGACAGCCTAATATATTCTCTATGTGCAAAACGATCCCACTCTGTCAATGTCGGATTTTCACGCTCCTGCATGGACAACAATGAAGAAGGCTATCATAAGCACCACGATCAGTTAAAATCTTTAAAATAACATTAACAAGATAAGTAATAAACAAGCATGCCGAAAGCAGGAACTTGCCTGACGAATAAGAAATGGATCACGAGTTTCAAATGCCATGAACTTGTTGAGGTTGAAAAGGATGTTGAAAACATTTCCAGACAGTTTGCATCCTTTTAGGTCACGCAAAGTCAAGTAGCTCTCGTTCTGCATAATAGACGCCAGAGGCATGAGATTACATCTTCAGATAATCATGTACATACATACATATTTCCGTACGAATATGTATGTGTGTGTGCAATAATAATAATAATAATGAGTATAATATGAAATACAAGGGGTTTCCCTCATATACGGTGATCAGGCTGCATCTCAGCCAAGTGAAGAATGGGAATTCTTTCTTTATTACTTAACTCAGCACATAATCTGGCTGAGAGCTAGCCACATTACTCTACATGAGGGAAACCCCTTGTATATAATATGATACTCATCATTAAATTATATATATACATACACACGCGAACGCACGCACGCACACGACACAAATTTATTGCCCAAACATGTTAAGTGACCTCTGGACCAATCATATCGATCATCTGGCATAAGATGTCCTCAAAGAGTACGGGTTCCTGTGCCATACACTCCATGCGATGCAGCTGCTCCTCATAAAAGAATTGCATCTCGTTACGTGTCAGAATCCCATTCCCATCCAAATCTATACACTTGAACCTGAGTAGCCAATTTATTTGTTAAGTGACTGCAACCTAGAGTCTACTGATTCTAAATCAGTAACCATAACTCCAAATTTAACACAGCACAGGTTATAGCAAATATAACTAAGAGTTCTATTGGTTACAAATAAGGTTCTAAATGACGAATATCAGTTTCATGGAAGTTGAGGTCCCATGTTTGATAGAGGACAACGAACAGCATATATCATGTAACATTACGTAGATAACAGGCACCATAGTGGATAAAAATGGTTCTCATATATATCCAGCTAGAGACACAAAAATAATTGCTACCTTACCAAATTATAGTGCCTTAAAACATGCAAGGCATTAACTATTGACATTAATGTGCCATGTCATGAAATGAATAAGTAATCAAAATAAAATGTAAAAATTAAATGACTAAAAAATTTCAATTTGAAGAGTACCATATTAGATTTTAACGTCTTAAGCGAGGTCTTTCTCACTGGTTCGTGCATTCAATTATTTTTAAAAGGCCTCTCCATCAAAAGGCGAACTATCGTCAACTCTCTCTCTCTCTCTTAAGCGAGGTCTTTCTCACTGGTTCGTGCATTCAATTATTTTAAAAGGCCTCTCCATCAATCACTGGTTCGTGCGTTCAATTATTTTTAAAAGGCCTCTCCATCAAAAGGCAAACTATTGTCAACCCTCCTCCCTCCCTCCCTCTCCACACACACATAAAATGCCCTTCTTAGTCAAGCATCATTCATGCGAAATAAAAGGAAGTGAAGACCTAGAGCGTTCATCGAAAACGACAAAAACAACTATACCCATGCAAATAATTCACTAAACTCAATTAAATATGCCCATGCAAATAATTCATTAAACTCAAATTATTTATTTAAGCAGAGGGGATATTTCAGAACAATATTGTTCTGAAAACTGCAAAAATAAAAATAAAAAGAGCTCAGGTTACTGATTATGAGACTAGAGATTTTCACATTTGCATAGGTTCTTGTCAAATTAAACATCTCAGTCAGTCAGGTTGCTACTTAACTTGGACTAATAGACAAGATGATAGTAATAGAATTTGGAGTGATTGATAAAGCTATGGTTAATGAGGGTTGAGGACTTGAGATGTATATTTCTAAATTATAACATGCCCCTTACCCCTCCCCCACCCACCCCCACCCCGCCCCATGGCAGGTTGATCGCCCTTGTTATGGGCTGAAACCTGGACTCACATAGCGTGATCAATTTTTTTAAAGATCCGCTTTAAATTCATGGCCGGTGGAAAGAGAACCTGGGTTTCTCTGATACCATCTTGAAGTTTGTCGCCACACCAAAACTTTGAAGTCGTGGTGAGGGTTGAGGATCATATATTTTTATATTCTAACATCCAGTATAACCAAAAACGAAAATTAAGTATATAGCTCTGCCACAAGCACACAAACGCAAAAAAAAAGGACTTAAACCTTTTCATACAGATCTCAGAAGCTGGAGCTACCCATATCATAGAATTACGGATTAGAATTACAGATTAAAGGGCAGAAATATAATCAGAACCTGATTTTTATTAAAAGAAGAGAAACAATGCAACACTAGTAGAAAACAAGGCAACACTAGGCTGAATCATAAAAAAGGAAACACGGTTTAATTAGGACTTTCTATGCAATGGGATTAAGACTTATCAGCAATTACATCATCAATATCTTACCAATACTCAAGGCTAGGTTCAGATGATTTATCTTCCTCCGACAGTATAAAATAAACAAAATCTTCATAACCCATTTTCCCTTCAACCTTGCTTGTAAATTTTCTGGGAACCTAAAATGCATTTACAACATAAGGCAATGTCACAGGTAAGTATTAAGAGGTCTCCTGATTTACTTGTAAACATTGAATTAACCCTTAGTACATGAGAATAATGACAATATTTAACAGCTACAAACCTGTGAAAAGATTCTGTCAACAATTCTATAAGTAAGCGCATGATTTCCATATCTTATGAGGTTCTCTTTGTTGATCAAGAAATCATGGTCCGTATCAAGCTCCCAAAATTTGCAGTATATCACGTAGAAGTGCTCATACGAAAAGTACCTGTATAATTAAACAGAAACTAAATAATACAATGAAGATTATTCCCATTATAGATTTTATAGCTTATCGTAGGCATAGCAAACTCATGGTTAAATACCATGGTCATTGTCCATAATCGTCAACCATAAAAACTAGAATACTACTTCTATCACGCTGTGGCATGACAGCCATTGTCTGAAAACATGAACTGTTGAATTTAGTCAATATCCACAATTTACCATCTTTTTTTCTAAATGAAGTTCACATAAGGATGTGTGGAAATTGGAAGCAAATAAAACAAATAATTAAACAAGCTGAAATATCAAACCCAGAAAGAAAAATCTAAGTGAATACAAAACCCAAGGCTTATAATTAAAGCTGAGAACTCTGGTCAACAAGAACTGAGTATATTAAGAAAACAATGCATAAAATGCATTCTTAATAATATGATTACTACTCAATTATACGGATACTACATTCATAAGCAAGTAAATCACCTTAGAACTTTGTTTATGTCCTCCTCCTCATCTGCATGCTGCATTGCAACTATTAAGTTTCCACGCTTCAGCTCTCTTAGAGTAAGATGGCCATTTCCAGATCTATTCACATAGTAAAATATTCTGTATATGACAGTTTCGGCTGTGAACAAAACATGAAACCATATTAGTCTTGCTAACACCATTGGGCACCAAAAGTAAATGCAAATTATCAAAGTGAAAAAAGTGAAATTCAATGGATGAGTGCACAAAATCATCTACTATCTTAAAACTGCAAGCTAACTGATGAACATATCTCCATGAACACTTAGATGCTTTCTTCTACCAAACTGAGACTTGAATCACAATTTAAGCAGTTTTTCTTCTTTAAAATTGATGATACTTCCAACTTTGAAAATTACAAGTTGCAAGAGGTCGAGCATAATCCAAATGACCAATGACGAGGAATAATATATGGACATACTTTCATCTCACAACTATATACTTTCAAAGAAAAAGATTTTAAAAAGAAAAAGAAAACAGTACAGAATTAATCATAATTATCTTCGAAAGAAACTGCTAAAGAGAAAGAAAACCAACCATATCTTTCCTGGAACTCAGGTGTTGCCTGCAGAAATTCCAATCCTGGATGAGTTTCTAGAAGGTCTCGAAGAACAGGTTTGAAGTCCTCCTATATTGTCAAAATAGAACACAATCAGCACTAAACATAGAAAATTACACCCAAAGCTCTTTAACCGCAAAAAATGCAAAATAGGTAAATGTGCATTTCAACGAAACAGCAAAGGCAGACTCTAGGGGAAAAGGAATATGCATTTCAAGGAAAGGTAAATGTGTCATCTAAAACAGGGAAACATGTGACAGAATATGAACCTGGGTGAGATACTTTCTATCTGGTTTCTTCAAAATCGTGAATATATGTGTGGCTGTATCCATGGTCATCATGTTGTTATTGACCCAATAATCGATAAATGCATCCCTAAAAGCACGTAAAAACCAGTGACATGGTTAGGCATATAGTGAACCAAACATCCAATAAACTTAACAAATAATGAAAACATGGTACAGAACATAATTAACTCATGCTCATGCACTAATTCACATGTCAAATGACATACATGGATGGATATAGATAGGACTTATAACACAACTTCATCGCTATAAGCTTCTTCAGAATTGAAAATATAACTTGTGCTTTGAATTTTATAGTTTAGAACAAAGGCTTTAATCTTAATATGGATAAAAGCCTAGTTGTTTCAACTTTCAATGCCTAGTTTGGAGTTCCACCACCGAAATCATATTTTGATTTGGATACATGAAGGAAACTTGTTAAAAACAACTCTCCGTAGTAGTTCAAATAAAGTATAAGATAATTATGTCCATCAATAATCTGTCTAACAAGGACATAAAAAATATAGACTAACAAACTGAAATTCCATTTCTAATAACAAACATACTATTAGAGTACTTAGTGTTAATTTAAAGTTTAGGCTCACATTGGAAAGATCCGATCACCTACAGCTTCCTCAGTGCCACATCCTGCAAAATCTCCTGTTCATTCTCCCCACACTTGCCTTCCTAACAAACTCATGCCAACAACCATAGCAATCCACTAAGCAAGAGCCCTAGCCATGGTCCACTGCACGTGAACGCCACTCAAATCCACTAGCAACCAAACCTCGCTTCTCCCATCCTCATCCCTCTTCTTTGATCCTAACTTGACTGGCTAGAGTCTCAAACAAAATCCTGATTTGATCAGATCCTACATATGATATCAGCTTCTTATACCTATTACTCTACTAATGGTACGCCTTTAATCTTGTTTCTGTTTTGCTAGCGCCTCAGATTTCTCCTTAATTATCATCTTATGGTAACCTGATCAGCTAAAAGCTCAAACAAAATCCTGATTTGACCAAATCCTACATATGATATCAGCTTCCAGTATCTACTACTCTATAATGGTTCACTTTTGATCCTGTTTACATCTTGTTCCTCAGGCTTCTCCTTACTATCATCTTCATGGTTGAGACTGAGGATGTAGAGGATGATGTAAGCCGTCATAACCAAAACTCCGATAAAGGAAGAGACACAGGAGAGCAATTAATTCAGCTCACACCTTCTCTGAACGAGAGTAATCTATTCTTATATCTTTTCCAAGCAAGAGTAAATTTCTATATCATGATGGATATTCGGATAGCATGATCATAATACATCTGTATCCTTCATCTTTGTGCAATAAAGTTGACAAGTGACTAACATTTTCCAAATACAGCTAGAACAGTGCCTTCTGGCGAGTCTAAGGCTCATCTGCATACAAGACGATAGCTTACTGAATCTTGAACTATAAGATCATATCGAAAATTTATTATCTTGGTACATTTCTTTAGTTTTCTGGCCCTTCAACACCTGAACATATACCAAAACTATCCATGATCTTCCAGTTCATCTAGCCCAATCTAAATAATACCATATAACTTTCAGCCGTCTTGATTATAACATTTAACCAAAGGGACTCCTCTACTGAAAAGATTTAAGAAGTAAAATGTTTTCTCAGAAATAGGGGTGAATATTGTATACTAGAAACTCTCAAATTTCACACGCGTGCACGTGCGCGCGCACACACACAAAAAGTCTTGTTCATGCAATAGAAAACTTTTGAAGTTGAATCAGTTGAGAAAAGAGATATCAAGCATGTTAACATATAATTCTCTCCAAATGAATGAGCAGCTCTATGTCTCTAACATAACACTTCTAAGTTTTAACAGATAAGCAATGATAAGGATACTAATAATCACATTCTACTGGATGGAACTATGGCCTCTAACAAAAAAATAAAAAAAAGGCTATTATGATCTGAAGTGCAATTAATACTTGAACTCAACAACTGGATTATTTCTGAATTTAGCTTAAAGAAAGTTAAGCTGGAAGTGGGAGCATAATATCAGAAATATGAAGTTGACTTGTGTGCGGTAGATACATCAATCTTAAGTTGAAATTAATATTTGGGAAGAGTGGGTTAGATATTAATGTAAAGTGATAAGTTGATAGGCAAAAAGGGGCGAACCGCAGAAAACTAGCATAACGAGTTCCTAGTTTTGTTGTTAGTGTATTTAATATATCAAACATATAGGTTACGGTAGATACATCAATCTTAAGTTGAAATTAATATTTGGGAAGAGTGGGTCAGATATTAATGTAAAGTGATAAGTTGATAGACAAAAAGGGGCAAACCGCAGAAAACTAGCATAACAAGTTCCTAGTTTTGTTGTTAGTGTATTTAATATATCAAACATATAGGTTATGTTTATTCTCAGCATATCGATTTGACAATAAATTTTCCTTTGGTCACAATGCATTCTTTTTAGTATAACCTTTGTTTCATCTTCTTGATTATTTTGCCTTCCATCTGTTTCTTAATTGCCCATTAATATAAGCCCTTTCAAAAGAAGAACTCAAGAGAATTCACTTTAGTTAAAGCTGAGCTCAAAACCTAGGTTTAAAAATCATTAAAGTAATAATTGTCTCAGTGCAGTAGTCGTGTAGTAGCTAGAGATATTCTACAGACATAAGGAAACACTAGTGTGAGGAAACTGAACAAAGCCTCGTAACCATTTGGTCAGTAATGAAGAGGAAAAGAAAATCACAATAACTTTTTAAAAAGGCAGCCAAGTTATCTAACAAAAGTATACCAAATAAATTATTTCTTTTTCTTTAGAAGAATAAATTTATTTCTCATAACCACAAATGTATTGGAATTTAGTTTACCATAGCAGCTCAAAATTAAAAAAAATCCTCTGCATACCTTGTCACCCTTCCTGTAGAATGAACATCAATCTTTCTGAAAAGAGCACTGTAAACGAATGATGGCAGCTTGCAGATTTCCTTCGTAACCAATCTAAATTCTGATATTACGAAAAAGTAAAAGGTTTAGTTCTTGATATTCAATTCAGAATACGACGACTAAGCCATTATCCCATTTTTGGGGTAACTCTATGAATCCTACTCTTCCATGCAACGTCCAATATAGAATGATTAACCAAAATTCCATATCAAGTGTGGATGATTGTGAATGGAAGCATCTCACCTTGAACCTGCAGTCCATCCAAGTGGTTAAGGAAAAACTGATCAATTCTGGATAAGCACTCCTCCTTTTCTTCTCTAGGTGGTGGTCGCCCATTCTGGAAATAGAACTGCAATATAATCAACATATCTGTTAGTAGAGCACTAACCAGAAAAAAAAAAGAGCTTGTATTCACCACCATAAAAAGAAAGACAAATGTTGTTCAGAAAATGGATACCTGAGGTATCACTTCTCTCACTTTCTCTCTAAGTATTCTTAATGGAGAACCTAAAGGTGAAGGCCCGCTACTCCCTGCACCACGTCTTATGAAACGAGGTGAGCCACATGGGCTTCTTGGTGAAAGAGGTGGTGCACTGCCAGCAGGAAACATGGACGGCACTGAATTACTTGAAGCAGCATTCCCACTTGATGTTCCGGAAGCATTCAAGGACATGCCAGTTTTTGCATCGTCAATCAAAGATTTCACCTACATTCAGACACTAAAAGATGAGACATTCCTGTGCAGAATTTTCCCACATTATTTATGAAAAGAATGCCCACACACATTAGCACTAGCAGGAAAGACAAAAGAACTATATTCAACTTAGCAAACTCCACTAGCAAGGATGAGGTGGTCCTTGCTTTTCACCACGCCTTATCACAGTATTAAAAAAGATACATTACTTATTGCATAAAAGAAGAATAGCCTGCTTTAATTTTATTTTATTTTTTATGCATAGGTATACCTGATTCTTGGCATTAATTCCTAAATAGTAAGTTTTCACATAGATTCTAGGATTACAAATCAAGATCACGTTCCCAATGTAGTAGGGCACCATGGCTTCTTAATCAACTATAATGGGGGGGTGGGGGTGGGGGAATCTAGGTTGCTTAATTTTTGCATCTTCAATCAAAGATTTCACCTGCATACAGACACTAAAAGGTGAGACACTAATATGCAAAATTTTCCCACATTAATTATGAAAAGAATGCCCAATCACATTAGCACTAGCAGGAACGACAAAAGAAGTATATTCAACTGAGCAGACTCCACTAGCAAGGATGAGGTGGTCCTTGCTTTTGTCCAGGCCAAATCACAGTAATGAAAAGATACATTACTTATTGCTTAGAAGAAGAAAGCCTGCTGTAATTTTTTATGCACAGGTATAATTAATTCTCGGCATTAATTCCTGACTAGCAGTTTTTAACATAGATTCTAGAATTACAAATCAAGATCATGTTCTGAACATAATAGGACATCAAGGCTTCTTAATAAACTATAATGAAAAAAAATCAAGGTTGCTCGGCTTTAACAGGTAGCAGAGCTTCTTTGGGAGATATGAGTGGATGATGACCTGGGGATTTAGCCATAGACCATTTTAAATTTTGATAAGATAATTTTGAATTTTATAATGAAACTGGCATTGTGTCTTTAATGGCTAACTAGCTGGATTGATTGCTCCAGAGTCCAACAAGCAATTTTCTAAAATGCGGATTAAGCGGCTGCTTGTGCTTAAATAGGTTGGAACTGCTCCGATCAGGGGGAAAGCACTCTATTATGCAGTCATCCGTATAATCGGGTGAATGTTCCATAAGCACCTGCATCATTTTTATGCGGGCGCTCTTCTTTTAAATCCTTTCCGGCTCAAAACCCATTTACCCCAAACCTGGGCCAACTACTAAAGTGAATAACCTCTAACCCTAAAGTTTTTCCAAAGTTCTGCTTCTCCTCTCTCTTGTTCAAACCCTGCAGCTGCAACAAATACCTCCAACCTTTGTCGAGGCTTGCTCAACCTCATGCCTTTTTCGGAAATTCACTGGAAGATCGTCCCACCTCCGACACTCTCCCTACAAGCTCTCCAACAATCACCTTGAAGCTCTCTGACGTTCCCCTCCAAGCTCTCCGGTGAAACAGATTAGCCAAAGCTTCTTAAGTATATTTTCTATTTTTCATAAATTTTATATGTTTGAAAATATGGAAAATAATAAATATATATTAAAAATTCAAAAATGCATAATTCCGCATAGTTCAATTAATTGACGCATAATCCGATTAATCGTTAAGCACTGTAAAACCGCACACTTAGTAAATTCGTGTTTTTTTAACACTGCCAACAAAAATATTGACCAGTTAATTAAATAGTGAACATCACACTTAGAATCTGATAGTTTTGACACAGATTTAGAACTATGAATAGCAGCTTTTCACACAGATTCTAGAATTATGAATGAAGGTTGTGTTCCGTTTCCCATATTACTACGATAGCATGGCTTCTTCATCAAAACAATACAAAACCAAGCTTGCTTGACCTCACCATAGAGCAAAGATTCTTTGGAAGTATTGAGTGGATGAATGACATGGGGGTCAACCATCCGATATCCAAAGATTAAAGAGAATCAGAGATAGACCCTTTTCAACCAGGCGATCCTGAATTTTATAATGAGCCCTCGAAGATATAATGACCGTGTAACTATCCGGATGCATAACTCCAGAACCCTAAATGCTCCAAACCTGATGGGGTTCTGACCAAGCATCATATATATCACTGGGCCTCCAAGTTCGCGAAATTGAATAAGACAGCATAGTGAAATCCAAATGGTTGATCAGAACTATCTGGTTCTAACGAAATGACGGAATTTCCGATATAAAGTTTACAGTTTTCAGAAACAACCAATAGTCAAAAAGAGTGAAGTTCCACCACAAGGTTGCGATGGAACTAGCTAAAGAATCAATCTTTGTCTCTAGTAAAACGGAAAGCCATCATTGCAAGCCAGCAGAAACTAGAAAGTATCAATCCATCATCCAATTGAACATTCGTACGAGCGAAAACTATTGAAAACATTACCAATCGGGCAGTTTCGGGGAGAGCGAGCCATTGCCTATACAACTGCTCCGCGACCTCCGGATTATCCCTCAACGCCACCGAAGACACTTCTTGAAGCTGAAGAAGCTCCGGATCGAGAGACGATCCATCTCCTCTCCCCTCTGATTCCTCGCCCATCCTTGGAAAACAATCAGGGAACCCAAGGAAACCCTAGATCATCAGCTCACCGCCCAAATCGACGCCGATCAATATGAAATCCTAGATCGCCACTCTTTCCTATTAAAAATCAATTGAATTCGAAGAAAAGAAACGAGGGGGAGAGAAGAGAGAGAGAGCGATTGAGAATTGAATCGAGATCGAGACTCGGCCGCTGGTTGATGGAGAACAAGAGAGAGAGAGAGAGAGAAGAGGGCGCAACGGTCAATATTTACGTGTGTACATATACGCGGTGTGGGACCCACTGATCAGGTCGTTGGAAACTTTTCGCACGTGATGGTGGGGCGCTGGTTACGTCTAACTTGATCCTCGCGATACTGGAACCCAAGGTATGATCACCGGTCGAGTGAGCTTTGCTGGAACCCCGTTATTAAGAGCAGGGTTGGGGGGGTCACTGTCGCCTTTTGAGGGTAGAAGTCACGTGGTTTACGCGTTGGCCGTGCCTTCGTCGGAGAAAGATTGCGTGGAGATCTTCAAGTGGTTGTTCACTGTAGCCACATGCTTCTTTATTTATTTATTGTTATGAGCTTTGTTTAATGATAATCAGCTCATTATGCAATAGGAGAGGAACAACTCACATGTGCCCCGTGTTAATATAAAACGTACCGTTCATGAGAATGGAGCCAACATGATACTAACTTTCGAGATACGACCGCTCCTCAATTTCGATAGGGGCCTCGCAGTCAGAGAAATATTTTTATATTATCTACAGACGGGGAATTCCTAATTTCAGAAAATCGGTCAGCATCAAGATTCAACTATCGTAACAGGTAAAGAAACCAGACTAAATTAATCACAGATTATTCTAATCTTCAATCGAAAACTCAGAAATGTATATAGAACACAGTTGGCTTTATTGGTAATGTAACGTCTCATATAAACAAATTATCCGCGAATGAATTCTCCACACATAATCAATCCCAGCCGCAAGACAGCCAGGAAAACAATATATCAAAACGTTTCTGTTTTAAGCTGTTGAAACAGGATTAATGAATGAACAACAAATTTAGGTTTCTCCCTAATAATCAATCATATCTTCATACCACAAGGGCAAAGATGAGATAAGAACACAACCAAAGACGCGAAAAATGGCAATGTACTACTTATTTCACTTTCTTCGATCAGCGCCAATGGAGAGGAGATCAAATCTTCGAACTGGAGGTTCTTCACGGCCGCTGCCTCCTGCTGCCGCTGGTGGATTTCGAGAGCGAGGTGAGAATCTGCGCTCAAGAGTAGAAGAATGGAGCCTCCCTACTGTGGCTGGGCGATCGTAGGCGCTGCTGCTTGAAGCAAGACGGCTAGAACGAGAAGGATGATGCTGGTCACTGGGCTCTGTGGAAGTAGGACGGCTGCTTGAGGCTATACCCCTCTTTGAGGTGCTGCCATTACGAGAGGATGGACGAGAAGATGGACGAGAGGATGGACGAAGTTTCTCTGGGTCAACAACCTGAAAATTCATTAAAAACAGAAACAGAATCGTTATTACAAAGAGAAAACTAGGGTCAAGGGCAAAAGACATTGTTTCTTGTCATTTTAGGCTCATGGCTACAAGCTAGATTGGGAAGGAAACCGCATTCTTGGCATTTCCTGCTTTCTGTAATTATTTTTTTGCATACATCACAAGAGGTGACTCGTGAATTGCGTCTCAATGGAGAAAAAGATCAATTCACAGATACTATAAATGGGAAAAAAAGCTATTAGGAAGCTTTGGGCAGTCATCATACTCCATTAGCAGGCGAGCAAAAAGCTGTTAGGAAGCTCAGGGCATCTTGCTCGGCGATGAGCACTTGTGCGTATACGAGCTACTGTCTTGTCAAAAGATCTAGCTGTTACTACAGATCTAAACGGAAACATGTCTTATATTCTATTCAAACAAAGAAGGCCTAATTGTTTGCTAAGCAGTAGTAAAATGCAAGCGGAAAAAAGGTATCCATACTTGAGGTAAGGAAAACATACAGTTATTGTTCACTAGCAAAGTTACACATATTATACAAATTGAAGGCGCACGTTAAATAGGTAGACTTAAATCTAAATTAAAACATAAGTGAAAAAGAGAAGCCAGCTCTTCAACTTTTTACAAGCTAAGGGCTATTTCAGTATACACTTCTACCTCACATGGTTCAAGCCTTAATGCATATATAGAGATATATAGATTTGCACTGTGCCATCCAGGTTCAAATCTTCGTAATACATAAACAAAATATTACCACCATATACATCTAGAATGCCAGCCACTGGGATATGTGAATCACGTGACTAGCTCTTCCAAATCAGATCAGTATGTGGTTTGAATAAACCAGAAAATGGTCAATTGTATTCTATCCAAGTTGAATAAATGAAATATCCTATCAAATTTTTGAATCTGGGGCGATCGTGCAGGTAACAACAGGACAAATGGTACGGAAAAAAAGAGGTCCCCATCCGCCTCGATCAAAGATAGGTTGGGATTTTGGGGGAGGTGAGCCGTGCAGGATAAAAAGCTTGAACCAAGTCAAACTTCCTCGTCACGAGAAGGCCAACGAACATACTTTTGCTAACAGTTTAAACTAAGGTTACTAATCTAAGTAGTAATTGCACTTCTAGTTTGCTTTTTTTTTCAAAATAGTATCCGGATCTTTATGGTTTAGTTTACAAAGCGGTAATTGCTGTTGGCAGCTTAACAATAATTACAAGATCAACTAAACATGCACAACAAAAAGAGCAAAGATTATTAAAATGTTCAGACACTTGTAAAGAAGTAATAATTGAACTTTTTTTTTACCAAATACCATGACATGTCAAGCATGCAATCTCTCAAAATGTAACTTACAAGAATACGTAGAGACATTAAAACTTGTTGACCAAATAGAAAAGCTGATCTGCGATCCAACTTTTTCTTGACCAAATACCATGACATGTCAAACATGCAATCTCTCAAAATGTAACTAACAAGTATACGTAGAGACACTAAAACTTGTTGACTAGAAACAAATCATAAAATTCTGATAGCATTATAAATAATACAAATCAATGATAAGTCTAGTAGATTTAACAATAAATATGATTTAAATTTTTACGAGAAAGCATAAACTGACAGGACATCTTTATCTACCTCATTTAAGCATTTGGAAGGCTGAGGGGTTAAATTCCCCTAGCCCGTCAATTGACTGAAGGCAAAAGGTGCAAAAGTAATAACAGAATTAGAACTTTGAGCGTGTTCTGTGGATTAGGTTACAAGTTTCATGATAACCAAATGAATCAAATAACCATAAAAGAATAGTTGAAACCTAAAATCAGTCTCAATAATCTAATGACTTACAACTGCCTTGGATGATGGTGATTCCTCCAGATTTTTGTGCCTGGAACGATCTCCATAAGGAGCAGTACCTAAACTATTCCTTCTGGAAAGCGCTCCAACAGCACCAGAGAATCTATCTCGGATATCTTGTCCCACTATAAAATGATACAAACAATTAAACAGTTAGGTCACTTCTCAGTCCACATCTTCACATTAAAAAACTGCATGCCATATTGCAGGAGAAACCTGAAGTCTTTTCTGCCCTTTCTGCTGATGGTCCCACAGCCCCACTTGTTTTTCCGCTAGGTTGCTGGAAAATGCATATCAATAGTATATAATTATACAATCACCAATACACTAAACCATGAAAAGAAAAAGGGAGGCATACCCGCAATCTAGCATTAGCACCAATCTGAGGGTACTTCAGAACAGTCCAATCAAATATATAATCATACTGATAACCTACAGTACAACAAGATCAGGAACCATGATTGTCAGAAAATTGAATTTATTTACAAAGATCCACAAAATGTCAAAAAATAAAAACAAACAGAAGACAGAAAGCATGATATGCATATACCTTCTCGAACGAAAAGCTCCCGGAAAAGTTTCTTCAGATAAGAATAATCCGGCCTGTCTTCAAACTTTAGGGATCGACAGTAGTGGAAATAAGTTGCAAATTCTGATGGATACGATTTACAGAGTACCTGAAATCAAATTGCATAAAGACTTAATAAACTGATACCACAACAATAAATCCAGTAACATTTATTGGGCCAGCATTCATGACACCTCTACAGGAGTGATCATTTTCTTTTCACTGATTTTATCATACTTCTGTTTTTTCGTACCAGCTTTCAAACCCTGCCAGGGAAGACTGGTTCACAAGAAATAAATCATATTAATGTTTCAAGACAACAGAAAGAAGAAAAGAAAGAGCAGTGAGGGCACTTCTAATTTAGTTCTAACCTTCCTCTTAGAAAATACATGAGCACATATCCAAGAGATTCCAAATCATCCCTTCTGCTTTGCTCTGTAAACAATAAAGCAGATTCAACAAGAGCAAACGATTATTGAGGCATCTAGGATATTAGTATAGAAAAGTCATCATATAATTAAGGGATTAATACATCAGAAACTAACCAACTCCAAGATGAGTATTAACACTTGCATATCTTGCTGTTCCTGTAAGATTCTTGTTCTCCCTGTTAAAATGTTGCCAAAATACTTCATCAAAATAATCAAAAAACTGATAACTGTACACAGAAACAATTATGATAACTTACAGGATATAGGGTTTTTTTTTTTTTTGAAATATACATGATATGCAATATTAGTAAAGGGTTAACTGTAAATAGACCCCCTGGAGTATCACCGAATTGCAAATAGACCCCTTGTAGTCCCCCACAATGCTCCCCCACCCTCCCCGCGCGGGTAAATCTTTTTTGACTCTTGAAATCATCAAAAAGGTTTTGAGGAAGCGGACAGACCCCCTTATAATTCTATTGGTTAGGATAGGCCTTCAATTGATTTTTTTTTTTTTTTTACTTATAAACAAGTCGAAAAAGTTCACTAAGAGGGTGTATTCGCACTTGGGTATAATCGAAAAAGTTCACTAAGAGGGTGTATTCGCACTTGGGTATAATCGCAACTCGGTAATACTACAGTTGATCTATTTGCACTTAACCCATTAGTAAATGTTCTCATGTCATAAGGTATTCTCTTCATTTGGTAAAAATATAGTGGCTCAAGGCATGTTTTTCAATGTCACGTCTTAAGCCCTGCAATATCATGCATAGATTGAAACCGTTAGAAGATTGTAAATGTTGTTCCTTAACCACTCACCTGCCAAGACTCAACCAAGAACATAGTAACTATCCTATCAACATTTATATGCAACCAGAATACAGTTTACGCGTCTACAACACATACACTGAGAGACGTTGCAACATGGATAAATGTCTCATTCATATAGCAATCTGCAGAGTGTTTCCCTCTCTTATTTGCTAATAAAAATAAAAATAAAAATAAAAATAAAAATAAAAATAAAAATAAAAACAAAAAAGAGATCCAAAACAAATGAAAAAGTTCTCCTGATGATAGTGAAATTCAGATTCAGCACATACTCAAGCACTAAAAGGTAGTGCCTGATACAAGAAGAAACATCAAGTCACCTGTAAGGAATGTGCTTGTGAGTCTGAAGGTCTCTATATTTCTTTGCAAGTCCATAATCAATGACATAAACCTGTTAGGAAAAATAGACTATCAGAAGAGCATGCTACAGTGCTTTCAAAGTTAAGTCTAAATATAAGACATTAAGGTTGAGCAATTTCAAACCAGATAAGTCAAATGCTAATCCATAGTTACGGATGCTTAATAAATAAATATACAAAATTAAATGCAGAAGGCAAGAAATAGCTTATAAAGCTAAAGAGGAGCTAACCAGCATGCTATTTTGCTCGCATCATTCTAATTCATACTTGACTGACTCCTCTCAACATGATGATTTAAATATATTCACAAAACTTCTCACCTCTTATTTGAGTTTCATTAAGAACACTTAAATTGAATAGCATGAAGCCTAGATAGTTCCTTTTATAAGTAAATAAATATTGCTAATCTTATTCAAATATTGCAAATGACTATCTAACAAACAAAATTGTGCATGTTACTGAAACCTTTCAGTAAATAACTGATTATTGAAAGAAAGTATGCGTTTGAAATTCCATATCTAGCATGAAATACCAACCAAAAGGGTATTGCAGCACAGCCAGCATTGATCTGATGATTATTATCTAATGAAACTACAGTCTTCCATCTAATGTTCTAAGGTAGTCCAATCACATTTTCAGTGAAAATTCTAAGCAGCTAAATTTTAAGAATTCCCCCAGTCTGAAGTTTCTAGGCTACCAAAGTTAGCTGCTTTCACCAGTCTAACTTCAAGCAAACATATAATATGCAAACACATATGGATAAACAGTCTTCATACAGGTGTTTGCACTTTGCTATCATCTTTCACAGCAAACCATCTTGATGCAAGGCCAGTTCTGCATGAATCATTATATGACCACTTTTCACAGAATGTATTCTTCACCTATTTCTGATTCTTGGGTTCTATGGACATGGATGCTTCTTTAGAGGTGCTAAGGGCCAAGATCAAAGAAAGGAACTAGGACAAATTATGAAGAATTAATCAAACAAGATATCAAAGGAAAGCATGTGCCTGTAGCTGTCCCAAGCAGCAGTAATACTTGTGCTTAACAGTAGGGGGAAATCACAATGACAGGAAAAACCACACGCCTGTCATAAAGTATATACTCAGCTCAGGGAAGAAATTTTAACCTAAGAAAAACATACATATTTCGCAGTCCTTTAAAAGAGTAGACATTGCAATGCTAACCGGCCCATGATGCATGCAATATGTGTAATACTGATGACACGAAAACATCCAGACACGACATTCAACATCGCATAACAAAATCTTAGCATGAAGAGATTGTACTTTTCCTTAAATTAGTCAAGAAAATGGTTATTTGTAGAAAATTGAACCCTCTTTATGTGAATGAAAGGGGTTATAGACAATTAACCAGCTACAGCTTCACCAAACATGAAATTTAACAAACTAAAAGTAAACTAAAGAAAGATATCTCAAGGGGAATTTTGGAAAAGAGAACCATGCCACATAAACACAATCACCCATCACTTGGTAACCATCAAAACAAATTTAACAGAAATCCTTCTTGAGAAAGTAGAAGGAAAACACCAATGATGTTGAAACGTTTGAGTCACAACGCACTTATTTACTATTAAAGCCATGGATTGCACGATCTTTCCTATTAGCATCCTTTACTAGGCTTTAAAGCCTAGTAAAGGATGCTAAT